>JAXQQM020081158.1:0-168984 GCA_034641835.2 Pinus albicaulis
GATATAGTTTGAAGTTTGCCGATTTGTTGACTTTTCCTTTCCATTTCTTCTCTCCACCTGTCTTCAGTCTCTTTTATCTTTGGCAAACTGCCAGGAACACAGTCTGAAATGAGATTAATTGAATATAAGCTGTCATTTATGAATTGCGTGAGATTATTCATTATATTTCCGGCCCTTGATATTGCTCTATCAGATTTCATTAATTGATGTTCCCATTCTGTAAACAAGATTTCTTTGTGTTTTTCCTCTATCCTAGGAAGATTTGCTTCTTTTCCCTTTTCTGTATCCTGCCAGTTGAGAAACTCATAAATCTTTTCATCGGCATCATCTATTTCTTGTCTAAGAGTTATGATAGTTTGGATCAAAGATGAAGTAATCTCACAAAAAGGTTCTGCTTGTGACAGTTTTGAGCAAAATTCAATTAACTGCTGAGTCAATAATTTATTAGCCTCAAGGGCTTCCGATTTGAATTCATATAACTTTGGATAATCTTTAAACTTATCCAAAGTTGCTTGAAATTCCTTTTCTTGAATCATTTTTGCCTTTTCCTCATTTTGTAACAAACTCTGTAACTTAGAAATTTCTTCATTTAGCTGCTTTTGTTTGCCTAAAAGCTTTTCATCAACCTTCTTCTTTTCTTCAGCAAGCTGTTTCTCCAATTCTTTAGACCTGAATGTCTGATCCTGTAGTTGTTGTTGCAATTGGCTGATCAGTTGCTGATTCTCCTTAGCTTTTTCTTCCAGTGAAGCTATGTGAAGATCTTTCCGAGTTATTAGTTGAGAAACTTCTACAACTTTATCCACTGTTGCAGCACTATAAGCTCCTGTATACTGGGACAATTTCGTAAGGTCTTCAAATGGATTCATTTCATTGTTCTTATAAACAATATTCATAAACTCATCTGATGGAGTAGAAAATATACCCTTTTCTGTTTTTCTTTTCTTTCTTTGTCTTTTGACAACAGCCTTATGTTTAGGGCTGTAAAATACATCCAAAGGAGGGATCTCCTCACCTTTTATCATAGTCTCGACAAGGTTACCTTTTAACCATTAACTATTCATTGTCCCATTCAACTAAGATTATGACTTTTTAAAAGATAAATTCATAAGATATGTTATCTCATGTTTTTGTCTTTTATTTATTTTTATTTCTTTTTTAAGAGCCATTGTTTTGGTTTGGTAGCCAGTTGTTAACAATGCCATTCAATAGTTATAATTAAACTGAACAAGCTGGCTCGTGATGAGACCCCTTGTCTTATATTAATAAGCCATTACCCTGTTTTGATAGGCAGTATTGGTAATGTCAGTTTTATTATTTCTTATGAATATGGTAAGTCGGCTCATGATGAGACCTCTTATCTCTTAAAAAAAATGTTTTCAATAATTTCTTAGAATTATATTCTAAAAAATCACAACCTAAATGAATGGGGTGAACTAGTCTTATCCTTAAGAATCAATGGATGACAATTTTCCGAGTTTTTTGAGTACCAAGACTTGAATAATCTTTACTTTTATAGATAACTTCTCTCTGCTTAATAAACTTGTAATGATTTACATTTTCCTCAAGTTTTTCCAAAAAGATTATGCAAATAATTGGTATAATCTTTCAAAGTTTAACATCTTATTTAAAACTATCAAAAGAATATAATCATTTCTCTAAAAATTCTTATTTACACTAAAATAAATATTTATAATATTTTTCTTAAGAATTTTTTTTTTTTTATCAAGTAAACAGTCAATTAGAGACTTATTAACAACCTTTATTTATAAAAACAATAAAAGACTTTGCAAAAAGGAATATGTACAATTTAAGAAGGGGTTACCTCCTTATGAGAAGAATTTCTTTAAGATAAGCCCATTTACAGGAAGAGATTCTCTCTTACCTGTTAGATCTTGGAGCATGAATGTATTTGAGCCTATCTTTTCAACGATCTGAAATGGTCCAAGCCACATCTTTTGAAATTTGGTATGTTTACCTTTTCTTCATGTGCCTTATCCCATTTTAGAACAAGATCACCAATTGACAAATTTTTTGAGCCGGTAGAACTTGCATCAAAAGAAGATTTCACAAGTTGTTGATGTTTTTCATGAACAATTCTAGCTTTATCTCTCTCTTCTTCTAGTTTAAGGATTTGATCATACCTCAATCGAATGGATGAAGAAGGATTTTCTTCAATAAATTGTACTAGGGCTAATGATGGAAGAGTTAAATTTGATGGTATCACAGCTTCTTTTCCATAAACTAAATTAAAAGGTGAAGTTCCTATTGAAGCTTTTTCAGTAATACGATCATCCCATAATGCAAAGATTAAAGATTTATGCCAATTCTTTTGATTTTGATCAATAGTCCTTTTAATAATTTTGATGAGATTTTTGTTGGTGGATTTAGCCAAACCATTACCTTGTGGGTAATAATTTGCTGAATATTTGAGTTTAAAACCTCTTTTAACTGCAAATTCAATTAAACTGTTTCCAGAAAAATAAGATGCATTATCAAAGACAAGAGCTTGAGGTACACCAAACCTGGTTATGATAAATTGATCTATGAAATCAATAATTGCATCAGAATTGGCTACCTTCAAAGGGATTGCCTCTACCCATTTTGTAAAATAATCGGTTGCAGTAAGAATGTACTTGTGCTGCTTGGAAGAATGAGGTACTATCTCACCAATAATGTCAAGTCCCCATTGTTCAAATGGTTGCTCAATATTTATTGGTTGCAAAGGAAAAGCTGGTTTCCTTTGTCTTCCACTTGCAGTTTGGCAGATTCTGCACTTTCTTACATATTCATGTGTATCTTTAAAAAGGGTAGGCCAATAATAGCCAACACGAATTATTTTGTGAGCTGTGGTATCACCTCCAAAATGACCTCCTGCTGGTCCATCATGCAACTCCTGCAAAACCTTTTCAGCCTCAGTCTTTTCTAGACATCTCAACAAAATTGAATCATACTTTTTTCTAAACAACACATTATCAATGATCTCATATTTAACAGCTTTTAATCTTAAAGCACGTTTTTTCTTATAACTGAGATCAGAAGGAGCATACCCATTATTTAAGTAATAGATGAGATCAGAATACTGAGACTCAGAATCCGTAACACTTATCTGATTTACTTGAATATCTTGATTTGAATGATCATTCTCTGGTATGTTATGAGCTCTTGCTAATAATCTGCAAAAACCTTGTCCTCTAACAATCTTAGCTGGTTTAATATCAACATCATATTCTTGTAAGGCTGTTACCCAGTTAGCTCGTTTTTCTCCTACTTCTCTCTGAATTAATAATTGCCTCACTGCAGAGAATGGGACAATGATTTTTGTATGAGTTTTTAAGAGAAAAGGTCTGAAATGCTTGATTGATTTGAACACAGCAAAGGCTTGTTTTTCAACATCGGAATAATTCAGTTCAGCTCCTTGCAGATTTGAACTAAAGAATGAAATTGGTGCTTCAATTTTCTGATCATTAAGTTGTGTTAAAACAGCTGTATAAGATGTCTCTGTGGCTAAAGTATACAAAATAAAATCTTTAGAAAAATCCGGAGTACTAAGTGCTGGTGCATTAATGATTGCCTGTTTGATTAACTCAAAGGCTTCTTTTTCTTTATGCCCCCATTTGAATACTGAATTCTTCTTGATCATATTTTGCATAGGTAAAACAATTAAAGAAAAATAAGGAATGAATCTTTTTACAAAATTGATCTGTCCAAGAAATGATTGCATGGATTTTTTGTTACGAGGTAAAGAAATATCAGAGATTTCTTTAACTCTGTCTGGATCAATGTATATACCATCTTTTGATACAACAAATCCTAAAAGTTTTCCTTCATCCAAAGCAAAGAAAGATTTTTTCTGATTTAATGAAATACCAAACCTTCTACATCTTTCAAATATTTGTTTTAGATCATGTAGATGATTGGTTCTGTTTTTTGAGAATACTGTTATATCATCGAGATAAACAACAACTGATTTATTGATCATACCTTTAAATGCTATGTCCATGGCTCTTTGGAAAGTTGCTCCTGCATTTATTAATCCAAAAGGCATTTTTTGATAAGCATAAGTCCCCCATTTCGTTCTGAAAGTTGTTTTCAATCTGTCATCTGGATGAACCAAGACTTGATTATAGCCTGAAAATCCATCAAGAAAGGACATAAGTTGAGAACCAACTACTTTTTGAAGTATCTGCTCCATGGTTGGCAATGGGAAATTGTCTTTCAAACATGCCTTGTTTAAATTTCTGAAATCAATACAGATTCTTATATCACCATTTTTCTTCCTCACAGGTACCATATTGGAAACCCAATTGGAATGCCTGACAGGAAAAATGATTTTGGCTTTCAAAAGTTTATTAAGTTCTGATTTGATTTGATCTTCAAGATTTGGATGAACTTTCCTTAGCTTCTGTTGAACAGGTTTAATATCGGGAAGCATTGGAATTGTGTGCTGAATAACTGAAGTATCATATGTTTTTAAATCATCATAATTCCAAGCGAAAACATTTTTATATTTGTTCAATAGTTTAATGAAGGCATCCCTTTCCTCTGATGTTAAATTAAGTCCTAAATTAACATTTTGAGGTTTTGAATCAGAACCAAGATTCACTAATTCAAATTTCAAAGTGGAACTTTGAAGCTTGGTATTAGTGACTTTCTTGAATCTGTCTTTAATATAATATAAGTCCTCCAATCTAACAACAGATTTCGGAATGGGATTTTCATTACTTTTTGAAGAAATTTGTAAATCGTGCTCTTCTTCGTCGATAATTTGATCATCATATGATTTCTCTGAAGTCATGAAATTCAAGATATCTTGATCATGGTAAAAAACTCTCCAATTTGTGACATTGTCTGGGACAGATGGTCTAAAAAGTAATTCTATTGAAAATCTATCTGGGCTAAAATCTTCAGAAGGTATGAGTCTGGAAGCAACATTGGCTAGCAAGTCTGCTGCCGAATTTTGAGACCTAGGGATGGAAGAAATATTGAATGCAGAAAAGTGTGTGGTGAGTTCTTGAACCAGCGATTGATAATGTTTGAGGTGATTTGAAAGACAGTGAATTGTATTTCTCACATGTTTGACAATAATTTCAGAATCGCCGAATACTTTCAAATATTGCACTTTAAGGCCAATTGCTTTATACAAACCTTGGACTAAAGCTTCATACTCAGCTGTATTGTTTGTGCATTCAAATTCTAACCTACAGGACAGCATTGTCTTTTCACCTTGCGGGCTAACCAAGATACACCCTGCTCCTGAACCTTCATTAGATTTAGAGCCGTCAAAATATAAAGACCAAAATAAAGAAGTATTAACAATCTTATTTACAGTTTCCCCAGTATCATTAAAACATCTTGACCTATCAGTTTGTGAATAGTTTTCAATCTGTGATGTTAAACTGTTTACTGAGAAAGGGGATGGTTGGGCAGTGAGATTTCCAAAAAATGACTCCGATGAATAATTTCCCAAGATGTTGTTATTAAATGCAATTGGTTGATTTTCCTGTTCAAAATCTGTTACAGTATGGGTCATGTGTTTCTCTCGATTGATTTTTATTTGATTTGGCTTTCCTCCATAAGGTAACCACATGTGAGACCAATCGGTAGAAATATATCCGTGGAGCTTTTCGGACCAATCTCTACTTAAAATCAACCCATAAAATTCAGGTATATCAGCTATTAAGATATCAATTCGTTGAACTACCCGTGGATCAGCTGCTAACCTGATAGTTACGGAGTTAATCTCTCCTAAAACCTGGACCTTGCTTCTGTCTAACCGTACAATGTGTATGGAAGACTTTTGGGGTTCTATGTTCAGTTTAGAACAAACTGAAGCTGGCATTATATTGGATGATGCCCCTGAGTCAATCAAACAATTGTGTAGGTTTCTGTTGTAGATCTCAAAAGTCAAAAGGAAGGGTGGAGTGTGAGAACTTGATCTATCCCCAATCAGGACTGAATCAGTAGCTTCTATCATACCAGAAGGTGGTTGACCAGAATCATTTGCAGCTTTAGCACTGGGAAGAGGTGAACAGGGAACATCATTCAATTCTTTGAGAAGCAATTTCTGCTGATGTTTTAATTTGCTAAGTTCAAACATAGTAATGTTTGCCTTAGTTTTCTTCATATCATCAACAATATTGTAATCCATTGAATCGGACACTACTAATGTTTTGGATGTTGGAGGAGTATTTGAAGTTGAAGGTGGGTTTTGGGGAACTGCTGCGTGTGATTTCTTTGTAGGTACTTTTTATTTTGTTGTAGCAGCACCTGCACTCCGTTTCTTTGAAGTTGTCTGAACAGGTTCGGAAGTACCTTTACTCCTAGTAGAGACAGGTAAAGCTTCTTCATCATTATCTGTATCGGAGTTGGGCAGTATGAAATCCCACATGCCATGACATTCAACAATTTCCTCTTCATTATCAGTTGATGAGATTTTTTCCTCTTCTTCCTCTTCTTGATCTGATTCTGCATAAGATACGATATTTGGTGGTTTTGATTCGGTTTTCTTATAATTCTTGAAGGGCCTCTTGGTTGAAGTTTCAGCTACTTGTTTCTTAATTTCAATCATTTCATTTGACATAGTCTTCAGAACCTTTTGGAGGCCTTCCATATCATATGGATCTTTTGAGATTTTCTTCTTTGAGTCTTCTTTGAATGAAACTTTTTTGGTTTTTCTTTCCTCAAGAGCCGCTTTCTTTTCTAGAGCATTAATACGTTTTTCCACAGCAAGTGCTTCTTTCATGTTTTCAGCAAGTGTTGGTTTTGCGGCCCCGTCTACAAAAATAGCTATATTGGCAGGTAGGGCAGTAATATACCACTCACTTCTGATTTGTTCACTTGGTTTGGAAGTCGTTGGGATTTTATTCAAAAGTTTATTGAAACGAGCATTAAATTCTTTAATGGGTTCCCTATGCTCTATCCTAAGATTGGAGAGATCATTTATTAGTGTAGCTAAAGATCTATCGTCTCCATACTTAGTGAGAAACTGTTCTTGGCAAATGTCCCAACCGGTAATAGAATCAGAAGGCAGGGAAAAATACCAGGATCCTGCTGATCCTTGCAATGTATAAGGAAAAAGCCTAACAACGACATCTTGCTCAGTCACTCCCTTCAAATTAACTGCTAACATGAAGTTATTGATATGTTCCTCGGTTTGGGTTCCATTTTCTGGATTAAACTTGGGTAGCCATTTTTCAGGAGCATCGGGTAATGCATGTAATGGTGCGGGCATATTGACTGCACCCGGTCTGGTCCATGGATCTGCCATTGTAATACCAGTGGTGGATGATACTGCTGTTGAGATTCCAGATGTCTGGGAAGGAATTGATATTGAGGAGTGAGCAGGTTGAGATGTTGAAGTTCCCAATTCCTGGTGAACAACGATATGTAATGAGGGAGTGGATGGTTGACTTCGCACTGGGGAAGATGAGATGGAAGATGTGGATGAAAGTGCTTCACTGTCAGAATCTTCAGTATTTTTCTTTGCCTTCTTCCTTTTAGGTAAAGGAAATTCAGTAGGTTCAATACCGAGCTTTTCACTCTGAAGTCTAGTAAGAGGGTGAGGTAGATTGAATTGCGAAGTCTCACTGCTTTGAGATAGCTCAGACTTCTGTGGTGAAATCGAGAAGCTCTGAAGTTTCTGGATGAGAGACTGAACTTCGGGAGATTCAAGACTTAATTGTTCTGAAGTATGGTGGGTTTGAGCAGTGATAGTAGATACCTCTTCTTCTTGCTTGGATGCTGGGGAATCAGCGGGCAATTTGGAAGTACGAGGTGATGTGGAGGGAGAATTACTCTTAGAATGGTTTGTAGATTTGGGTTTGCTTGCCATTCACAGTTGGAGGCCCTCCTTCTAGCGCCAAAAATGTTGAAGCCTAGAAAATCTCTGCTTCAAACATTGGGGGAAGACCACCCGGTCGGGACCTTAAGACAGCTCCTTTTCCGTTTGGGATGGTGGCTCCGACTGGATTTAAAGGACCAGTTTCCTTATAACTAAGTGGATTGAATTGAATGGGTGAAAATGGGACTAAATTAACAGAAAATAAAACTATCTAATCTAAACTAAATGCTGATAAAGAAATTCTAATTTTAACCCGGGTGATTATATGTGAATACAACTTAAGATTGTTTCAATCTAATAATAACCATGAAAATGTATTATTAACTAAATTGAAATGTGTAGAAACGAATAAAGATAACTCTGTTTAATAAATTAAACAGAGTTATATTAGCATATTGCATTCATCATCATATACCATTCATATATGTCTATAAATGATAATATTCCAATTATACTCAAAAATGATAATATAAAAAGGAAATATTATGTAAATCAAATATATAAATGATAGCAAATTCTTCAAATGAATACCATATAACAGAGAAAATCAACAATGAACAGATAAAAATACCTCATTCATCTTGCAGACTGTCAAACGAAATGTGATACTCTGACCTAGTAACTCCGATGTAAAATTAAATCCAAAGGCACAAAAATGCAACACTTCAAAGATAATTTAAGCACCAAAATCACCAGATGTGATCTTTCATATAAATATAATAAGGAATGAAGTACATAAATGTTAGCTCCAAATCCCAAAAATATTACAACTTCCGATCCCTCTCTAAATGCATGAGAGGGATTTAAATAATAAATTACATAACAAAATCCTAATACTACTGCTATAATCTATCAAATTAAAACTGAAATGCTATTTTGAATAAAACTGATTCATTGTTTTTCTCCTTCGCTTGATGAAGCCAAGTTGCAAATGTTCAACATATCTCGGAGTCTTGGTGGATGACTCATCTCAGTATGCAACTGTCCAGCATAGGTGGCATCAGAAAATTCCGGAATTAGACAATCGACAGCGTTTGATAGAAGTTTGATAGCTGTCTGTTGATTGTTTGGCTTGATCACATGAGTCCACATACTATCCCAGGATATAGTTTGAAGTTTGCCGATTTGTTGACTTTTCCTTTCCATTTCTTCTCTCCACATGTCTTCAGTTTCTTTTATCTTTGGCAAACTGCCAGGAACACAGTCTGAAATGAGATTAATTGAATATAAGCTGTCATTTATGAATTGCGTGAGATTATTCATTATATTTCTGGCCCTTGATATTGCTCTATCAGATTTCATTAATTGATGTTCCCATTCTGTAAACAAGATTTCTTTGTGTTTTTCCTCTATCCTAGGAAGATTTGCTTCTTTTCCTTTTTCTGTATCCTGCCAGTTGAGAAACTCAGAAATATTTTCATCAGCATCATCTATTTCTTGTCTAAGAGTTATGATAGTTTGGATCAAAGATGAAGTAATCTCACAAAAAGGTTCTGCTTGTGACAGTTTTGAGCAAAATTCAATTAACTGCCGAGTCAATAATTTATTAGCCTCAAGGGCTTCCGATTTGAATTCATTTAACTTTGGATAATCTTTAAACTTATCCAAAGTTGCTTGAAATTCCTTTTCTTGAATCATTTTTGCCTTTTCCTCATTTTGTAACAGACTCTGTAACTTAGAAATTTCTTCATTTAGCTGCTTTGTTTGCCTAAAAGCTTTTCATCAACCTTCTTCTTTTCTTCAGCAAGCTGTTTCTCCAATTCTTTAGACCTGAATGTCTGATCCCGTAGTTGTTGTTGCAATTGGCTGATCAGTTGCTGATTCTCCTTAGCTTGTTCTTCCAGTGAAGCTATGTGAAGATCTTTCTGAGTTATTAGTTGAGAAACTTCTACAACCTTATCCACTGTTGCAGCACTATAAGCTCTTGTATACTGGGACAATTTCGTAAGGTCTTCAAATGGATTCATTTCATTGTTCTTATAAACAATATTCATCAACTCCTCTGATGGAGTAGAAAATATACCCTGTTCTGTTTTTCTTTTCTTTCTTGGTCTTTTGACAACAGCCTTATGTTTAGGGCTGTAAAATACATCCAAAGGAGGGATCTCCTCACCTTTTAATACAATATGCCCTGTAGGATGTTCAGGAATGATTTCAACATCCTTCTCTATTTGTTCTGAACCTTTATCCTGCAATCCAAGCTGTTGAGCAAACTGATCATATTGATTTAATAGCTGAGAAGAAATATCAAGATTAGTGGAAACCATAATCTCCTTAGTTATTTCTTTTTCTTTCTCTTTATCTATGCTCTGCTTGGTGCTTTTGTCATCTGATCCATCCTTTTGATTATGCACCTCATCATTGATATTTGTGCATTTGTCTGTCATTTGAGCAGTATTTCCCTTTGGGGCATCAGGTTTGTCAATAGTGACCACTTTTTGAGTTTGTACAGTCGGCTGGTTGACAGTCGATTGTGTAATGATTTTGCTGGTAGATGTTTCTACTAGCGTTTGGCCGGATGTACCTTCTGTCTCTGATTTTTGGATTTGAGTTCTCAGCTGGTCCAGAGGTACTCTCAACAATCTCTGGCTTCTAAATAAGAGAAATTTATTTATTTCCTCCTGTTGAAATTCAGACTTGACTAAGTCAAAAATCTGAGGAAAATTATCTAATGAAACAAACAAATCATCAAACATATCTGGTTCATGCTCGAAACGAGCAATTGAAACTGAAGCAGTGACATCGAATGCTATCTTTTTTGGATCATATTGTCTTCCAGGAATGGTTGCAAATTTACAACCTCTTATCTTGAAGACTTCCTTTTCTACATGCTTGAAATCATTTAGAGTGAAATGACCACAATTGAGTGGGAATTGAGGCCACATTTTCTTCTTACTGTTGTTCAAAGACCTGGATATACCTTCAATTGTCAATTGATAAGAAACTTCTTGAGCGAGAAGTTTGTCTGGAACAAAAAGCGGAAGAACATGCGGCTCCACTATACTACCAAAAACCCCGATGTAAGTAAATTTTTCCTCCCCAAACCAATCTCCGATTGCAGACAGGTCGGCTTTAGCTTTATCAGAAATCCTAGGAGGAAAGCGATTAAAAATGGTTTGGAAAACAGGACTGAGGAAACCATGACAGATTCTATATACATTAGCTTGGAAATGAATCTTCCAAAGCAATTTATGATAAATATGGATTGGAAGGGGGTTATTGGGAGTCCATTTCCATCCAAATAAAGGAAATTCGGAATTGAAACAAATAGCATCAAGAATATAGGCACAAAAGAAAAAGGGGGTAGAATTTCCAGCATCTTTTTCTTGTCTGTACTCAAGGATCCTATTAGCCATTCTATCAGAAAGAATAACAGCCCAATCCATAATGTCGGAATTCACAGCTGCTAGGATTAATGGGACCATTTGTATAGAAAACCTAGCTGAATTATCATTGCCAAATAACCTACACATCATGGCAGCTACATAGGAATATGGAGGCAGAAGAGAATCTACAGAATACATACCGGATGCTTCATTTCGGTGCTTCTCTGGGTTTTTCCTCCAATTTATGATAGGGTCGGATTGGACTTTGTTATCATCAGCAAATTCTTTGATAAATTCCTTGTTATACACCTTCTGTGGGTCTGGAAGGTGGTACATTGCTTTCAAGTCTTCTGCTTTAAACGAGCCGAAAGGCACTCCAGATGCTGAAACAAACATTCTATCTTGTATCTTTACACTGTCAATGACCCATCGAACTACATCATAGTAAGGCATGATGCTCGCTCTGGCTGCAATTCGATGCAAAAATGAATTTGCAAGTGTTCTTTCATTGATGTCAGAGTCGGAATCCGAGCTATCCTCGTCTGGAACTGATGCCTTCTCCACTGTGACCTTGGGGCCTTCTTTTTCCAATAGGTTATAGACTGTGTCCCATGTCATTTTCCCAAGACCTTGGCATGATGTATCTGTGACTAGCCTTAGCTTTATGGGCTTTTCTTTTGAGACTGTAGGAGTCTCGGCAAACTTTACTGGTAGAACAGTCTTATTTCTTCTTCCTCTCTTTGACATTTCTACGTCTGCTACTGCTTCCCTTTGTCTGTGAATGAAAGAACTTGGTGTTCTTTGGCTCTGCAAGACAATAAACTCTCAGCCGTGATCAACAAGCCACTCAAACGGAATGATTTATGAATTTATGGTTTTCATTTATTTGTTTCGTATATTGCATAAATGCTCCTTTTGGGTCACCCTTAAGTATTTAAAACCAAATCATAAACCATATTCATTTGATTCGTTATTGAATGCCTTCGTACCAATAAAGATTTGGCGCTTGTGATATATTAATATATTCAACAAAAATATTCGTATGCAAAATAGATGAATCGCATCGGAAGTTTTCGAATGGCAAATGAGTATCACAATACGTTTATCCCGATTGATCGATTGCGATTGCAGATCTTTCCGATCTCTAATTGTGGGGTCTACCATATTTTTTAAACAAATGTTCGATTTTCTTTTAAAAGCGTTTATTATCAAATGCACATCGGATCGGGGAATTTCAACTAAGCGTAAAGAGTTTCTTAAAGATTGTCCCGATTAATCGATTGCGATTGACCGCATCGCATCGGAAGTTATATTTGACTGTTTTAAACTCTTAGCGATTTAAAATTTTCCGATTGGACTAATCGCATCGGAAGATTTGAAATGGGCATATGAAATTTCTTTTGAGGGTTATCTCCGATTCTCCGATTGCGATTGAACTTTTAACTTTGATATGTTTTTTATGATAAGGCCCTGTATATTAGATCGGACCATAAGTTTTTTGAATGTTGAATATGAAAATTTTCAAAACAATGGATTTTATTTCTAAGTGTTTTATTTCTAAAAAGAAAGGGACCCTATTTCTAAATTTTATTTCTAAAATTTAGAAAAAGGGAGGGTTGTTGTATAGTACAAATCGTAAAGATATCACATTCGTTCATAAATCCCTATTTTGGTAGGAGCGTGCATTTAAAAGTTTCGATGTCTTGGACCTGATATGAAATTTAAATCCAATTTGAAAAGATATCGTGCCCGCTCATAAATTGAAATTTCGGTTGTGACATATGTTTAAAAGTTTCAACTCTCCAGATCCGATATGAAATTAAATCCATATAATAAAATATCGGGTCCGTTATTTATCGCATATCGGCATACCAATGATGTTACATCCCATACTTAGATTTTTCGATCGTCGATCACTTATAAAGTCCAAAGTCGGCCCCACTAATGAGCCACGTCATCTATCACATTCCCGCTATCGCAAGAATAGTATCAAAATTTCCTTCTCCTAACATCTCTGATTTGCGATGTGACTATTCTCCGATATCACAATCACTCCATCACAAATTCCCATTGCATATGATCATATCACAATCATGTTATCACAATGCTTGTTTGGCATTGCAAAACTCAAATGATACCTTGTCTTGACATCCTTCGATGTGATAGACGCCGATATATGATTCTACGCCATTGTATTTTTAACTATTATATAACACATAATCGCATATTGACAAGGGTGAAAGTCTTAATTTTTAAGTTATGCATGAAAAAGAAACTTGCGATGCGAAACATTCAACAAGTCATTGACATATTTGAAAGAACATGTGAACGTGCGTTTTCTTATTCTCCCTCTCATTGGTCTAGCTAGAATGAAATGCTTATGCTTGTTATTGCTTTAACTTGATGTAAACCAAGGAAATTTCACATGAAAACACTTGGAGTGAATGATCTTATCCGTGATTTTATCTATGCTTGTTCCAAATATTACAATTTCTAAGATGAATTGAACCATTGCATTACACTCGCCAATTTTTTTTTCCCCTTTTAGTTATATTCATTTCTTTTAAAGGGACTCAGGGACTCTAATTGATGAAATTTGAAATCTTAATCTTATTCTTTTCATTTTTAGAGACTTTCCTCAAAATTTCAAAGTTGTTTGCTTATCAGACTCTTGGGTTTGTATTATATCGAAAGCATTTAAAACAAATTCTAAGATTTACTTCTTCGAATTTCACATTCATTTAAATTCCACTATCTTATCCATCACATTTAGGAAAAGAAATGAACCCTATTTCACTATCTTCACTGGAATTTTGTGGTCTTAGAGTTTTGTAAAATTGATTTCGGCTTCAAAAAAGGTTTTTGAGATATTTGACACTTGATTTATTATCATATTTATTAAATCTCGAATTCCTCTCCTTGAAATGAATTTTACAGGTAAATGTAAATTCTCTTGCAATGATTTTTAAAAAACTTCAAATTATCATAATGAAGTCATCATAGCTACTTTATAAACTCTGACGAAACTTTTACCTCTAATAAGTGAATGTTTGATGCATTAGAAAGGTAATATTCCTACATTATACATTTAACAAACATTCGTTATCAGGCATGATCAATATTGTAAGTTTTGTTTGTAAAAGTTATATAAAAGCTTTTGTTCCAATATCTTGCCGCCCTTAATATTCTAAATACCGAGACTTATTGTAACGAAGGTGAAATTTCATTAAACTTATGAAAACAAATGTGGTCAGAAACATTATAAAGCAAGATTTTTATTTATTAAAGTTTTGTCCACTGAAAATTTTGGAAAAATTGAGCTTTTACCTTTTTCTTTGATTCTCGTAGAAATTTAGAACTTTAGAATTTTAGGTTAATAATCTTTGCAGTTATATGATCATTACATTTTGATGTTTCACTATGTATACATGAAGTCTTGTTTTTTTTTTTTTTTAAATATATATGTTCTTTCATGTTATCATGGTGGTACAAAACTTGGATGTGTTTCAATTATAATTTTTCCAAATCTAAGTATTCATTGATAGATATGACTTTCTGACTAAAGGGATATACATTCTTCATGATGTATGCAAATGGACTTCTTTTACTGTTCTCGTCAATCTCCTTCACTAATAAGGAATTTGAAACATGTAAAGGTAATGAACCATTGGTTGATTCATATTTTAATTCTCTTTTATTTTGAATTTCATTCCATATTTATCATGTAAAGATTCAAGTCCTCTTCATATGCATAATTGCTACATTATTTTGGATTTTGAATCAACTTCAATATTTTGGGATTGATATAAATTCAGAATGGAAGAAGCAAAGAGAACATTCATCGCTGCAATTCATAAAGAAGCATATCTTCATCCTCATTTTTGATGGATTCGATTTATTTTGGATTTGAACATGAAACATTTCTTTCTTTGATTTACAGTTTGCTTTAGTTTAGATTCAATAAATAATGATTTTGTGTCAATAATATTTCAATCAATTCAACTTCTTCATGTTTCCAATTCTAATGAAAGGAAGAAGTTAGCTTGTATTGGGAAAAATCATACATATCAGGTAAGATTAAATGCAATTCTCCTAGGGTAAGATTCACATGCCCACTTTCATTCATTTTTCATTTTTTTCTTTTCTTTTTGTTTCAATTTTAATTTTAGTTTTTGCTGATCTTGAACTCTATTTTTACAGGGCTTCATGAACCTTTCACACCTATACTAGATTAGTTTTGAAGTTCATTCTCTTTTGTTAAATTTGTTTTGAGATCCTTAAGAGAAGCAGTAATGATCCTCATCGAATCGGCTAAACTGGGGAGCTTCTAGACCTTTAGTCTGTTCCTTTAAGCATTACTTTTATTAGAAAATGGTTAAGATGTTTTTTGCAGGTTTTTGATTCGAAACAAGAAATTTTGCAGCAAACAGGGACTTATCATTTAGCATATGATCTATCATCACTTCTATTCGCCCTCTACATTTTTAGAGCCTCATTTCTTATAATTTTACAAGATAAAAATTTTAAATCTCAACATAGGAATAAACATACATATGCTTATTTTTATCTCTTTTATTGAGACATTTAAATAATTAGTCTTGTTGGAGTTCAATTTTTTAAATTTGGATTTTTCTTTCACCTTTTGCCGCCTTCATTTTTATTTTGTTTTGATAATTTCTTTTCTTACTTTATTTTAGGAATTATTTTACTTTTTCTTTCAGTTTCGTTTTGATTTTAGTGACTACCATGATTGATGTGAACAAACTTTTTCTTACCTAACAATGATTAGCATACATGAGAAACCTCTCAAATCTATCTATTTCAGTGAATTTCATTTATCATTAAAGAAATATCTTTATGGAACCATAAAACCATCTTGCTTTAAATATTTTTCATGGAGGAACACACATCCTTTCTAAGTTATTGAAGTTAATTTTTCAAGGAAATAACTGATTTGAGTTTAACACAATGATTCCCTCGCACCCCTCCACATAAAAGCCTCTGATTGATAGTTGCAAGGAAAGAATTTGGAGTCAACATTATGAAAGTATTATGTCCATTAACCATAAATCTCTATTACCATCCCACCTCTTTCACTCAAATACATCATAAACTAAAAGCTTGGAAATGCACTTATCAAAAGGGTGATTAAAAGAGGAAGCATGGGAAATACAAGTAAACCCGTTGGGGCTATGAACACTTGCTGGCAGTGGGACCAGGCTTGTATGGCATAAATGACAACTTCGTCGGGCTACTGTTCAGGCTCACTGGCAGAGAAGCGATGTCAGATATCAATCATAAAATGTATATATTTTTTATCAAAAAACTCTTATGTCTACCTTCTTCTAATTTTCATATGAGGAAGTTTTAATACAATTTTTTCCCAAATTTAGATTCATCACTTTTATTCGATTATGTTTTAAGTAATTATCTTTACAAATTCATATTGCTTAATCTATTTATGTGGAACTTATGGAAATGTTTTATTGTTAGATGATTTCATGAACTCCATTATTTTTAAAAGCCTTTGGATAAATTACAGTTCATTATCCGCGAGTTATCCGGTTCTTTTCCTGTTTGTCTCCTAATAATAGAGGGAAACCAACAATTTCCCATTTTTTATTCATTTACTTTGAATAATAGGGACCCTTTCAATTATTTTTTGGCTAAAACACCTTTTATGATTTTCATTAAGTTAATTGTCCTAAGATTTTTTTCATTTTTTATTTTCGTCAGATTTCTATTTTAATTATTTGATTGAATTCGAATTTTAGCAAGCTTTCTATCGATACTTGTTTCACCTCATTTGGCTATCCGGTTTGTAAATGGCGCCTAATTGAAAATTGGATATTTTTCACTGCCTTGGTCTATTAAAATTTATAAATTGTACATTACCTATATTTCATAAATTAATTTATTTTGTAAATAATTAATTTTCATATTGTAAATATAAATTTATTTTGTAAATAAATTTCTTTTACATAGCCCCCGAGACCAAGAATCAAGATTTAAGCCTTAATTAGAAAAAAATTGGTGCACATGATAGTTATCTCACCATTCCACTAGCTGCTTTATATTGTAAGTTTCAATCTCAGAACTTTTCAATATAGAAACGTCACAGGATTCTATGATACATCACTCTATCTCCAGATCTGATATGGATATTAACCTTAGATTATTAACTTATCAGGTCCACCCTCCACCTCGGAACTTTTGGGTGTCAAGGCATTGTTTCAAAACATCTGATATACGCCCATATTCTGATTACCTGATACTTGTTTTAATTTATGAGTTTAATAAAACCCCCTCATGTAAATAACCTCCTATGTGTATTTTTATGATACATTCAAATGGATCAAAGTCACTTATTAAGAGTTTTGTGATATGAGATTTGTTTTTAATATAATATAATTTCAATTTCAATAATTTTTTAACGAGTTGTCTTTAGTGCGACTTTTTGAAGGTGTTTCTGGTGGGTTTTTCCAGTCTAATTTCTCTGAAATTCGACTAGAATTCATTTAAAACAGAATTTTGATACGTAATATTGCACAATCGAAGTGCCCTAAGAGTTTTTTAGGGTTTTGAATCCATATATACAGTAAAAAAAACTAGTTTAAATAACACAAATCAAGATTTCATCTCAATTTTTTTCGCCGGATTCCGACACCAAAAACTCCAAAAAGTCTCACTAAAGACAACTCTATTTTTTAATCAATAGTCAATTAATTAAATTTTGTTTTTAATTAGTATGTAATTAATTAAGTTTAAAAACATAAATTACAATTAAATTAGTATTAATTAATAAATAATTTTAATTTATTTTAGGATTAGTTTTTGATTAAAAATTCTGATTTTTAGCATAAGCAACAAAATTTCTAGAATTTTGGCAATTTTAATATACCAATTTTGGAAGCTCATAAATGGAGTTTTACTTGGCCAAATGAGTTTCATGATGATTCATTGGAAATATAAAATCATGAAGAATATTTATGAAGTAGTTTCATTTCCAGATTTAATAATTTGTTGGGTTTAAAATCCAATAGAAGATCAAGCTCCAAATTTTTAATAAAATTAGTTTTCTAAGTTTAATTTTCTGCATTCTCATTTTCCCACAACTTCTTCTGAGTATAGATCCATTCACCTATGTTCTCATTGACCAATTATATCATCACAGACATCAATAGAAAGATCTGAGTCATTTTCATTAATTATTTAATTAAGTTTTGATTGTATATGATTTAATTTCAGATTTGGCATTTTGATTTTATTTGTTTTTGGAGGAAAACAGTTGAAGAGATGAGGAGAAGAATATCTAAATCAATGAGAATGCTCCAGCAATAGAAGAATGAAATTTGGAACCAATGAAAATTGACGGGGCTAATTTATTCTTCAACAAACTTTCAAGTTGAGAATTCTTTTGTAAATATTATAAATAACAGATTGTAGAAGGTATTAAAGGCTTCTCTTCTCTGCAATTATGGAATTCTTGAAAGTACTATTTTAATGAGGATATTAGAGTTGTATATGAGAGGAGAGAAAATCTCAGATATGGGGATTATTGATGATTTTTCCTTTGCATTCTGAATCATGTATAATTGGAAGATTTTGCACTAATGCAGCTCTTGTTTTAAAAGTAAAAGTTCAAAGTATTAGAAAGGATAGTTGGAGACCAGAGCCAGAGAAATGGATTCAATAAATTGGTATTTATAATACTATTTTTTTAAATATTGGTTTCATGCTATGATAGAAATAATGTGTCATTTTATTCATATTTGTACACTATTGTCAAGTATGAGTAATTTGCCTCAATTATATGTTATTATTTATCTCTTCTCTTGTGGGTTGAATTCTGTTTTCGAAGTAACTATTCACTCTTAAATCTATCTTTTAATATATATTTAACAAACAATAATATTATGTGGACTATATATTTTTGTTTAATTATTCGAATTACTGATTAAACAATCAATAACATTTTTTGAACTACTTCCTAAATGTCGTTGGTTGATTATCTTAGTTAAGAGGTCTCTGAATATAATGTGTTTTGGCATTCATAATGTCAGTTAATTGAACTACTTCGTTAGCTTCATATTCATTATAAGGCAGACATATTTTATTCCCAATAATTTAAATATCTTGCTCTCAGTTGGATAAGATTTATATCTTCCCAATTGAGATAGGATTATGATAAATTTCATTTTGTTTTCATTTTAGAATAATTTTACATTTAGATTTAATTTTACATTCCTAGAAGTCCTCTTCTTAAAGAGGCAACTTTAATTGTGGGTTGGCTGAGCCCCATACAACTTAAGGATCATATTCTTGCCTGATCATCAAGAGGGATGCTTTGATGTCTCTTCTCCAATGGTAGATAAAAATCATATTTTAAGCCACTGGAGATGGAAAGAAGGTAACTGGACCTATTTTAACCAGTCGAAACTACCATTTCAACGAAAAAGGAGATGCTTCAAGGTCCGAACCGCGTGGTCTCCCTCATAGTGTTGGAGGCGGACATTTTTTGCCCTCAACACAGTTGTATACCACTGCTTGAGACATACCTCAAACCATAATCAATCGTACAACAAAAATATCTCAATACATGCTTTGGTTTAAATCCAATGATCATGTCTTGGTTCGACTTAAAGCTGGATTAAATTATTCACTGCAAAGAAAATATCTGGCCTTGTATTAAACGAATACAAAAGTGAGTCAATTAGCTTTTGGTACATGGATGGATCTACCGGATATGACTCAGAGTCTCTCAACTTCCTCAGATTTTCCACCATGGGAGTTGCCATCGACTTACAGTCCATCATACCAAAATTTTGTAGGAACTTTGATAACATACTTTCCTTGACCAAGGAAGATTTCCCTAGGCTTATGCCAAAATTCTTGTCCCAAATATTAGTGCTTGAAACGAATACCCTTCATATTGAATTTAGAAGCCAACTCCCTTTTACACCAAATAATGAGATACTCCACACCTGTAAGAAATAATTCATAAACATTCAATGATAGAATCACAGGATCATTCTTCTCAACCTTGATATATGGGTTTGGATCAACATCACTTTTGGAGAAACCAAGTCTTGTGAGGTAGTTTTCAATTTGAAAGTACTAGGCTCTAGGTGATTTCTTAAGTCCATACAAGGCTTTCTTCAATCTGAAAACACGAGATTCTCTTCCTATTGATTTTTCCTTGAAACTCAAGCAACATGTTTGATTCTAATATCAAAATCACAAACACACTCAAATGCCACAACTCTTCTACTTTGCATAATGGAAAATACATAACAGTGAATGAACTAGTACACACAAATTTTTTAACCCAACACTTGTTATATTAAAAAAAATTAATACAACAATCTTAGGGCTCTCATACTAGGAATGGCCATTACAATCAGCCTCGATACAAGACAATAAATAGAGTTTTGTATCAACAATTATGACTACCAATATATCCCTAAAAAAAGTACACTTAACCTACTTATTGATGGTGTGCATCCACAATCATTTCAGTCCATATACCATGAACACAGCTCGCAGGTGCTTTGCCTTCCCTTTTATTGATCATGCAACTTTTAATACCTTATAAAGTGTACAAATACAACTCAACAATCTTCCACTATCAACCCTCTTATTGCTCCAAATCGACTTCCCACTAGCTTCTCTCCTGGTCCTCCAAGACTGCCAACTCTCAGGGTCTTCGCCACTGCCCACTTCTGCCTCCCTGCTACTCCAAACAAGACTAGAATTAAGGCTTTGAGTGGATAGGATGCTCTCTTATCACTAAATTTTACCTCTTAAAACTCATTCAACTATGAAATAATGACCAATCCTCTTATCATCAATCCTCCCCCTTTGAGGTCAATAAACTAGATCCAAAATAACCTACCCACTTAACAATGAAAAGTCTACCCTTTTCCACTATACTAAGGCTCTCCAAATAGTTACTAACAACCATCCAAAAAATTGTACTTAGGCTGCTTTAACACTGTCCAAACTAGACCTACCATCCCTTAGGAAAACATCAACATGAAAAGACAAGAACATACCTTTACAATATGTATTTTACAACCATGTAAACATAAAGGTTCTGAGAACAATACTTAAGGTATAAAACCCTATTTTAGGGCTCCTATAGAACACATATATCAACCCTAGTCACATCTTGTACAAATCCTTAAAATAGGTGCAAACCTTCCTCAATTTAATGTGTTGGTTTTTCAAACAATGTGGCCTCACTCCAACATTAACCCCGACCTCTCGTCCCTCCAAAACAAGCCTTATAGTTCTATCCAAATAGGTGCAATAGAGGCTCGACCCTCTCCTAAGAAAAAATACTTATGCAACCTAAATCATAGGGATATACACACCAATGCATGCCCATAAATACTCCTCAAAAACTTGGTCGGCAACTCCTAAACTTGTCCAGACCAGAACACAATAAATGACCACAAACTTGACCTCCTCTCCAACTCGAATAGGGATTTTTGACATTGCAGCTACCTCAAATATATTTCTCCTTTGATGTATTGCACTTGGATGGTGTGAGAATGAGATAATATTGTCCTTTATTTATAGATTTATAGGTGGGTTTCAGTTTCACCATATTTCATCAAGTTTACCTTAACAACTCATTAAAACTCCATAAAGTCATAGAACACAAATTATTTTCATTCAATGTCTAATGCCACCACATTGATAAATTTTTTCCCCTTACCTCCTCAACGGTTCCCCATGCGCACTCAATGACCAAACCATGGGAAACTCCCAATACTTGGGTACTTTTCCCACAAATCCCATGTGGGTCAAACCTCTCCCAATCCTTGTACCCTAGGGTGTGGTAATACCTCCCAAGATACACAAATCAACACTCCCTCTTAGCGAGGGAGGTACTTCCACAACTTGGCAGTATCTCATCATCATCATCACTAGCGACACTAGCTAAAATTTTTGAGTTACTACTACAACATACCCTTTAGAATGAACCACACTTGTATTGGTAGTGTCTCTACCACCGGAAGATTCCTACTTCTTTTCCTATCTTGATAGACCTTCATGGCACCCTGTTATTCCTTCTTACTAACTGTAGAAGTCCCCTTACTCCCAACTGACCACACACTCTTTTTGTGTTTTGGATTCTCCATTAATGATCAAAGCATGGAAAAATCAACTTAGTTTCACACCCACAACTTTGGTCACAAAAAAAACTGCTTGGGTACTTTTCCCACAAATCCCATGTGGGTTAAACTTCTCACAAAACATGTACCCTAGGGTGTGGGAGAACCTCCCAAGCTACAAAAATCAACACTTCCATGACCTTCAAAACCTTGAGGTTGTTCTATGTACACATCTTCTTCAATCACACCATTGAGGAAATCATTTTTTACATTCATCTGATGTAAATTCCAACCCATTGAAGAAGTAATAGAAATCATAGATCTGATGGTACTGTAAACTTGGAAACCAAAGAAAAAGTCTCATCATAGTCGTCTCCCTCCTTTTGGGAGGATACTATAATAAAAATTCTTGCCTTCTATTTATTAATACTACCATCCACTGCATGCTTGATCTTATTTCCCTTTAGGTCTCGACATATTATGATTGGTATTATTCCAACATCACATCCTTCCAAACTTAATGGCTAGTTTCTTTTTGAAAGGTAGAAGGTTCAAATTCAATAAAATTAGTCCGTAATTATGCATATCCATAATACCTCTTGAGCCTCTTGCTTTCTCTAAAGGTTCCACATGGTGATGCATGTCCTTTTGCTTCTTGCAGATTGGATCTAAGCCGAGCTGGTATTTTCTTGATTTCAAGAACAACAATTGGGTCCCCTAGATCGCTAGGCCATTATGGCTCTTCTTGATGATATGTTGGATGTTCTAAAGAATTGGATGGACATGAATCTTCTTCCTTAGGAGCTTCATGTTCTTTATCATCATCAGAGGCCATGGGAGCTTCTTAATATTTCCAATAGGAAACATTATCATCAAAGGTTATGTCCCTTTTGACTTCAACTTGTCATTGACTTCTAACATATATTTTATAGGCCTTTGATGACTCACTATATCCAATGAATATTCATTTATTTCCTAAAGGATATAGCTTTTTTCTCTAATCTTTAGGTACATGTATATGGATTGGACAGCCAAATATTCTCAAATGTCCAACATGTGGTTTTTATCGAATGAATACTTCTTAAGCAATTTTATCTTCCAAAATTTGATGAGGACTTCTATTTTGAATATATAAAACTACCGTATATGATTCACTCGATAAAAACATAGGTAAGTCTTGATCATGCATCATTTCCTTAACAAATTCTTCAATGGTTCTATTATTTCTTTCAAAATTCATTTTGTTGTGGATTGTAAGGGACTATCAACTCACTCTTAATCCCAACTTCTTTACAAAATGGCATATCACTTCAACTGGTCTAGAGGACATGACTCAAATGTCTGATCAGAGGTGCTGGTTGCATAAAGAATAGTAGCATATAGAAATTGGAATATGAAAATGAAAAGTTGACGTGAGTTTAAAATACTGATTCTCCTCTCAGTATTTTTCCCAACAATTGGAATTAGAGAAGTTCACTCCAATTGAAGCTTGATTGATTGAAGTAGATCGGGGGATGATGGGAAATAAGGAAAAGAAGAAGGGAACTCAAAGGAAGAAGTCAGTTCAAGAAAATTGTGGCAATGAGAGTGATATATTAGATTCAGTTATTGTTATAGATGCCAACAAATATTCAGCTACAAGAACACCCTGCTTTCTGTTGATTAAGAGTGAAGAAGATAGTGAAGATAATGATGAGCAAATACCAAGTATTGATTCTTGTCTTAATTGTGGGCATAATAACCATTGTACAAATGATTTCACATATTCCATCTTATGTAGTGATGAGGATAATGAATCAATTGCCATTATTCACCATTATCTGAATAATTTAGCCTCTCTTTTTCCCTATTCTTGCAATTGTGTGTGATAATGGCCATACTCATGGAAAAAATTGGATTGAAATGGGACTTTATCATAATGAACTTCCTCTATGTGAGACCAATTATCTGGGTTTGGATTTATTGATGTTGATAAATCATTGTCTAGGTCCACCTCCACACAAATCTCAGTGTAGGCTTGCAATCCTTCCTGTGGCTTAGCTCAATCAATGCATTTTCCAAGGGTATTTCCTATACTCCTGAAAGTTTTGTTGTTCCAATAATGTAGCAGGAAGAAGGGAAGCTTGACCCAAACCAAGACTGCTTACGGAATATCACATTCAGGATTAAAATATAGACTCCAGTAGTCTAGATATAACCTTGGGACCCCATGAAGTAAGGGGCCATTCCTGAAGATGAAATTTTGATTTGTTTTGTCTTCGGACAAGAAAATGTAAAATCATTGTCCGCAATATGACATTGAAACCTTATTTTTAATCATGGGTTTCTAGTTCTTATCGATCCATGCTCGCAGGGATCTCATAGAGGGCTATAAGCTCATAAATTGACCAATAATCCCATGATCTGCAAGCTTTAGGGCCATCGATTTGGATTGAGAAGCATGAACCTCCACCTTTCGAATGTCGTCAATATTCTTCACAAATTTGGAGGATTTGGCCTTCTAAAAACACGACCCTCCAACAATAAGGGAATTTAATGCCTCTATGTCTAGAGTCGGTGGGGTGGGGTGGGGTGGGGAGGGAGGGGGGGGAGTGGTAGTCGAGGGCCCTCTCAAAGCCTAATCAATCTTCGACGAAAAGAGGAACACAATGAAGGGCATTAGGTTAAGCAATGTGCACTAGGCTACACAGAGTTGCTTGAAGATAATTCTATTGCAAAGAAAACGATAAATTTTATTATATGGCAGAAAAGGTAAACTTGAAAATTTAAAAAACCTCACACTTAAAAGGCAATCATGTCACTCACCTAGCATGACCTCCCATGCACAAAAAGAAAAGAAAAAAGGAAACATTAATTTTAGTTATTCTATAATTTAAAATGAACTACTTATATTGAAATAATTTATTTGGTAAAAATATATGAACTCAAATAATTATATTTAACTTAAATTTATCAAATATTTATATAAATTCATTTTTTCTAATTTATATAATCTTAGTAAATACTTGAGGAGTAAAAGTTAAAATGAATTATAATACAATATATTGATTTTATAATTTAAATTAAGTTATTGAATATAAATTTACATATTTAATTCGAATTTAGAAAATATTTATATAATATAGATATTTTTAAATTTATTTAATTTTAATAAATATTTTATAAATTAAAAATAAAAATAAATAAAAATTGATTTATATATGTGTAAGAAAAACAAAATTATTTTAAATTTATTTAATTTTAATAAATATTTTATAAATTATAAATAAAAATAAATAAGAATTTATTTTATATATGGGTAAGAAAAACAAAATTATTATTATAGTTTCACACATTTTTGTTTTAATATTTTAAAATATTATATATTTAGTAAAATTTTATTTTTTTATTTTTGGATAAAATTTTAAACTTTAAAAGATAGGTGGATTATAATGAATAGATGTATGGATAAAGTACCAATTTTATGCTTATAAAATAACAAAATATAATAAATAGTTATATTTTATTAAAATGAAAAATAAATTTTGTTTTTTTAATATATATATATATATATATATATATATATATATATATATATATATATATATATATATATTAAAATATAAACATTCACATTATTAGTTTATAATTATTATTTCTAACTCTAATAGAAGAATATATAAAATTGAATTATTTATTTTAATTCAAATTAACAAAAATAATATGTAAAATAAAATGAATAAACTAAATTATAAAAAATGAAATACATTAAAATAAAATATTATATATTTTTATTTATCATTATTATTATATTTTTTTAAATAACATATTGATGTGTAAAATATGTAAAATTAATGTACCAATTTAAAAAGTAAAAAGTAATAATACTAATAATAAAAAGTTATTGTCATGGGGTAGTTTAGATGGTGATGGGGTATTCTCTTAAGTCATGATGTGTTCGAAACTCCACGGGAAAAATTCTGTCATGTTAAACTCCATATGTAAACAAATTCAATCATGTTAACTGTAAAAAAAATTAGTCATGTTAAATTCCACCCGTAAAAATCTCTTCCAATGGGATCCCTGAGTAAATGAATAGTATTATAAAATTATATTTTCTAAAAAAACATTGTACACCATGAAAGATAATACACTTCTTTTAGTATTATAAAATTATGTTTTCTAAAAAAGTATTGTACACCATGAAATATAATACAATACTTTTATTAATTTAAAAAATAACTAGCAATTGCACCATATGTTGCAAAAGAAATACCGTAAGGAAGTAGCATAGGAAAGAGTAGCCTAGAAGAAATAAGTTGTTGCAGAAGGAGCCATCATGAAGGAATGAAAGGCAAATTTTGTTTAGACGGAAGCATGCCGTGGAGGTTTCAAAGATATTGGGAGTTATCAACCAGAAAATTTTGTTATAGATATTGAAATAGGCAATTTTCGGTGAAAACATATATGTAAACCAACATAATGAAATAAGTTATTTCAGAGAAGGAGCCATCATGAAGGAATGAAAGGCATATTTTGCTTCCATGGAAGCATGTCATGGAGGTTTCAAAGATGTTGATTATAAGAGTTATCAACCATAAAATTTTGTTATAGATATTGAAATAGGAAAATGTGGGTGAAAACATATATGTAAACCAACATAATCTGTTCACATCTATAAAAAAATTGTTATAGATATTGAAATAGGAAATTGGGGAGAAAATCCTTTGGTGATTAATAATCCTCCGAAACAAGCATAAAATGAGGATGTAACTCAAATAATATATTTTAAATACATTCAAGTACAATCTATCCAGCATAGATGTAAATAAAGAGGATTTTTATACTCCAAGAAGTATATGAAGAACAATAGTCTTGGTATACAAGAAAGTGAATGTCATTTTAATATGGAGACATTTTTGGAAGGAGATATTGTTGTTCATGTTATGGTTTATTTTCTTAACTCCAAACTTGGTTTAGTCTTTCTCTATATACATAAGAAAAAAAATACAAAGTAATTTCACAAATTTAAGTTATAGTTTTATATTTTATAATTACAAATCTAGTTTCTTATTAAAATATTTTACACACATCTATTCATTCAAATAAATTATATTTTGAATATGTTTTATCCTATTATTTGATTACAAAATTATTGTACTCCCTACTAAGTAAAACAACTTTATTAATAAATAATTGAATGCCAAACTGAAAGATTACTCAAGCGATAACTATTATAATATATAGAACTGTTATTTGTTTTATATGTCATTCAATTTCCATTACCTATTATCTTCAAACCCCATGGGGAGGTATTGAACATGGGAGCCAACTTTAGGTAAATAAGCATTCACATTGTCAACTTGGAAAAAAAAAAAATTATAATCCTAGAATACAAAATCATCTTTTTAAATATATAATTCAGTTTCATTTATTAAAAAAAAACAATATTAAGAACCTCATAAAGTTATAAAAGGTATTTGACATGAAAAATAAAAAATTTCATTATGACAACATACAAAATGTTTTTTTCGACAACAACGGATAAGTTTTGGATTAGATGGCGGTAAACCAGCTACCGCATGCTGTTACAGGGTTGTCTTGACTGAAGGAGCTTTTCGAGTTACAGCAAGTGGAATTGCTTTCCTCTTTACAGGGGTTGGAAGCGCCAATGAGAGAGCGTTGCTTAATGGATAGATCAACTTGAAAAGATGCACAAAAACTGCCAGAGGAAATATGGTAATGCGCAGAAGTTTGAAAAGGAAGGGCCTCTAGATTTCTTTCTGCATTAGCATGCAGATCCTTAGCCTTCTTTCTCAAATAACCGAGAGATGAACCTTCGCTCGTGCTGGCTTGGCAAGAGGAACTGTGAAGCCGAGGCCAATCTGCGGATGCATTTGGAGCTGACTTCAAGATCCACCCAGAACCTGCCCAGAAGTTGAGAGATTGGAACGACAGAGAGGGCATGATGGGATATCGGTTAGAATGAAGATTTAAGATAAAGTCTGTGATCCTTAGCGCCAGTCTGTTTGAATTAATCCAATCCCAGAGGGCTTTAGGGTGGGGAGCAAAGGGAAACAGAGGAGTGCCTGAAGTAGCTGAGGGCCAGTCTTCAAAAAGGTTAAGGAATGCTGCAGATAGATTCGACATTATTTATTGAGAGAGATCTCCTACTCCGGAGAGAGCCAAGGTTGGCTTCCAAGTCAGCCTGAGAGTTCAGATTTCTAAGACTATGATAGAAATATATTTTGCGGAACTTGGGCAGAATGAGCCTAATTTTTTTGAGAATAGGGGCTAATTGGACCTGAGCAGGATTCTTCTAGGATATCAAAGCCTGAATAATGATCCTGGAGTCTCCAAAGGCAGAGATAGAGAGGAAATTCCTTTTGAGCGCCAACTTTAGTCCCTGCCATAGAGCGAGAGCCTCCGCTCTGTTGTTAGATTCGATGCCTAGCCCCCAAGCAAACCGCACAACTGTAGAACCACCAGGACTCAGGATAACACCACCGCCGCCAGCTGCCCCAGGGTTTCCTTTAGAGGCCTCGTTGAAGAATAGACAGTGATCATCCAGGGCAGATCTCCACTTGATGAAATCCAGCTCACCCAGACGGATTTTCCAGACAGAATGAGTAAAAGCAGGAGTGCTGGGGCTGATCTTATGGTTTGGAATTAGTTCAGATAGCCAGAGATCCTCCTCACTGTCCAGGGCCATCTTGTTTCTGATAGCAGAGTTGGCTTCTAATACCTCACCCAAGAGAGCCTTGATTTTAGAGATAACTCTGGCAAGGATACAACTCTCATCTCTGAAAATTATATTATTCCTCTCCAGCCACAATTTCCAGCATATGAACTTGGGAATCCACATCCAGCCAGTCTTGAGAAGGCTTTTTTTGGAGAGGCAGAACAGAGATAAGTTTTCCCAGTTTCGGAGAAGATTTGGAATGTTTCCGGGAAGCTCAACTTTGTCAGGTCCTAGCATTAGGACACCTCTCCAGACTTCTTGAGCAAAGGGGCACATTAATAATAGGTGATTAGCTGTTTCTTCATCTGACACACATAGAGGGCATCTGGATGGCCCTTCCATTCCACGCCTTCTCAGATTGTCTCTTGTGAGGATACTTTTATGCGCCAGCTTCCAGCAGAAGAAGTCTACTTTGGGAAGGGAGGGAAAGGACCAAATGAACTTCCATTGAGATGGATCCGGAGGAACATTTGGGATAGCCATCATTCTTTTGTAGCCTTCAGAAGCAGAGTAAGAGCCAAATAGTGAGCCCCACCCTCGTTTATCCTTAGAAGTAGCCTTAGTAGGGGATTTACCTTAGAGCAAGTCCAGCAATAACGTGGCTTCTCCTTCCAGCCGATGAGGAACTTCCCCAAGATTCCAATTGTCCCAAAGACCATCCGACCAGTTGGAGATGTCCCAAAGGGTGTGCAAATTTCGGGCCTGTAGCCAAGTTTTAATATTTACAAGATCCTCCACCTGGCCCAAAGGCTGATCACCAAGGATCGGATCATCCCAAATTCTAATTTTTTTCCCATTACCTGGGATCCAGTAAAGCTTATGCCTGAAGTGCTCCAAAGCAGAGAGACAAAGTTTGTAGACCGGAGATCCTTTGGTTGTTCTAGGAGGCTGATCCAAACACCTCAGCCGCTGCCCATGAAAATACTTTTTCCAGAGAACACTTTTGCTCCAACAAGGATTGCCAGACACAATGTTCCAAAGGATCTTGGAGCCCAGAGCAAGGTTTTGGGCAGCTAGATCACACATTTGGAGACCTCCTTCCAATAAAGGCTTTTTGAGAGTGTCCCAATTAACTAAATGAAGCCTTCGATCATTATTTTTCGCCCCTTCCCACAGAAATCTTCTCAGTAGACCATCCATTTTACTGATAAATGTTTTAGGGGCCAGAAGTATGGAGTGCTGATATAAAGGCAGGCTTATAAGAACAGATTTCATAGGGATTAATTTCCCAGCATTGTTCAACCAAGAGGCTCCCCACGCTTGAATTCTGAGTTTTAGCTTGTCTAGCAGGGGCATCCAATGGGCAACTTTAGGTTTAGATTTGAAGATAGGGATCCCCAGATATTTGAAAGACTCCCAGGTTTGGGTTCCTTCCATTCATAAGAGTCTTGCAATGTCTGTCAATTCTTTGATCGAGCAATTCCAGCCATAGATTGTGCTTTTTAGGTAGTTGATCTTGCTGCCCGAGACCGCCCTATAAGTGTCCAGCTCTGTCTTGAAGGACCTTGCAGAGTTTATGCTAGCTCCTCCAAGCAATAATGTGTCATCCGCGAACTGGGCATGATTTATGTCTTTGGTGTTGTGAGCCATTCTAAGGCTAGGTAGAGACTGGATCTGTTGACTGTTGGCTAGCTGGAAGCTGAGCACTGAGGCTTGAATGGCATAAAGGAGCGGGGACAAAGGGCAACCTTGTCTTAGGCCCCTTGAGGCTTGGAAGAAATCAGAAGAGTGCCCATTAACCAATGGTGCAATCCAAGGAGTGGCAATACAGGCTTTCACCCAGTTTATGGTGGAAGTGGAGAAGCCCAACTTCATCATCACAGTAAACAAAAATTCATGACACACTCTATCAAATACGTTAGCCAAATCGAGCTTAATCACCATACCTTTCTCATTTCGTTGAAAGCTTGAATGGACTGCTTCTTGCACCAGCACAATGTTATCCAAGATCTTCCTCCCTTTAATGAATCCACCTTGATTTTCAGGTATGATGGTTGGCAGAATTTTCTTGAGGCGAATGGCGATGATTTTGGTAACCAGCTTATAACTGATATTGCATAAAGAGATGGGCCTGAATCTGCTGAAATCGGAGGCGCCTTTCTCTTTCGAGATCAAGGCTAGGAAGGCCGAGTTTATGCTGCCTCCAATCTTGGCACAAGACTGCGATTTCTGGACCATTCTCAGGAGATCTTTTTTGATTGTGGCCCAGCAAGCCTGATAGAACCTTACTGTGAACCCATCAGGGCCAGGAGCTTTATCCGGTTCCATGCAGTCCAAAGCTTTTTTGAGCTCATTCATGCTGATCGAAGCGTTCAGTAAAGCATTATCAGAATCTTGAACACAGTGGGGGATAAGATCAAACAGATAGGCATGAGGATCGATGGGAGGGTCATCAGGGCAGAATAGAGGTCTTTGAAGAAGGAGTGGGCTGCTCTCTTAATGCCTTCAAAATCTTTAACCACCGTGTTTTGATAATGAATTTCATTAACAGATTTGAAATGCTTGCGTGCTTCAGCTTGCTTATGAAAGAAGCTTGTATTTTTGTCTCCAGCATGTAACCAAAGATTTCTGGACTTCTGTCTCCAGAACTCATCTTCTTCCCTACTTGATTTATGGAAATATTTTTGCAGTTCAACTTCTTTTTGAATGAGGCTTTGAGTGACAGCTGAATTCTCCATTACTAATTGGTGGGCAACAAGGTTGTCCAGAGTCTCCTTTCTTTTGGAGGAGGGATTTTTCAATCTTTTAGCCCACTCCTTGAGTCCACATTTAAGACCCCTTAGATTTTCTTCCCACACAAAGAAAGGAGAACCTTGGACATGCCGATTCCAGGCCTCAGAGACCACCTCTTGGAAGCCGTCCTGCTGAATCCACAGTGGACTGAAACGAAATGGAATAGGGCCAAGGTTTCTATCTAGGGAGAGCTCAAGCAGAATGGGTTTATGATCAGAAGTGGAGTTCGGAAAAATTTTAGAGGTGGCCATTAGACCTCTAGTCAAGAAAGAGGTTTGGACGAGGAATCTGTCCAAACGAGCAGCAATATGGTTGGGGCCTATTCTTTTGTTGGACCAGGTGAATTTCCCAGATGTGGGCTTGATATCCTCCAGATCCCAGCCCAACATAAGGTCTTCAACCCATTCTCGAGCTGGATCCCTGACCAGGGAGCCCCCCTTTTTTTCATCAACAGCTAGAGTAACATTCAGATCTCCTGCTATGATAATATTTTCAGGATTGTGCAAAAGAAGATAGCACTGGAGCGAGTCCCAACAATTTTTTTTCTCAGCAGGTAATACTGGAGCATTTAGATTGAACATACTTACTTGTTGGCCAGATTCTTTGTGAAGGAGCTTCGAGAAAAGCTAATGAGGGCAGCATTCTTCATGAATCAGATCATAAATGGAGCTGTCCCATAAGGAGGCAATCCCACCGGAAGCGCCATGAGCACTGACAGCTCGCCCATGGCCTTTATGCCAGAACGCTTTGCTAGCTTGGAGGAGAGGAAGATCCTGCAGCTTCATCTCCTAGATGAGAAGGATTTCAGGCGAATACAACTTCATAATGACTTTCAGGGCTTCTTCTTTCAGCTTGCTACCTAACCCTCTGCAGTTCCAGGAGACGTATTTCATTATTTACTGGCATGGGAGGATGTGGCTCCTTTTGGAGCCATGCCATGCTTGTGCCTGGATCTGGTGTTCATCATTCCTTTGAGAGTTTTCTGGGACCCTTGGAGTACATCCAGATAAGTTTTCTCCTCTCTTTGTTTTTTCTTGGATTTCCGACCCCTAGCCGACTTGATAAGGGTGACTTGCGAGCTTTCTGATTCAGAATCTATCTCTTCTGTTTCTCCCCTAGATTCGGAGGCAAGACTGATGTGCTCCTCGTTACCTTCTTTTCCCCCATGATCTTCATCTGCTGGAGGAATGAATGATTCTTCCCCAGTTTCTTTCATTTTCTTCGCCAGGTCTTCTGGTTCTTCTTGGGTCTCGATGGGCTCCCCCTTTTCACCTGAGGGAGAGTCGGATTTTGGAGCTTATTTGGCCTTTGAGTTAGTTTGGGGCTTCCCCAATGGCCCAGAATTTTTCCTTGGGATAGCCTTGCCTTTTTTGATCTCTTTCCAACCTTTGTCTTCCGCCTTGTCCCCTATTGGGGCTTTTGGGCAATTTCAGTGGAAGTGGCCATGTTCATGACAGGTTCTGCATTTGAAAGGCAGTTGCTCGTAGTCCAGTTTTTGATAATGGTGCCATTCGCCAACCACGAGATTTACCGCTTCAGGCAGACCAGCTTCCAGGTCGACTTCAACACAGATTCGTGCATAGGTGTATTGGCCCTTGTTGTCAGCTTTGTCAATGAATCGACCCAGCCCATTTCCAATCTTCTGCAAGGATTGAAAACTCCAGCAATGGATCGGGAGATTGGGGAGCCAGACCCAGACAAGGAATTCCTTAGGGACATCGATGGAGGGATCGAAGTCAGGGGTCCATTTATTGAGATACAGACCCTGATTTCCCATGAAATACGGACCATTTCTAAATACCAGATCCCGATCTTCTTTGGTGGTGAATTTGAAGATGATATAACCTCTTCCGACCGCGTAGCAGATCACATTGTTTTTCAGTTGAGGTCTCCAGTTGCGTTGAATCCAGTCGTCAGTTGTTTTTGTAGAGGGCCATCGACCCATAAATTCCCCAACCAGCCCTCTGTCGGCCAAGGCAAGGGCGATTTTTATTGGCTGTTCCTCAGGCAAGGCGATTTCAGGGATTTCCTCCAGCTTTTTGATGAATTTCGGGACCTCAGGGATCGAGCTGCTCTTCCTTTTCTGCAATAACAGGCTGCGAAAAGCTTGCTCGGTTGAAAGTGGAGGGGTGGGAGAAGGCTCCCCACCCCTAGGTTCACCCATGGCGGCGGCTGTGGCCTCGGCTTAGAAGCGAATCAAACCTACAGAGGCTTCGACGCGCACGCAAATATAATAATATGTTAATAATACTTGGAAGTTCTTTGTTAAGGCTGAAGTTTTGTGATGATTTGTTTTGACTAATTAGAATAAAAGGCTTCACATTCTAACTCATTTTCTTAAGGGCTTTACGAATGCGACAACATACAAATGTTTTTTTTTGACGATAACGGTTAGTTTTATTTAGGCGGAAAACTAGGCGCCATGCTCTTACATTATAACGATAGCAGGAGATAGATTCTGGTGAATGTTTGTTGGAGTTATAACATCAAAGAAACGGGAGACGGATCAAGGAAAGGGTTCTGTCTCACCTCGGGGATATTGGGCGGATAGTGATGGGCGGTTGTTGGATTGACCCAAAGCCGCCTACTTTGACAGGAATATGTCCCTTAGAAATGAGTGAGGTGATGTAGAGCTGGGCAATGGACGAAGCATCGCACAAGGGCCAGAAGACTGCCCTGGGCATTTTCATGTTTGTGGCGACCTCCTTCGTGCAATACATAAAAGCAACTGCCACGGTGCAAGTGATTGGTGGAAAGGAGTGATTATCCACTTCTGTTTTGGGGATGCTGCTGCTGTAAAGGAGATGCTCCAACGCAGGGCCCAATTTTTGCAGCGCACAGATATACAAGCCGAGATTGCAGCCTTTCGGAGATGAGAAACGTTGATAATGATGTAAATGGGCTTCAGATTTGAGAGCAGAATAAAAGTCAATACTGGAACTGAGTTGGCATCTTGAATTTCCTTTGTGGGCGCTTGAAACAGAGGACACCGACAGGAAACAGAGGCCATTGAAAGGAAAACTAACAGGAGGTGAGAACAGGCCTGAGACCACAGTTTTAAATAGATTGATAATACAATGAGGTGAGATCCCGAAGAGCAAGGTACTGAGGAGTAGAGTGATAGCCATAGGATCGTTTAGGAGAGGAAGTTCGATCAGCAGGAATATTAAGGAATGGAACAGGAAGATTCAATCGAATTGACCACCAGAGATCTCCGTTTACAGAGGGAGCCAAGATTGGCCTCCATATCAGCTTGAGAGTTGAGATTCCTTAATATGTGGAAGAAGGAGATTTTACTGAACTTGGGCAATAAGAGCCGGATTTTTTTGATAATAGTGGCTAAGTGAACCTGATGGGGGGTCTTATGAGAGGTCAACGCCTGGATGATAAGTCTGGAATCTCCAAAGACAGAGAGAGAAAGGATATTTCTATTAATCGCCAGATTCAGGCCCTGCCACAGTGTGAGAGCCTCCGCTCTGTTGTTGGATTCGATACCCAGACCCCAATGGAACCGCAATTCAGATGAACCTCCAGGACGCAGAAGAACCCCACCACCGCCAGCTACCCCAGGGTTTCCTTTAGAGGCCCCATCGAAGAATAAGCAATGATCATCCAAGGCCGATCTCCACTTGATAAACTCCTGTTCATCCAGCCGAATCTCCCAGTTGGCATGGGCAGTTGCAGGAGGAGTGGACCTTTCCTTCAAATTCGGAACAAGTTCTTTAAGCCAATGCTCTTCCTCATTGTCCAGACTCATTTCATTCCTTAAGGTAGTATTGGCTTCCAAAGCCTCGCCCAACATAGCTTTGATTTTAGAAATAACTCTGGTTGAAGTGCAGCTTTCTCCTCTGAAAAGTCTGTTGTTCCTCTCCAACCACAGCTTCCAGCAAATGAATTTAGGGATCCACATCCAGCTTGTTTTGAGAAGACTTTTTTTTGTAAGGCAAAAGGGAGATAAACTGGCCCAAGTTCGGAGTAGTGAAGGGATGTTGCCTGGGAGGTCTAATTTAGCTGGACCTAACATCAGTACACCCCTCTAGACTACCTGAGCAAAGGGGCAAAGCAACAACATATGATTAGCAGTTTCTTCATCAGACAAGCAAAGGGGGCACCTGGAGGGCCCTTCCATCCCTCGTCTACGCAAATTATCTCTGGTAAGAATGCTTGTGTGTGCTACAGTCCAATAGAAGAAGTCTATTTTGGGGAGTGAAAGGAAATCCCAAATAAATTTCCATTGAGCTGGGTCAGGAGGAGCATATGGAACAGCCATCATTCTTTTATAACCTTCGGAAGCAGTGTAAGAGCCTGAAAGGGAGCCCCAGCCTATTTTTTCCTTAGAAGTGGCCTTTGAGGGAGATTTTCCTTGAAGCAGATCTAACAGTAACGAAGCTTCCCCCTGCAACCTAAGGGGAACCTCCCCCAGATTCCAACTATCCCAGAGTCTACCGAGCTCATCCGTCCAGATAGAAATATCCCACAGAGTGTTCAAATTGCAGGACTGAAGCCAAGCTTTGATATTTGCTAGACCTTCCACTTGAATCAAACGCTGATCACCCAGAATCGAGTCCTCCCAAATTTTGATTTTTCTCCCATTACCAGGGATCCAGTAGAGATAATGGCTGAATTGCTCCATAGCAGAACTGCAAAGATTGAAGATCGGAGATCCTTTTAAAGATCTTGGGGGCTGATCCAAGCATCTCAAGCGCTGCCCTTGGAAATATTTCTTCCAAATGACTCTTTTACTCCAGCTAGAGTTTCCAGAGACTAAATTCCACAGGATCTTGGATCCCAAAGCAAGGTTTTGAGCAGCCAAGTTACGCAGATGGAGACCTCCTTCCAGAAGAGGTCTCTTGAGAGTCTCCCAGTTCACTAAGTGAAGCCTTCTATCGTTGTTGTTCCCACCTTCCCACAGAAATCTTCTCAACAGACTGTCCATTTTACTGAGAAAGGTTTTGGGGGCAAGGAGAATGGAATGTTGATATAGAGGCATACTTATAAGGACCGATTTCATAAGGATGACCTTCCCAGCATTATTCAGCCAAGAGGCTCCCCAAGCTTGGATTATGATCTTTAGCTTGTCGAGCAGTGGCAGCCAATGAGCAACTTTAGGCTTGGATTTGAAGATTGGGATCCCGAGATATTTAAATGACTCCCAATTTCGAATTCCATCCATTTCTAAGAGCCTTGCAAAATCTGACAGCTCCTTGATCGAGCAATTCTAGCCATAGATAGAGCATTTTCGATAGTTAATCTTACTGCCCGAGAACAACCTGTAAATGTCCAGCTCCTTCTTGAAGGATCTGGCAGAGTTTATGCTGGCTCCTCCAAGCAGTAAGGTGTCATCAGCGAACTAGGCATGATTAATGTCTTTCACCTTGTGAGTCGTTATGAGGCCAGGCAGGGTTTGGATCTGCTGGTTATGATCAAGTTGGAAACTGAGCACCGAGCCCTGAACAACATAGAGGAGCGGAGACAAAGGACAACCTTGTCTAAGGCCCCTAGAGGCTTGGAAGAAGTCAGTAGAACGACCATTGACCAGTGGCGCGATCCATGGCGAGGCAATACAAGCGTTCACCCAATTTATGAAGGCTGTTGAGAAGCCTAACTTCTTCATCACAATGAACAAAAATTCATGTCTCACCCTATCAAATGCGTTAGCCAGATCGAGCTTAATCACCATTTCTTTCTCATTTCTTTGGCAGCTAGAGTGAACTGCTTCTTGCACCAGCGCAATGTTGTCCAATATATTTCTACCTTTGATGAAGCTGCCTTGATTTTCAGGGATGATGGCTGGCAATATATTCTTAAGCCGGTTGGCAATTATTTTGGAGACCAGCTTGTAACTGGAATTGCACAAGGAAATGGGCCTAAATCTGCTGAAGTCGAAGGCACCTTTATCTTTTGGGATCAAGGCGAGAAAGGCCGAATTGATGCCACCGCCCAGCTTTGCACAATTCTGGGACTTTCTGACCATTCTCAATAGATCTTTTTTGATTGTTGACCAGCAAGTCAAGAAAAACCTAACTGAGAACCCATCAGGGCCGGGGGCTTTATCAGGCTCCATGCAGTCCAGAACTTTCTTAAGCTCGTCCATACTGATCAGAGCAGTCAACATAGCATTATCCGATTCCTGAACGCACTTGGGAATTAAGTCAATCGGGTAGGCATGAGGATCAATAGGGGGGTCTTCAGGAGCCGAATAAAGATCTTTGAAGAAGGAGTAAGCAGCTCTCTTAATGCCATCAAAATCTTTAACCACAGTGTTTTGGTAATGTATCTCAGAAACTGATTTGAAATGCTTTCGAGCTTCGGCTTGCTTATGGAAGAAGCTAGTGTTTTTATCTCCGGACTATAACCATAGATTCCTTGACTTCTGTCTCCAGAATTCTTCTTCCTCCCTGCTAGATCTGTGAACCTATTTTTGCAGATCGACTTCTTTTTGGAGAAGACTTTGTGTTACAGGACTGTGCTCCATAGCTAATTGATGAGCAGCAAGACTATTAAGAGATTCTTTTCTTTTGGCAGAAGGGGTTTTCAATCTTTTAGCCCACTCCTTAAGACTTCTTTTCAGGCCCCTGATTTTCTCTTCCCACACAAAGAATGGAGAACCATGGACAGGCCTATTCCAGGCTTCAGAAACCACCTCTTGGAATCCTTCTTGCTGAATCCACAGAGGACTGAAACGAAAATGGATGGGGCCCAGATTACCATCCAGGGAAAGCTCGAGGAGGATGGGCTTATGATCAGAAGTGAGATTTGGAAGAATTTTAGAAGTGGCCATAAGACCGCATGTCAGGAAAGATGAATGGACAAGGAATCTGTCCAAACGGGCAGCAATGTGATTGGGGGCTAGTCTTTTGTTGGACCAGGTGTATTTCCCTGAAGAAGGTTTAATATCCTCCAGATCCCAGCCCAGCATAATATCTTCAACCCATTCTCTGGCAGGGTCCCTAACAATGGAGCCTCCCTTTTTCTCATCAACAGCAAGGGTGACATTCAGGTCACCTGCAATAATGATATTTCCTGGATTTTGCTCTGAAAGAAAGGATTGAAGCGAGTTCCAACAAATTTTTTTCTCGCCTGGCAATACCGGAGCATAAAGATTAAACATACTTACTTGTTGACCAGAATCTTTGTGGAGAAGCTGAGTGAAAAGCCAATGGGGGCTACTTTTTTCTTGAATAAGATCATATATGGTGTTGTTCCAAAAGGTGGCTATTCCACCAGAAGCGCCTCTAGCACTAACCGCTCTTCCATGACCTTTTTGCCAAAAAACTTTACTAGATTGGAGGAGAAGAAGATCCTCCAGCTTTGTCTCCTGGATGAGGAGGATTTCAGGCGAATATATTCTCACTATGTCTTTCAAGGCTTCCTCTTTCAACCTGCTACCTAAACCTCTGCAATTCCAGGAGACGTATTTCATTATTTACTGACTTGGGGGATTGTGGCCCCTTTTGGAGCCCTATTAATCTTGCGCCCAGATTTGGTATTCATCATTCCTTTGAGGGTTTTTTGGGAACCTTGGAGGACATCTAGATAAGTTTTTTCCTCTCTCTATTTCTTCTTGGATTTCCGACCCCTAGTCGTCTTGATAGGAGTGACTTGCGAATTGTCAGTTTCGGAATCTCTCTCTTCTGTATCTCCCTCAGAATCGGAGGTGAGACTGATGTGCTCTTCGTTGCCTTCGTTTCCCCTCTGACCATCATCAACTGGTGGAACAATTGATTCGACTTCAGTTTCTTTCACTTGCTTCAACTTGTTTTCTGTATCCTCTTGGGTCTCCATGACATCCACCTTTTCTCCTGAGGAGGAGCCATCTTTAGAAGCAGCTGTGGCCTTTGGATTAGTTTGTGGCTTCCCCAATGGCACGGAGTTATTCTGCCCCGGGGGCTTTGGGACAACCTTTCCCTTTTTAATTTCTTTCCATCCTTCTTCTTCAACCTTGTTCCCTGTTGGAGCTTTTGGGCAGTTTCGCTGGAAGTGTCCATGCTCATGACAGGTTCGGCATTTGAAAGGCAACTGCTCGTAGTCCAGCTTCTGGTAATGCTTCCATTCTCCAACTGTAAGTTTGACCGCTTCTGGCAGACCGGCTTCCAGATCGACTTCCACGCAGATTCTAGCGCAGGTATATTGGCCCTTGTGATCAGCTTTGTCAATGAAACGACCCAGCCCATTACCAATCTTCTGCAGGGATTGATAGCTCCAGCAGTGTATCGGGAGGTTAGGGAGACAAACCCAGACCGGCACCTCCTTAGGGACATCGACAAAGGGATCGAAATCGGGACTCCATTTGTTAAGATACAGTCCCTGATTTCCCATAAAATATGGCCCATTTCTGAACACCAGATCACGATCTTCTTTGGAGGTAAATTCAAAAATGAAATAGCCTCTTCCCACATCATAACAAATCACGTTGTTTTTCAGCTGAGGTCTCCAGTTTCGCTGAATCCAATCGTCTGTGGTTTTTGTGGAAGGCCAGCGGCCCATAAACTGCCCTACCAAACCTCTGTCAGCCAGAGCAAGAGCGATTTTGATCGATTGTTCCTCTGGAAGTGCAATCTCTGGTATTTCTTCGAGCTTTTTTATGAATTTCGGCACTTCAAAGTTCTGGCGTTTCTTCCCTTTCTGCGTTAATAGGCTACAGAATGCGTCTTTAGAAGATGATGGTGGGGTGGGAGAGGGCTCCCCACCGGGGATCGCTCGCAGCGACGACAAGCTGGAAGTGGCGGTACAGGACCTAATCACAATACCCCGCAGACGGAGAGCGGTAACGTTTTCCAACAACATAATACAAATGTTAATCTTAAATTAATCATTAAAAAAAAAGGAATAATAGATTTACTAGTTATATCATTAAAATTTTTGATGATTACTCTTATTCCTTTATGTTTTGCTAAATTTTGTTGTGGTTTTTCACTTATTATGTCAATGTTGATAGCTTGTAGTTGGGATTGTATTTTCTATTTTTTTAGGTTAATGTTTGTAAATGCCATTTATTTTGGTATTTTTCAATTATATATTTATTATTTTTTATTATAAAGTAAATGAGTGATTATAAATGAAATTGTTTTATATAATTTAAACTTAATTTAAATTATTATTTAAAATATTTTCCTTATTTTAAAATCTATACTATTTTATTTAATAAAAATAATTTTTTTATTATATATTTTTTTAATTTAATAAAAACCCTTAATCTGCTTTCATTTATATTTTTATTTCTACTCGTAAAATTACCGTTTGAAATCAATTACAGAACAGATTATTTACAACTATAAAGTTACCCTTCGATAGAAATTACAATTTTTAATGAATTTAATATATATATATACACTAAAACCCTCTTACAAAATAAGTCTGGCCCATATTTTAAAATATTTACAATATATTGGGCATCGATATTTTTGTCCTCTCAATGAGGTATATATAAACCAATGTATTAAAGAAGTGGAGCTGTGCCAGCCTTAGCTGTAAAACCTCAAATGGTTTTCTGGAAACCAAAAATACTATGACGATTTTCTGGAAACTAAAAAAATTATAGGGGACTCGTAGTGGTTTTGAAAACGGCCGGTACCTGTTAATCTTGGCGAGTCTTATTTCAGCTGCTATAGGCCCATTAATGCGGCCTAGGCAGCTGATGCCCGCCGTCGGATTAAAGCACATGATCATCGTGCGGCGGGCATCAGCTGTGTAGGCCGCATTAATGGGCCTATGGCAGCTGAAATAAGGCTCGCCGTTAATCTTTTGTGCTGCTGTTTTGATACACAACTCAATGATGTATTTTCTCTTTTTAAAGCTCTGACATGGTGAGAACTATCTCCTATCATGTGATGTTGGTTCTTGCATAAGTGTGGCCATCAAAATTCATCACACAATTTTATGCAACGACTTTAGTTAGTTGATCATTAATGGTTTTAAAATTGATTGGCCATCAAAATTCATCACACAATTTTATGCAACGACTTTAGTTAGTTGATCATTAATGGTTTTAAAATTGATTATGAACAAACAAATAGAACTAATTTTATGTATTGTTATTGGATCCAGGATAAATCCCAAGTTAGAACAACCCAAAGTCATTTTTTATACGTAGAGAAAAACAGAGCTTTTTTTTTCTTTCTATTTTGTATGCAAAGAGAAATTCATCACACAATTTTATTCAACAATTTTAGTTAGTTGATCATTAATGATTTTAAAATTGATTATGAGCAAACAAATAAAACTAATTTTGTGCATTGTTATTGGATCCAAGATAAATCCCAAATTAAATTTATATGCAGAGAAAACCATAATCTTTTTTTTTTTTTTTTTTTCTTCCTTCAAAATACTATGATGAATAAATTTCATTCTTTGGGGATCTTAGTGCACACTTCCAGCTATTAGAGGGTTCACATATATACTTCCACAAACATCACGAAAATCACTTCCATTATGTTTATTGTGGATTGCAAATTCCCTTTAACCAAGAAATATGATAGAAAACCATCAAACCTAAAACAATCAACTACTACAATCCTATGATTATCTTAAACTCTATTGAACAACTTGCTAGTATACCAGAACATATAAACAAATATCTCAGTTGCATCCTAAGAATGACATGACACTTTCAATCTTCGGATCAAAATCGTCACCCTCAAATTGAGCAATATTCATTAAATCCCGGCAGATTGAGTGCCCTTCATCTCGCTTTCCAAAAGTGGGCATTGGTATATCAAAAAAATTAAAACTAGTGGACATTCTATTCTCTATGAAGCCCAATTTGAATAGGATATTCAAACAATCCACTCCCAAAATAAAAGAATATGTGCATCTACCAACATAGTAATCACTCTATGGTAGACTTGTAATAAAGATGTGCATTTACAATTCAGTATGATAAAGATGTGTAAATATGTTAACTGTAATAAATAATTTTTTTTTTTTTGTTAATATTAATAATCATATAATCAAGTAAAAATAAAATAACATAAAAAAATAAAAATAAAAGTTTTCTAAAATTTAATTATATTTTTTTAATTAAAAATTTTATATAACAAAACTTTAAAATTAAAAAATATTTTGTATAGAAATATTTAAAAGAAAAACATATGATATAGATATTTAAAATTTTTAAAAACAAAACAAATCTAAGTCACATAAATATAGAATACAAATTGGCAAGAATTATGTTTTTTTAGGGCTTCACATCACATTCTATGTAGCAACAACTTTTCTACCAAACCACCACTCCCTAATAACCCAATGCTGAATAGTGTGACGAAGGACAAGACTTCAACAGTTTTGTTGTGAATTGAACTTATGGCAAATAAATGAATCTAACAAGGCTGAAACACAATGCAAAGTTCAATAGGATTCCTAGTAATTTATACCCGTGTGAGTTTCTTGCTATCTAGTTGAGCAGAGGTCAGAATGGATCAGATATGACAACATTTCTGAAGGACAAAAGCCCCTGCACATCCTTTCTGTCGTGAAGTGTGTTGATGGATTATGTGAATGAAATCCCCAGCAATAAGAAAGACAGTTCATTTAGAATCTCATATCAGACCAAATTTCAATCAACAAAAAGAAAAAAGGAAAAAATAGACTGATCAGTAATTAAGAAAATGCATGTGAAACCGTGTAACGCTGCCTACCCTGTCATAGCTGGGTGACAGGCAGAGGAGAAGCAGTTGACCGTGTCAATTTAGAACACCCAGGTGGTCTACGCATCATTATCCTCGTACTTTTTTTCCAACAACAGATGAAGCAGATAATGAAAAAGATGAGGGATTTCTTTCAGCAAGAACAAATTTTCGTTTTTTTCAAGAGGAGCTTTGGCTGTTTCCACTTGAATGGAACCGATTTAATCATATTTGCATTTCAGAGCTTTGGTGGAGAAACTCTCTTCTGCAAAATTAGACGGGAGCAAAACTTAGAGGGGAAGAAGCTTTTAGGCCAGCCATCAAGAAACCGTTACTAAATAGTTTTTGATTAATTTTGAACATGTATATTAAATCTCTTAATTATTAGTTTTTTTATTAATGATTAATTTGATGGCTTAAAAAGTTTCAATCGTCTAACATTCTATCTAATGGTGCAAAATAAGACAGAGAGGCAACTAGGAAAGTTGTTTTCAAATAGTGATGCCTTACGGCATAATTATTAAGTCTAAGAGTTATTGTATTTATTCACTTTGGTTAGTTAGAATTATTGTGTTCATTCAATTACTTTCAATATAATATTCTTTGATTTACTTTTGTTCATTTATGAAGACTTTTTTATTTACTTTCAATAATAACACAAATATATATATATATTTTTAAGAGTGCATACTCTTTAATTTACTTTCAATAATAACACACATATTTATTTTATGAGTGCATGTATTTTTGAAATTCAAAAGAAAAAAACTTAATCTAATTTACTATTTATCCAAATAAATGTTAAAATCTACTAATAAAAATAACTCAAATAAATGTTAAAATCTCCTAATAAAAGAGATGATTTGCAAATATACTCTTGAAATTAAAAAAAAAAACACACCTATTAAAAAACAACACAAAACGGAATCAAAACTTAGTCTCTCTCTAGTAATAAATAAATATATGAAAATTGAAAAATAAAGTGCAGAAAAGAGGGTTCTCGACTATCCATAGAGGGCGCTCTCAAGAATCTTCAAAATACAAATTTTGTGAATTCACTGCAAAATGCTAGATGGATGATGGTCATTGTAATACCATGGTATATAATGGTCATTTTGCAAAATTGTGGCATATGTATATTCCACGTATGTACAAACCGGTTTGAATGTTCTATGTATTTTTTTCTAATAATTAATTTTGGTAATTGGAAACGACACCATCTATATAAACTAAGAAAGCAACCCTGTAATAGGGTTTTGATAATCTGCAATCGGAATAAGGGTTGCCCTCCTGAAGGAAGCTGTAATGACGACTTGATTCTGGAAATGTTAATGGGGTGGACAGAAAGGAGACGTTGTGGCTGTGGAGTGTAAGAGTCTTTGAGAGTTCTTGGAAAGGATTTATGTGGCCCTTTGCTAATCTGACAAGGATTTTCTATTTTCCTGGAATCATATCAAAGATATATGGCTGATGATGAATACCACAAGGATTTTTTATTTTCCATAAGCAATTTCTTTCTCTTCATCGAAGAAATGAAAAACACTGGATCCAACTACCAGTGAACGTACGGCTTGTTTTCCATCATCACCTAACAAGCAGATGTTCAAAATCATTAATATGACAGACCAAATGCTGAAGACTTATAATCGAATTCACGATTCACAGATTCAAAAATCCTTTTCCAATTCCATGGCCAACAATCAGCCAAAGTTTGGAAAGACTATTCCACTATAGAACATACCGAGATAAAGGATGAACCCGATCATCATAGGCTGTGTGTTTAACAAATGAAACCCCTTCGTCTGAGTTCAGAGATGATGTATTTTGTAGTTCGGAGTGGTGGTTGTGAGGGATGAATTCATTGCGGAGTGGAGAGGACCTAGCGGGCACATTCCATAGTGTAGAAAGGCACCATCCACTGATCTTTTGAACAAATTCGTAGACAAAGAGGCCATTACCATGGAAAGGTTGAGCCGACATGCTTAGCATTGACATCCTCTCAAAGCCTTAAGGTTGAAGGAACCATATATCTCAGAGTAAGCATGGATCGTCCGGACCAGTCCAGAGCACTGTTTGGAGTGATTTAGTATACCACGAGGAGATCGACATCTCCATATTGAATATTGGTGGTGCCTCCACCAACTATTATAATAGCAGCGACGCATCCATCTTGTAATTTTTTCTTAAGGTATTTAACAGTGGCATTTCCAAGGCCAGAGGTTGGGCCACTGCAAAAGGCCAAAATCAAATGAAACAAACTGCCATTCCATGTGCAGATAATCTCTGTTGGAAATACTCCCAACCACCGCCATGAATAAATTCTGGCAGCAGCCCACACTTCATTGAATTTTTGTGCTCGGAAGGATGAAGCCCAGATTTCAAATCCGAAGGCGTTTCACGCTAAATCCAGAAAACAGAGTACCTGACCTTACTTTGCATTTAAATCTTTACCTACTGTATTCACCTAAATTTTTTCCCACAGTTCGCAACCCACAACTTTTAGCGTTTACCTCTTAAGCCTTTCGCTGAAAGTTATATTTCTGCTGATGTGATATCGGTGGGACCCATCAACCTTGCTGCATTACCAAACCCGCACAAACCTTTGTATTTCGCTTTATTCCTTACCTTTTGCATTTCGAACTTACCGTCGCTTAATCACCTGCATATCGCACTTCGCAACTTTTAAGTTTTACCTTTTAAGCCTCGCACCAAAACTTGTGATGTTGCGATGTGACATCTTCATCGCACATCGCAAGTCATAAAAATCACACTTCACAATTTTTTCCATTTACCTTTTTATCCACCCGCACTTCGCAAGATTTATGTTTTACCTTTTAGCGCACCTGTAATTTTTCACTTTTCATTTCTTAGGACTTACCTTTAAGTGCCCGCAAGTTGTTTTATTTATGTTGCGATGCGATCACAATCGCACGTCGCAAGCTCAGGAGGGTAGCGCTCGCAAAGTGAATCTTTTAAGTTGCGATGCGTTCACAATTGCACATCACAAAGTTTAAAGGATAACGCCTGCAAGATAAAGTTTTTAAGTTGTGATGCGGTCATGCCATCGCACATCGCAATCGGAAGGATTTAAGGTTTTCCCGTATTGTGCCAGTTAAAATTTATAATCGCTGAAGTGCGATTTGCGATGGAGGGCACAGATGTGATGTGGTTTCAAAGCTGAAACCCATAAAATTTCAAGTCCGGTGTTTTGTGCTTTGTACGCTGTTTTCGTGTAGAAATAGAAGATCAGAGCCGAAGGACGTTTGGTTATTACCCATCTATTTCTGCAATGAATTGCATTAAATCTTCAGGCTCTGCCATTTTGTATTAAGTAGAATGTAATTTCATATGTTTTTCAGAGAGAAGAGTTAAATAAATTAAAAAAATTCCTCTCCTGTTTTTTTTAACTCTGTCTGTGTGTGTGTAATGTTATTTCCGCAATTACATTCTCTGTGTTGTAGGGGAAACAAATCCCTTTGTTTGTTTATTCACATTCATTAACATGGTATCAGAGCAGGTTTAGGCTCTTAGTGAAAGAACGAGATCTTTACTGAAGAAGATGAAAGGTTGTTTTGAGAAGCAGATTCTCCAGCAGTGAGAAGGTTTTTTTTACAAAGTAAAGATGGCAGCAACAGGCACAAGCCTGAATAATCCCCAACTACCACAGTTCAATGGGAAAATTTATGATTATTGGTCCATTACAATGAAGGCCCCGTTCTCCTCACAAGGTATTTTGGAGTTGGTGGAAAATGGTTTCCAAGAACCAACATATGCAACAACATATAATGCTTTGACACAAGCAGAACGAGATTTATTGAGAGATAATAAGAAGAAGGAATCCAAAGCCCTCTTCTATATCTTCCAAGCAGTACATGAGAGTATTTTACCAAGGGTTGCAGTAGCAACGAAATCCAAGGAGGCATGGGATACCCTCCAGACAACCTATCAAGGCATGGAAAAGGTGAAGACAACAAAACTTCAAATGCTGGGAAGATATTTTGAAAGTATTTGTATGAAAGAGTCTGATAATATAGAATCATTATTTACACATGTGATTGGGTTGGTTACCCAAATCAGGTCTCATGGAGAGACACTTGAAGAAAGGATAATAGTTGAGAAAGTCTTAAGAAGTCTACCATCAAGGTTTGATTCCATAGTTGTGGCCATATAAGAGACAAAGGATCTCTCACAGTTTTCAGTGGATGAGCTTCATGCATCACTGATGTCTCATGAGCATAGACTAAGCAGAGCAACAAACTCCTCATTGGAGCATGAATTTAAGACACAAATGTCTTTTGGTCAAGGTAGAGGTCGAGGAAGATGAAACTACCGAGGAAGAGGAAGAAGCCCACACAGAGGTGTAAGAAGCAACCCTACAAGCACAAGTGGAAGGGGCATCAATCAGAATCCAAGCCAACACTCAAGCCAGAATTAAGCACAAGGACAGAGGTATGATAAATCTCATGTCCAATGTCAGTATTGCAAAAAGTATGGTCATTATGCAAATGAATGTAGAAAAAAGCAAAATGACATGGGTAATAAACCAAGAGTAAATTTCACAAAATAAAATTATAACCATGGTAGCGTGCTTTTAGCTTGTAATGTAGCACAAGAAAAATAAGATGTATGGTTCTTAGATTCAGGGTGTAGTAACCATATGACTGGAAACATATCAATGTTTCCCTATCTAGAAGAGAGTGTAAAATCTGAAGTCACAACGGGGACTGATAGCAAGGTCTTTGTCATGGGGAAAGGAAGAGTAAACATACTGACAAAGAAGGGAGAGAAGGACTTTGTGCCAGATGTCTATTATGTCCCCGGTTTGAAATGTAACCTTCTAAGCATTGGACATCTCATGCAAAAGGGCTACAATGTGTTTTTAAAAAATGATGTGTGCACAATCATGGATAGACCTCAAAGTAGACAACTCATTACAAAAGTGCATATGACAAGCAATAGAATGTTTCCTCTCAAGATCATATCAGACTTGAATGAAGGAGGTGTTGTAGCAACTGTCACGCAAGAAATCTTTCAAGAAGAAGTGAAAGATGAGAACTGGTTATGGCATTTGAGATTTGGTCATCTCAATTTCAGAGTTTTGAACTTGTTGCATAGAAAAGGCATGGTAAAGGGATTACCACTCATAGAGAAACCAGACAACCTATGTGAAGGCTGCATATTGGGAAAAAAAACACAGAGAATCATTTCCAGCAGGAAAGAGTATAAGGGCAAAGGCACCTTTGGATATTTTCCACTCAGATTTATGTGGACCAATGCAAACACCATCACTAGCTGGCAGTCATTATATTTTGACATTTATAGATGATTACACAATGAAGACATGGGTCTATTTTATAAAACAGAAAAGTGAAGTGTTTGAACAGTTCTACCACTACAAATCTCTTGTTGAAAAGTGAAGTGGACACTACATAAAAGTGGTCAGAATTGATAGAGGTGGATAATATATCTCCAAAGACTTCCTATGCTTCTGCAGGGAGCATGGAATACACAAGAAGTTTACCACAAGGTATACACCTCAGTAAAACGGTGTTGCAGAAAGAAAGAATAGGACCATCATGGACATGGTAAGAAGTATGTTGAAGGCAAAGCATTTTCCAAATGATTATTGGGCAGAAGCTATCTCTTGTGCAACATATATCATAAATAGATGTCCACCCGAAAGTGTTATGAATAGAGTTCTAGAAGAAGCATGGAGTGGAACAAAGAAATTTGTCACTCACATGAGAGTGTTTGGATGTGTGGCATATGCACATGTCCCAGATCATTTAAGGAAGATGTTGGACAACAAGTGGGACAAATGTATATTTCTTGGATATAGTGATGAATCCAAGGCTTACAAGCTCTATAATCCATCAAACAAGAAAGTAATAATCAGCAGATATGTTCAGTTCATAGAGGAAGAAGCTTGTGATGGAAGTTTAGAGAAGACTGTAAATGTGAAGACATGTACTATGTCTCATGAAGAGAAAGAGGAATGGACTGCAACAAGAAACTCCTCAATGGTGGCTCCTCATCCACCTACACAAGCTCAATAGAGCACACCACAAGCAAGCAATATGACAACATTGAGAAACCAAGGAAGTGCTTCTCCAAGCACACCACAGGGATCAACAACTCCCTCAAGTTCAAGTGCAACTCTAAGCACATCTTCAAAAAATACAAGAAGACCAAGATTCAGAAATTTAAGTGAAATTTATGAGCAAGAAGAAGTTGATAATAATGCTGGTCTGAATTATTTACTTGCCTTATTTTGTCATGTTGATGACCCAATAAATTTTGAAGATGCAGTTAAAGAAGAGAAGTGGATTGAAGCAATGAATGAGGAGATAGGAGAAATAGAAAGGAATGGTAAATGGGAGTTAGTGGACCTCCCACAAGGAAAATAAGTTATTGGAATGAAATGGGTCTATATGACCAAAAGTAACATTGAAGGCAAGATAGAAAGGCACAAAGCAAGGCTAGTTGTCAAAGGCTACAAGCAGCAGCAAGGAAGAGACTATGAGGAAACCTTTGCACCAGTTGCAAGGATGGATACAGTGCAGACAACATTGTCTATAACAACACAACAAAAATGGAAATTTTATCAAATGGTTGTGAAGTCAACATTCTTGAATGGAGTGTTAAAATAGGAGGTGTATGTTGAACAACCTCCTGGCTATGAGATAGAAGGCTAAGAACACAAGGTGTGTAAGTTGTAGAAAGCTCTTTATGGGATGAAGCAAGCACCACGAGCATGGTACAACATGATTGATGCTTACCTGATAGATAATGGGCTCAACAAGTGTGATGGTGAACCCACACTCTACATCAAAGAAAATGAAAATAAGATTCTTATTGTTGTTTTGTATGTAGATGATTTGATTTTTACTGGCAGTGATGTTTCTCTCATTGCTGATTTCAAAGCAGTCATGAAAAGCGAATTTGAAATGACTGACTTGGGTTTGTTAAGATATTTCTTGGGCATAGAATTAGAGAAACAGAAAAGGGAATTTTTATCTCCCAAGAAAAGTATGTTGCAAAAGTTTTAAAAAGGCTCAGTATGTAGAAAAAAAAGCCATCATCAACTCCAACTGTCATGGGGTTGAAGTTGAGCAAGGAATATTGCAACAAGAATGTCAATCCGACATTGTACAAAAGCATGGTTGGCAGTCTAATGTATTTGACTACAACTAGGCCTGATATAATGTATGCAGTAAGTTTGATATCTAGATTCATGGAGATACCCAAGGAGACATATTGGCAAGAAACCAAGAGAATATTGAGGTATGTAAATGGAACAAAGGATTATGGTGTTCTATACTCCGAAACTAATGATTTTAAGTTGATTGGTTACACTGATAGTGATTGGGCTAGAAGTGTTGATGATAGAAAGAACACATTAGGGTATGTTTTTCATTTGGGATTGGGAGCCATTTCATGAGATTCCAAGAAGTAGCCAATAGTTTCATTATCAACAACAAAAGCTGAATATGTAGCAGCAACAACAACAACATGCCAAGCAGTTTGGATGAGAAGGATGCTGATGGATTTATGTCATGAACAAGACAAAAAAACCACTATTTTATGTGACAACAACTCAACAATTGAATTATCAAGGGATTCTGTTTTCCACAAGAGAACAAAGAATATTGATGCCAAATACCAATTTCATAAGGGAATTAGTTAAAAATGGTGAAATTGTGTTGCAGCATTGCAGGTCAGAGGAACAATTTGCAGATATCCTCACAAAGCCACTGGGACAAAAAAGTTTTGTTTATCTCAGAAAGTGTCTGGGAATGATTGACGACGACAATTGTGATTAAGGGGGAGTGTTGGAAATACTCCCAACCACCGCCATGAATAAATTCTGGCAGCAACCCACACTTCATTGAATTTTTGTGCAGGGAAGGATGAAGCCCAGATTTCAAATCCGAAGGAGTTTCACACAAAATCCAAAAAACAGAGTACCCAGCCTTACTCTGCATTTAAATCTTTACCCGCCGTATCCACCTACTATTTTCCCGCAGTTCACAGCCCAAAATTTTTAGCGTTTATCTCTTAAGCCTTTCACCGAAAGTTATATTTCCGCCGATGCGATATCGGTGGGACCCGTCAACCTTGCCGCATTACCAAACTTGCACAAACCTTTGTATTTCACTTTATTCCTTACCTTTTACATTTCACACTTATCGCCACTTAACCGCCCACATACCGCACTTCACAACTCTTAATTTTTACCTTTTAAGCCCTGCACCAAAACTTGCGATGTTGTGATGCGACATCGTCATGACACATCACAAGTCATAAATATTGCACTTCACAATTTTTTCTGTTTACCTTTTTATCCTCGCGTACTTCACAATATTTATGTTTTACCTTTAAGTGCCCGCAAGTTGTTTTTATTTATGTTGCGATGCGATCACAATCGCACGTCGCAAGCTCAGGAGGGTAGCGCCCCAAAGTAAATATTTTAAGTTGCAATGCGATCGAACTCACATATCACAAATTTTAAAGGATAGAGACTGCAAGATAAAGTTTTTAAGTTGCAATGCGGTCATGCCATCGCACATCGCAATTGCAAGGATTTAAGGTTTTCCCATATTGCGCTAGTTAAAATTTATAATTGCCGAAGTGAGATTTGCGATGGAGGGTGCATATGCGATGTGGTTTCAAAGCTGAAACCCATAAAATTTCAAGTCCGGTGTTTTGTGTTTTGTACGCTGTTTTCGTGTAGAAACAAAAGATCAGAGATGAAGGACGTTTGGTTGTTACCTGTCCATTTCTGCAATGAATTGCATTAAATCTTCGGGCTCCACCATTTTGTATTAAGTAGAATGTAATTTCATATGTTTTTTAGAGAGAAGAGTTGAATAAATTAAAAAATTCCTCTCCTGTGTCTTTTAGCTCTGTCTGTTTGTGTGTAATGTTATTTCTGTAATTGCATTCTCTGTGTTGTGGGGGAACACATCTCTCTGTTTGTTTATTCACATTCATCAACAATATCTATTAGAATATATGTAGGGAAGTTGAGTTCTTTATATTACGTGAGCACGAAAAAGTTGAAGCAACTGTGTTTGTATTTTGGGAAGGCCAGTGTAGGAGTTAATTCGTTGTGAATTGTGAGCGGTCGAGTAGTCTATTCTCGATTAAAAATCAAGTGAATGACCTGTTCAAAACAAGTCTCCGATTGATTTATTGCTTAAAGAGACGAAGTTGCACAAGGGTTATTTGGCCATGAATCCATACTTTCTTGGCTAATCTCAAGTGAGCAATATGTTGTTGTACCTATGCACGGATGTCAACTTCAAGAGTCCCCAAGTTCAATCTTTAATACAAGTTATCGGTTTTAACATAAATCTTCTGCCTTTTTATTTGGTGGCATTTTTATATCATTAAAAATAATAAAAATAAAATAAATTCACTGGCTATTACAAGGACCGATTTTGCAAGGTGTCTTATCCGTTATTATTGCAGAATAATTTCTTCCATTGGGCTATTATTTTCATTGCAAGATTATTTCTCTATTATTAGTGATAATTCAAGACTCGTATAGATCAATTTATTAAAAGAGGTAAATGGATTTTATTGAAGAAAGTTGGGGAGAGAGGACTAAGCCTAAATATTGAAATCCTTTAACGCCAAGCCATAATTTCATCACTTTACTTCTAGAAACTTTGTAGGAATCAACATAGTGATTCTATGTGCTACAATACTTTTGTGGATAAAAAATGGCAACAACTTACAAATAAAAAGCAAGAGTAGAACAACAAGCCTTTCTCTTATAAATTCCATGTTTTATGGGCTACAATAATTTTGTGGATAAAAAATGGAAACAACTTACAAATTAGAAGCAAAAGCATAACAACTTGTTTTTCTCTTATAAATTCAATGTTATTTTTCAACAGTAAAAGGATATCTGGAAGGAAGATGTAAAAAGAAAGTGTCCCTTTGAACTTGGATCCAAATTGCAGTATACAAAATATGAATATGTACTCCTATAGCGTGACATATTATATATGGCTTTGTCCCTAATAAAGAAATCAAATTAGGAAAGGTAAAGTTGGGCCTTGAAGCCATCAATTATTGCTTTGATGCATCCCATGTTCTTGGAGCATTATTGTGAAAAGGTTAGACTCACAGTTGCCTCTTGTCTCAGCATGATCATAGCTTTAGCATCGCCACTACCACCTTACAACAATGATATCATGAGGGAGTTATTGCAATTGATAGTAGAAACCCTTCAATGGTTGAACAACATCATTCTTCCTACCTTTCAAAAGCAGCACAAATTTCTAGAACTTATGGAAGAATTCAACTTTGAAACATTCATGCTGAATATGGAATGTGAAGAGCTAATATTTTAGTTGCTCTGAAAATTTTACACCAGTATTACTTCAACTCATTCATAACATGTCAAAAAATTCATGCAAAATATTGTGTCCATGTTCTTAAAAAGACATGCCGACATCTGAAAAATACTAAGAACCAAATTGTTGACCATTTGGAGGAAGGAGCCAATGGTATCACCAACCGCACATGGTCTAGTCGAGAAGTTCATCAGGAAAAATATAAAAGTGCTCATAAGCGTGCTAACCAAGGAGGAGATGACAAGGATTGGCAGAGGAAGTAAAGCTTGTAGCAAGAATGAACTAAGAAGGAAAAGACTATGATTTATCTACAAGGGACCATGAGCTACTATTCATGCTGAGGTGATAAGAAGGAGGAAACAAGGATATAGCAGAAGGATATTCCTTCAAATAATGGGGATTCTTCTATAGTTGGGTCCACTGGCTTTCAGGAGAGAACCCATGAAGATTCTCATCAGTTAAGTAAAGATGATGAGAATCAACGTGATATTATTTAAGGAGACTTATAGGATGACAAGAATTCTAAAGTGCATGGTGAAGTATACTCCTTTACAATGGAGTCCATATATTTCCAAAGGGATATCCACGAAGAATGTGAACAGGTAAGTGCACTAGTGCATCCATGTTCGACAACCGAAGAAGATGGACAACAATTTTATCCACAAGTGGAGAAGGACAAGGGGAAGACATCAAGGAAGACTTGAGTGTGGAACCAACAGTAGTGAACTAGAATGATGCACATAAGAGGGATCATAACAAAAATAATGTGTAGAATGATCCATTTCCAGAGAGTCGGTCAAAGGTTCAAGTTGGAGCTATGATAGTTGATCGTCTAGTGCAGACAGATAGAAAGGCATTCAACAGGGCACCAGAATTTTCGGTAGAGGACTTTCGGGAAAAAATCATGCATTTGACAAATCTTATGATATTAAAGTAGATAGTCTTGACTATCTGAGACACTGTCTTACAGGAGAACAGGAAAATTGAGGATCTCATTGGGTTATGTGTTGAATCAATGACAAATTTGTCTAGTGTTGAGGAACGACTCAGAGTGGATTGTGGGTAAGCTTGCAGTGTTGAAAATGGAAATAAGAAATTCCTGATTTAATTTCCCCTTGAATTAAATTAGGATAAAATTGTGATTCCACATCACAAAACAACAAGAATGTGCTAACTAAGTTAGAAAGAATTAGTTGGCTCAGTTAATTCAATTTGAGGGCCTAACTTGAGTCATGTAGAGTGGTTCCTAAATTTTAGGAGCCTAGGTTGAGTTTGATTTGAGTTGTAATAATTTAATTCAGTTAAACTTTGTTAAAGTCAGTTAAACTAGTTCCAACTGTTGGAGGAACTAGTGGGAGGTCTAGTAGTGGGGCGTGTATTCAGTGATCAACCAGTTAACTGATAAATAAGTTGTAATTAAATAATTCATGTGTGATCTACGAGTTACCCATTTGGGATTAGAGTTCAATTCCGACTGTTTGAGGAACTAGTCGGAGGTCTAGTAGTGGGGTGTGTATTCAGTGATCAACGAGTTAACTGATAAATAAGTTCTAATTAACTCATGCATGTGTGATCTACTAGTTACCCAGTTGGGGTTAGAGTTCAAGGGCAGTGTACTATCAATTGTACAGGTGGTGCATACAGTCAGATAAGGACCTATAATGATTGCGCAATTATGGATGAGAAATTTCCCTAATTAATAGGGTTTAATTCCCAAGGAAATAGTGCAAGGAAATAGGAGCTTGGAATGCAGGAAAATTGGCAAAGTATTGGCTAGGGTCAGCTTGTGAGGTAGTGAGATAGGTTATACTTGTGCAAAGATTTTTTAGGCTTGAACAAACATTGTATTTATTCTCTATTTTTTGATTAATGCAATACATATAGGAAGGGGTTTTGAGCAGTGGATTTATCCTAGACATTTCCTTGTGTTTTGTGTATTAATTGATTCATGTCACATGTTTTTTATATTTCTTCTCAATCATGAATTGATTTCCGCATATTAGTAGAGTATATTCAAGTCCATTGTTTTAGAAAATCACATTAGCAGTTTGAATCTACAAGGAATTTTTGCATGCAACACTACCAACCCATCTTTATACATTGGGGATAACAAGGCAAAGTTCTCCAAATGGATCATGTTGGGTGACCATGTGGAGAAACATGAGTTGAGCATTAGGCAACATCTTTATAGTAGAATTATTCCCTGTGAAACCATTCATGCATTCCTTCCCACAAGATGGATTGGCGAGAGATTATGAGTTGGAACTCTATTGATGGGATGATTCCTAGGAGGGTACCCTTATCCAAGGGCATATTGCAACTTGGGCCCTTAGGAATGGGTAGTGATGGAGGGATAAGATGGTATCATAACCCATAGGTCCCAGGACCTAGGTGGCATTGGGATCCAGGTGAATCTATTGAGAGTAAGATTGGTTGAAGGATTGTTTGGGATTCGATATCGAAGGATCCATTCGAGATTATTTAGCATGGAGGCATGAAATAACACACTGGTTTTTATGGGATGTTGGTATCATTATACACATGTTTTTGTTGTGGACAAAAGTGGATAGCTTGAGGGCAAGAAATATTTGGGCCGAAAGATTTGTAATATTCCCTTTTCTTGATATGGTCAAAATGGACGGAATCTACCCATGGTATTTACCATGGATTTTGCCTTCGTTTTTCGAGGGGAAATGATAAAATAAGGTTTCTAGAGAGTCCATTAAGCCTATTAAAAGGGATAGGAGCTAGGCATTTGGGGCATCTTGAGTTTGTTTATCTTATTGTGTGATTTTTGAGAGCTTGGTGTGGTCAGTTCTAGCTTGATCCTGGGATCAAAACCTCGTAGTGACATTTGTGTGGTCGATCCATCCAGGATTCACAAGTGGGCTTTAGTGTCTTAGATTAGCCATGGTTGGACAATCGTACATGCCATTGGTAGGGGCTTCAATATGACTTATATGAGCATATATATTTTTTCTCAGCTATTAATATAAATAAGAGGTTACATTTTCAGATCCTTTTGTGGTCCATATTTTTATTGCAAGAAATTTAATTAGAACACTCAAGTGTGCCACATTTATTAAAATTTTGATGTTTGGGATCTTAAAAAAAATATTTTTAATTTGTTGTAGTGAAACAACTTTATGTGAAGACCAGGAAAAACTCAGATGGCTGCTAGGGTTTTCTCGGTGCCGAGCTCCCCTGCCGCCGCCTCGATATCATTCGTACCAGTAGAGCATGGTGGTCTATGGCAAGCTCACAAAATGCACAGCCTCTATGCACTGCAGGACGTTAGCGTGATTTCTTCCTGCAACCGTTCCCCTCCTCGGCCCGCTGCAACTGAGTTTTTGAATGCCTGCCTCCACCTTTCAAAAATCATTTGTGCCCTTGCAGCCTGTTTCAAGACATCTCTTCGGCTCGCTGTACCACGGGAAATCTCCCTCACAAGGTCAAGATGTGTGCTAGGCAGGCTCAATCTGTTCCAACCTGGTTCAGTCACCAGAAACTTCAGCCTTTCGACAAAGAATTTCAACGAACGCAAGCAGTCTCCCCTGCAGCGGAGTGAGTCATCGAGTCCCAACTTTCTTTCATGCTCTGGCCGCCAAGGACCCCCCAATCATCCGCCCCCTTCTTTTTAGATCTAGATTGCACTTTTAAATGGAAAAACCCTGCTACTATGGGTACACTCCACAGATCTGGTTTCACACTTCTCGAACACCATCGAACTCCAGTTGGGGATTCCCTCCTCCTCTCTGTGGCTTCTATATGTAGGTAAACAACTTCAAGACCCTTATACTCTCTCATTTTACAACATTGAAAAAGAAGCACGGGTGAATCTTTCCCTCCATTTACGGGGAGGGGTTAAATGGCAACCCTCTGTAAGTTAGGGCTTCTCTTACAGGGACATTGTCCACTCTCAAGCCCCTAAACGGGCTGCTCCACCCGCGGAGGCTTCCAAGCCTTTTCTGGTAGATAAAATGGAAGAAGTGCCCTCCGTTGAGATCTCCCACCCGGCTCTTGAAGACCAGCAACAACTATTTGAAGAGAAAGCATTCATATACTGTTTCAATGGACTTTGGCCTAGCTCAGCTAATCTATACCAGTGGATTCAATCCACTTGGACCATCAACTGCAAGGTTATTTTCTGTTCGAAAGGCTTCTTCATCGTCATTTTCCCTCACAGTGAGGACTATCAGAAGGCCCTTACTGGTGGCCCATGGTTTTGGGGAAAAGCAGGGCTATTCCTTACCACTTGGTTTCCAGACTTTGATCCCTCCACGACAGTCATCACCAAAATTCAAATTTGGGTCAGACTTCCAAACTTACCAGCTCATCTTTGGCACCATTCTATCTTACAAAGCATTGGAAATACTCTGGGTCGTTTTATAGAAATTGATACCTCAAGATGGGAGAAGGGAATCATAACCTACTCTAGAATTTGTGTCGAAATTGATATCAACAAAGGACTTCTTGACCAAATCATTCTCAAATTCGGAGATTTCCTCTGGTCCCATACCTTAGACTATGAGAATACAACATTCCAATGCAGACATTACCATCAAACATGGCACCTTCAGAACTCATGCACTTCTTTCCTGACCCAAAATAAAATAAGCACACACAAATCTAAAGATAAAAGTTGGAAACCTAGCGATCCACGCGGGGGGGGGCCCCAAGAATGTCCCTGACTCTCCCAGCTCGGATGAAGATGAGATGGAATCAAATGAGGAAGATGCCACACAGCAGCCAACACAATCCTCGGTAATCCCTGAAAGACTCTCTGCCTCCTTGAATCTCCAGAAGTGCTCCCACAAGCCCTCCTCCTCCGACTTAGACAAATAATCTCTTCATTTGATCAACAACAATCTTCAAATGATTTCTTCCCAGCCATCCCTTAAAGGCTGGATCAAAGTCACCAAAAAGAAAGGCAAGAAAAGTCGTTTGGTGGATTCTACCCACTCTGGGTAGCGTCAGTTGTCTGTCTCACTGATGTTCCCCTATCTCTCTTGTTGTTCCTCTTTGTTGTTCTCTTGATATCCTCTTGGAACCGAGGTGGATCGTTGACTTCCTCACGATCTCCTGGTCTCTTGCATCTCTAAAATGTAACTCCTTTTGTACTATATGCTTTTAATAGAATTGGTCCCGCCTAAATTAAAAAAAAAAGAAACAACTTTATGTGGTTCATCTTTAATAATATGACCCAATCAATTTTAAATAATAAGGAATTTATAAAGGAAACTCTTTACATTCCACATCTAAATGTTGTAAACTAAACAAAAGTATATTAACATAGGATCCACCTATGCGCAACAATTTGACTGCCAAGTCTACGAAGGCATACATACTCTACCCCCTCTTGTTAGGAGGAAACACATGCTCTTAACCATTAAGCCCACTTGAGAGAGAGAGAGAGAGAGAGATTTGAAAATAAATTAATTACAATGATTTTGTATTGATTTATTTTTACGCCTCTAGCTGCTAATGTGTCCATGTCTCAGCCATTGGATAAAATGTTAGAGGATTGAAATGTTTTAGGCCATTAGATCCACAAGTAAATAGTTTATATATATTTTTATAATGTTAGTTTTTTTTTTTTTTAATAAGTTAGATTGATTTTAGGTGTATAATGGAAATGTTGGAATGTCATGTTTAACATTTTGACTATGTCAAATTACACAAATATAAAAATAAAAGTAAATTAAATAAAAATATTGAAATAATGTAATGAACATTTTAACTAGGTCAAAATACAATAAAAAATAAAAATAATAAAAGAAAATAATAATAAACTATAAAAACAGCCCATGGTATTGACCCATGGTATTCATGTGTTTGAAAAAACTTCCCTAGCTGCCAATGTGCCCATGTCTGAGCCATTAGATCAAATGTTAGACGATTGAAATGTTTTAGGCCATTAGATCCACAAGTAAATAGTTTTATATATTTATGTTATAATGTTAGTTTTATTTTTATTTTTAATAGGTTAGATTGATTTTAGCTGTATAATAGAAATGTTGTAATGTCATGTTTAACATTTTGACTATGTCAAATTACACAAAAATACAAATAAAAGTAAATTAAATAAAAAGATTGACATAATGTAATGACCATTTTAACTAGGTCAAAATACAATAAAAATAAAATAATAATAAGCTATAAAAACAGCCCATGGTATTGACCAATGGTATTCATGTGGAGTATATTTTATTTAAAGGGAAAAATTAAGATGGCCTAGATCAATCTTGATTCTGGATCTACCATGAGCCAAGATGGATCAAATGTCTTCATATGCAAACCTCTTTTAGAGTGAAAAGAGAATTGACCCCCCTCATAAATAATATAGATATAAACTAACTAAATAAAATTATTTTTATTTGTTTATAACCATTATTTTTTTAAAATTTTACTTAATAAAATGTATCTAAATTTTCATACATCCAAATATACATAGTTTTTCTTGTTCTATATTATTTTTGTTACAACTATTTTATTATTCCAAAAAGACATGGCTTTTTTTGTTATATATTATTTATGTTACATATGTTTTATTATTCATGAGTAGTATTTCTTAATATATAAAAAAATTAAATTAATAATGAATTTTTTAAAAATATGTGAAATTATTTCATAGGACATGATTTATCTTGAACAATAATGATAAATGTTCATAATTATCATTTCTTAAATAACACTAAAACTTAATTGTAATAGTTTGTAACTACATACATACTCTTTTCGTTTTTTTGTTTGTTAATGAATATCAAATTTTGTTAAATGTGTTGTAATATTTTTATTTAAAATAATAATTTATATTTGTATTTTTTAAAATGAATATTGCTAAATGTGTAATTGAGTAAAATGTATTAAATTGATATTCTAATTGTTAAGATATTTATTTAGAAAATTCAAAGTATGGTGAGTTTTGTTTTATTAAGCGTTGAGTCTAGATGTGCGGAGAATGAATCTATCTCAAGTCCCAAACAAGATTCTTCTTTCTCTTCTTATTCTAGCTTGCACCTTGACACTCCTCTCCTCCTCCCTGCACAAATTTAAATTATGAGGCACAAGGTAGTTGTTGCATATAGGAACATTTAGATATGATAAGAAAAATGTGATACTCTATTGTAATTTTCTCTACAAATGTGATTGTAACACTCATACATATAAAAGTAAAAAAAATAAAAAATATTCCTAACCTAAGCTTAACATCTACTTATGAAGTAAATGCTTTTATCACATACTTATCAATTTCGATCTCTATCACTTAACAATGATACCTTTAGTTGTTTGACTTTAAATTTTAGATACATGTCTATCTGTCGGTTTTTATGTAATAACAATTATAATCCTTACCATAATTGTATATAAATGTAAATATGCAATAAACTATATCTAAAGTTTATCACCACAATGGCTACATCGAGATCCAGAACTTTCAAGTTTTGACAGGCACGAGTTGTGATAAGGTATTAAATGCCAAGTACATAGCCATCAATTCGGCTGATAGATATAGAATCACTCCCAAATTTCTCGCAGGTTGCCTGGTACTCATCCTTAATCGTCACCATCCATCTCTGGAAGAATCGACAGTTTAGGATTCAGCGGGAAAGCTTGAATGGATCCCCACGCCAACCCTAGATGTCATCCATGCATTGTTACCCCCACACTCAAGCTCCTAAATGATCGGTTCGTTTGTGCTATGGAGAGTTTTTCTTCTGGTGGATTATTTGAAGGTCTTCGCTTCAGAACCCCCAACCCATTCTATTCGCTCCTTCATATGTGTTGGCAGGATGCTCAAAAATCTCTGCACCTTAGCCTTTCCCTCTCGAAGATAGGGAATATATCGTAACAGGGAAGTGAACTTTGTGATATATCATCCATAGTCATCTGTCCCAATCTTAAGTCATGAAATTCCTTAGCTTTTTCATCATAGAATCGTTCTGTTAGATACTTGTCCTTAAAGTGTTGCTAGAATGATTCCCAGGTGACCTCTTGTTCCTCTATGCTACGAACATTCTTCATCTCTTCCCACCACAAAGTGACTTTCTCTCTTAATTGATATATAGCTAATCTGGCCTTCAAGTTGCTGTTATATTCATACACCTGAAAATACTTGTTCATGTTTATTAACCATGCCTCTACCACCTCCTCAGCCTCACCATCCAATGTTGGTGGTTTAATTTTTCAAAATTCCCCCCTGAAGCTCCACCTTCTGCTTCTTAACCTCTTGCTGATCTGACAAATTGCTAGATTCTGCCTCATTATAATTTTTATTCTTGCCTCGTTGGGATGAGCTTCTTTCCACTCTGTCAGTGGTGTTGTTTCTCGTTTCCTGCTCATCTTCTTCTTGCATTCCTCTATCAGTACTTGGATGTTCCACCTCCTGATTTTGTTTATATGACAGGCTCTTTAATATCTTTTCCTGGTCTTGCAATAATCTTTTGTTATCCTGTTGTGGAGGTAAATCCCCTTTGCGGACAGAGGCGATCCCTACTAGCCCAGACTGGGTCTAGCAACAATCGTCACACGCTATAGTACAGGTTCCTAATTGCAAATAAACCAACTAGCGATGAAGGCTTACCTGGAATCCAACACTGTCGCTTGTAGAGAAAGTAGCGCTCCCGTTCCTTAGCTTCGGCAGATCACAATCCTCACGATCTCCGTGATCGAACACCTGCACACGCAAGAAACAAAACAAATGCAAGCGTAAAATCCAGTATATGCAACTATATGTCAGTCAGAGAAGACATAACTCGTCATCATAATCAACAACAGGAGTGGAACCATAACCAATAGTCGCTTATCATTAATCAATCAAAGGAGGATACAACCTGTCTCTGACGCTGAATTCTCCTTCGGAGGGTCGCCAGCAGAACACGTCTCGAAAATGCCTGTCGGGGATGGGACAAACCTCTCTCTTCGGATGTCTCGACGATAATCTCCTTGCTTGGATTTGGCCTTAATGGAATGAATCAAGGCTCTTGCAGCATAAGGCTCTGATGGCTCTTGGGAACTTGGAGACTAGCTTGCAAAGGGAATGAGCAAGCTTTTATAGATGGAGGAAGGGGAGTTGGGATCCCTATAATCATGGGATTGGCCCTATCCTCAAGGAAGCTTCCATGAGAGGTGGCAAACCACTTCCTCTACATGGAGATTCGGAGCCAAACCTCCCAACTCAAATTAGAAACCAGTTCATGAATTAGTTAGGACGAAACTTCCGTCATTTATTTTTAAAAAACACTCCTTAAAATGGCTGGCGCGAGTGCGACTCTGAGATAGAGCGCCAATTGGTGTGTCCTCTTTGAAGGATTTCCCCCATTAGCGCGGGTAATGAACTGGCTTCCCGCGCCAATGAAAAAAGGGGTGTTTTTAGGGTTTTTCACAAGGAGTTGTCTTCAGGGCAATGAAAGCTCATGTTCAGAGGGATGTCATGAAAGTGGTTTCAAGTCATGTCACTTCTCACAGGTCACGGAATGAGCCCTTCATTCGTGTGGGATGGGGAATTGCAGGGACGGTGACAAATTGCTGTGTAACAGATGCCCCCTAAAGCATGAGGCCCGAAAGAGAGAGAGGGGTGAAATGCTTTACGAGAACGTGTCCAACTGAAAACACCACCACTGGAAAACCTGCGTAGATAAGTACAAATGATATCTCAAATACATGATATATACATGGTATGGGCGCAACCATCCATAACAAAGTATGCAATAATCTAGATCCGAGGCATGGACGCAGCCATCCAGTGAGGATCGGTAAATAGACTCAGGTATGGTCGCAGCCATCCAATAAGTGAGTCATGTAACTAATCATAATAATCCACAAAATTGCAGCCTAGATCATAATAGGCAGAATCCAGGGTCTTGTGCTCCATCTCGACTCGAACAAAGTACAAGTTCAAGCATGCGAATAAGTGAGCTGAAGTCGAACATGCAAGAACATTATCTGATTACCAGCCAGTGATGAAAGCTGTTAACAGACGCGAGAGGTACCACCATTAATGCCAATGGTCCTCAAGGTACTACAGGTACAATCTACGGCATGTGAATAATGAGCTGACGTCGAACACCCACAGAATCACTCGATTGGAGGCCAATGATGAAAACCTCACGTCAAATGTGAAGAACCTGCCATTGAGGCATGCAGGCTCCAAGGTACCAAAAGGGAGTCTCTAGATCAGCTTCCTAGATAATGAGCTGAAGTAGATAGGAAGTGACCTTGATCGAAGGTGGGCCATAGTGTTTCCCACATCATCGACGCGAGACAGAGGAACATAATGTGTTTGTGAGTCAGGATCAGATGAGAATCAGAGGAAGGTTGATACTTGCAGAGGTCAACTTCTCTTGAACATATGGCGGCATGACAGTGAGTTTGGCAGTATTTGACATCAACGGATCAGAGGTCATGGCGACGAGGCAAAGAGTAGATGAGAGGTCAAAAAGGATTACCCAAACCCACGGAGGCAAGTGAACAAACGAGATGAGATATCCCCAACCCGACACGAATGCAGAGAAGTGCCATGTTCAAGAGTGACATACTGCTGACACGACAATGATGCTGGTTCCATTTTATCCACCATTTTTGGCGAGTACCCCTTTATTTTTACACAAGATTGAAGAGGATACCATGTGCTTGCTGTATAAGCCCATCCTAGTACATTTAATGAGCCCTAGGAAGGAGGAACTTGAATATCGTCATTTCGACTAAATCCAATGTCATCAGGGTTTAACGAGTCTGACAAAGGAAGACCTCGGCGTCTTTTCATGTTTAGAGAGTTTGAAAAGATAGCGGAAAAGTAAACTCCGAAGGTCCCTTTTCGTAAATAGTTCCTCAGATCCGAAAAGGTAGAAAACTTTGTATGAGAAAACGTCCTAGTAGCGATAGGCTAGGGTATTCCTTTTTCGTAAATAATCCATCCCAGCTCGAAAAAGGGGTAAACGTATACTGGGTAGATGTCGTTTCGTGACCACTTTAACGAGATCGAAACGACAAGGGCCTCGGCAATATTTTCATGTTTAGAGAGTCAGAAAAGAGCTGAAAGATGACTCCAAAATGACTTTTTCGTGTATTTACCGAGTCCGAAAAAGTATAAAATACAACTCGTGTCACCGTTTAAGTTGCGTGAAAACCTGTTGCTACACATAAAGGCAAGTGTAAAATCCATTTTCGACAAAATGTATTAAATTATTAATAAAAAATGACTTTTAAAGCCTAATTAGATTTCAAAAGTTATAAATAAGTCTCAAATGGTAAAAACAAAATTACTTTTACTATTTACCTCATTGGAGAGCAACAGTGGTCCATTTTGTGTGCAAACTTCTGACGGCGAATACGACTAATCCGGGCTACCATTCAGTTCCCTGTTTGTTCCAGGTAATAGGCATTTCCCTAAGCTCCATTTCAATCCATTTTTTATATGTTTTTATTTTGTATTAGACTTTTGGGCGAACCATTTTGAATTTTTAGGGCTCGCTCCATTGGCGTGGGTATCGGGCACGGACCCGCGCCAATGGAAATTTATTCACAAAGAGGTCGCGCCAATGGCGCAACGCAATTTTCCGCTCAAAATTTTGAAAATATGAGCTACCTATGTGGATTTTCAAATGTTCCAGAGTTCTAACAATGTATTTTTGATTGTTTTGATGCAAATATAAAGGCAAAAATGGTTATCGAATGGAAGGAAAGGGAACATGGAGAGGAGGATGAAATGGCTATGGATAATGAGGCCTGCATGATTGCACTTAAGAACTGTGGACTTAAGAAATTCTTCCTCACACCCTGTTTACGAGCTCATCCAGAGCTACTACAATACTTGGTCAGTATATGGGACGAAAATGAAGAAGTTTTCAAACGTCGGGACCAAGTACTGGAACTGGAGGTTTCTGATGTATATTTCATAACCGGACTGTCGCGCCGAGGTCCGGTGCCCATCCTGAGAGGCAGCAGACCATCTGGGGAAAAGATGGAGCAGGTAATGGCGAGGGTGTGCCCAAGGGCACGAACCGGATCAGGAAGCGGGAAAGTGGACATCCACACTGTCCAAGATCTAGCACTGAGAGTAGTGCTACACACCATCACATGAGCTGCGGGATCGCAAGCTCCACACGAGGAAACTAAGGCCCAACTCCTGCTATCCGTTGCGTGTATGAGTCCAACACTGTTTGATTGGGCTACTGCAGTGACCACAAATATCAAGAGGCAGCTCACAAAGTGCAAGCAAGTCAAATTGAAGCAGTTTGGCTATGGTTCCATTTTGGTATCGTTCATCCTAGAACAACTACCTATATTACAGGGCCAAGAGGCCATTTTTGTTGAGCCGGTACCACGAGAGCCGAGGATGGCTCGCTGGGCAGCAGTTATGCCCAGGTTAGGAGGAGGCCAACAGATGTCTTGGAGGCCGGAGTTTTTTGGATGGTTACGGCGTCAGTTGATCGTGGTTGAGGACTGGCCCTATGCTGGGACTGATTTCACTGGAGACCCAGATCTCCCACTTCCGGAGGGGGATGACTGGGATGAGGATTTGGGTATGGCCTCTCTTTTTTATTTTTATGTTTTATGATTTTTTTTGGTAATACATGTCTGTTTTGACACCAATTTTGTATGTATGCAGATGTCAGCCCAGAGAGACCTGCCAGTATGTCTCCCATTGCACGGAGAACTCAGCTCGCAGCTGACCCTCAGGTGGAGGGTGCCGAGGGGGGAGAGTTGATCCAGAATCTTGAGGGGATTGCCCGGGGGATTCCAGACTATGCTCGGCTGGCAGATGTCCTGATGGCGTATCAGAGACATACGGTGGGAGTGCCTAGTCGCCTCCACCGTCTTTTGAGACGCTTAGTGCGCGCGGTAGCATGTTACCACGAGCACCATGCGGATTAGACACCTAGGGCTTCTTTCATGCATATTTTTTGAGAGACATGTCGTCTCCGGATGTATTAAGATGAACATGTATATTTTGATTTTATGTGATGCACACTATGTAAAAATTTCAACACACACACACATATATATATATACATACCTATTTCTGGGTGGATCTTCTTAGATGTGATGATGTTTTTATATGCTATGAAAATGTCTAATACAATGTTATCTTAATGCATCAGTTGCATAAAAAACGACCCAATGAAAAAGTTCACATAATGTATCTAATAACTCATTTTATTTTTATGCAAGCTTAAAAGCACACATGAAAACACACATGCAAACTATGCTTGGAAATGGGTTTTATTTTTATGCAAGCTTAAAACACAAACTATGCTTGAGAAGGACGGGCATGCCCCCAGCATGGTGTCTCAATTCGAGGTACATGCCCCCCAAGCTTCAGTCCATAGAAAATGGATTGAAGGTTGAAAAAGAGATTTGAACTAAATCTATCAAAACTCGAATTGAATGTGCTCGTGTTTCATTTTTTTAACGAGGTTGACACACTTAAAACAACTGTCCTCGTAGCCGCTTGTTTCATTGTTTTGGGAGCTTGGCACAAGAGGAGGAACTGTGCTCTGGTGAGCTCAATGGAGGAGGCTCGGGAAAGAGATGATCAGATACATCACGCTCTAGACAATCGGACATTGCCCCGAGGCTGGGCATGCAAGAGGAACGATGATGTCCATCGCTCCAAGACAGCTCCTCAAGAGACATGGTTTCAACAATGGCTTCATCAGAAGGGAAAATCTATTTAAGAGGATCAGGCGAGTCGGCCTCGCCGAGCCAGGGGGATTGAGAATAGATGTCTAAAGCCATGCTCGAAGGAGCATGCTGAGGAGGGGGAGGATCAGATGTGGCGACGATTTCACAGTAGTTAATCTCTACCGGAGTTAAGGGCATCGATTCTCCAAACTCAGTCACCTGCTCAGGCGAAGGGATGAGCCATGGGTCGTTAGACCTAGATATCATATTAACTTGAGCGGTGTGCGGTGGTGGTGCCGGAAAGATACCCATGAGGATGGGGTCCTTGAAGAGACCAGGTCCTACACTGTCAGGGGGATTTGGAATCTCATCCACGTAAGGAACGTTGTTCTCAGAGGTGGAGGTGAAGAAAGACAACTAATCCATAGTAACAATTTTGCCCTCGTGAGGGAACTTAAGAAGTCGAAAGAGGGTGGACAGCATGCATAACATGGCGTGAGTCCAACTGCGGCCAAGAAGTATATTGTAGTTAAGCTTGGCGTCAACTACTTCTACTTCTACGTTGACTGTCTTCCCCTGTAAGGTAATCGCTAAACTCTCGAGAACACCCAAGGGTTTTGATTCCCGACCATCGAATTCCTCTAGGGCATTAGGAGACGATGAAAGGACCAGAGAGCCAATGGCCTTCCAGCAAGTGGATGACATGACACAGGTAGAAGCACCTTCATCCAAAACGGCCCTATGGATGTTAAGACCATTGATCCTGACTTGAATAACAAGAGTGATCTGATGTGGAAGTCGGGGGGTGAAATTCTCTAATTCAAAGGTGAGAAGATTAGAATCAGTGGGATCGATCCCACCGATCGCAGATAACAAAGCTTTCCGTTGTGACGGGTAACTTTGAAGAACTTCTAATGCAGACATGGCAGAAGGTGCCTGTGCCAGATCCTCAACAAAACTATAGTGCTGAGCGGCATAGGCATTTGGGTTGTAGGAAGATCTTCTTAGAACACCTTTAGGAGGTGGCCTCACAATAGGTTCAGCAGTAGGCTTCTCAATCTCCAACGGATCGGAGACAGGTGGTGGAGGTGGAATGTCCACAACTGCCTTCCCAGCTGCCTGACGCGGTTCGTTGTAATCCTTCGAACGAGTAGAAATAGAGATAGGTGTAGCACCATTCATCATAAATACCTGGGACCCAAATGGTGCAGATGGTGAAGGCTGTTCAGCCATATGGGTTTGCTGAGACGGGAACGGTTCTTTAAGAACTGCCGGAGTCCCTTTGGAGCCTTTTAGAAGTTGACTAACCTCAGATCGTCATGGAAAATCCTTGGTGTAATGATCTCTTTCATAGATAATGCAAGGATACTTCGGTTTACGTTGGGAACCATCCTCAGTACGAGGTTTGGACTCTGGCTTTGGGGCATTAGATTTAGATTTTCCTTCGCCCTTCTTTTTCCCTTTGGAGGATTTTTCTGTAGGATTAGCCTGAGTGGTGTTAACCTCTGCAGTTTTGCCAGAAACGGGAGGGGCAAGAGGAGCAGAATTATGGGATGAGTTGGACTTCTGCTTCCCATTTGAATATTTTTTCAAATTCTGAGACACAGAACCAATAACACCATCCACCGCCGGGGTAGGTGGAGCTTTAGAGGTTCCAGATCGTGGAGCATCAAGCAAAATATCATAAAGCATGCCGGAATAAGAGTATACCAGATCCAGATATTGGGCATGACTATGGCTTGTTCTTCAGTCACACACGCTCCCATAGAAATATCTTGGGCGATTTTTTTAATGAAGGAGGTGGTGAACCAACGAGTTAGTATCTGATCAGGTATATGGAACTTGATCAGTCTATGACGACATCGCCACTCATGAATGTGATCAGAAATGTGGGTGGCTTTGTCCTACTTCAAAGAAGTCAGGAGGTGCGTCCCGGCTTCGTAGTGAACCGGTAACTGAAAGTGAGTCAGAAAATCCATGGCTAACGTATTGAAATCTTGAAAGATGCCACGGGATAATTCAATATACCACTTAGCGGCAGCACCAGTCAAAGTGCGCTGGAAGAGGCATAGACGAATTGAATCATCCACCCAAGACTTGGACGAACACCAAAGATGGTAAGTCATCACATGAGCTTGGGGGTCCTCCCCAAATTTACCCTCAAACTTGGGGAAATCACCGGGTACCTTGGTAGGAACCGGAGGCCAATAAGGATTGTGCATAATCAGATCATTAGTTAATTTCGAAACATCCTGTAATTCCAAGGTAGCCAGGAACGACAATGGCAGATTGGGCGGCATGCCTGGCCCTTGATAAGGACCAGTACCTGTACTCCACGCTGGTTGAGAATATCCTTGCCCAGAGGTTGTCGGCCCGAGTTGGCCAAGTAGGGGTATAGGGTGTATAACCCCGAGCTGATTCGGATGTTAACCGGTGTGGGGCTTGTGCGAGTATGGACCCTGATTGTAAGTCGGCCCCGTTTGAGTAGTCTGCGGATTTGGCTGTTGAGTATAGGTATAGCCGGGTTGTTGAGAGTAATAGTTAGAACCTTGGGGTTGGCTATAATTCGGTTGGTATTGACCATGAGAATAGTAACCGCCTTAAGGTTGAGTGGGCTGCTGATAGGTGGGACCCTGCTGAGCCTGATAATTAGGGTGCAGCGGTTGATTTGGCTATGGCATTGAATAAGTCGGCTGTTGGGTAGGGTAGACAGGATGTACAGGCTGGCCTGGCTGAACAGGCTGACCTGGCTGAGCGAGCTGCCCTGGTTGAACAGGTTGACCCGGATAAACGGGTTGTGCCAGTTGTCCAGGCTATCCTGGCTGTTGAGGAGCACCAGGTTGTGTCGGATTGGCCGGTTGGCCTGGTGGCGGGATACCAGGTTGTGCCGGATGGGCCGGTTGGCCTGGTAATGAAATGGAGCCAGGTGGTTGCTGATAACTATAGAAATTTGAATAATAGCTGAATTATTCACCGAGATTATCCTGATTACACACTATTTAAGCTTCATGCATAATACATAACCTCTTCTACAATTGATCATCAATATGTGGAAATAGAAACAGTTGCATGCGCACATAAACACAATAATCAAACACACATATGATACAGTATGTAATGGGGAAAGCAATAGCTGAAAACCCCCAACTATCTATATATTATAATGATAGAGAACATGTAACAATACATAGCACAAAGCCCTCACAGCTCTCAGCACTATCTCAATGCTACACACAAAACTAGCTGAGAAATAGAACAAGTCACAGGTTCAAATCTCCTCCACAAGTCTGCCTGCCTCTACTGCGCAATCCAAGATGAGTAATGATGAGATCCAAGTTCGAATCCCACTAGCTCCAACTGTGCAATACTCATTGGCAATCTCCATCAATGTGTGTGCAAATCTCATGCACAGCCAATAGTCACAACTGATAGTAGACTCACCCTTTCACCCACCTCTAACACTGGTCTCCACTGAACTGTCCATGCATTGCAATTAACTGATGTGTTCTTTAGTTGATTTATGAGTTAATAATTAGTGAATTAATTAATAATTAATTCACACCACTCATCACTAGTGTATTTTTCAGTTAGACTAAATACAATTAGTTCAACTAGTTTAAACAGAACACAACTCCACCAACTGTCTCATCAACTCCACCAAACTTTGCCAAATGAGTTCTAATTGAAGTCAACCATGCAATAGCTCAACTAACCCTTAGGAAAAGCATATTTCCTTCTGTCAGCTGCATGTGCCACATCCAAGCATCAAACTGAAGTGCTCCAAGAGGATAAGATAATGTTTATAGTCTAAATATTATTAAGGGTTAATAATATTTGACTGTTCTATTTTTAGCTCGGGAGTCTAAAAATAGAAACTGCCCAATGTCTAAAAATAGAGGTCCATCTATTTTTACCAACTCGACCAATCATCCATAAATAGCATCCTACAACTCATAGACCATGATCCATATGTCTAAAAATAGACATAGTCTAAAAATAGACTTTGCGCCAAAAATAGCCTGCGGGCCCACTTAGTGAAGGCGACTTCTTTTCACTAAGCTCCATCATCTTGTTGCATTTTCAACACTCTCTCTCAACAAGATATGGATTATCTGCAACCCCTATCCTGCCTCTGTGGTATTCGAATTTGCTCCTGGTGAGCGCCTTCGTCAAGATGTCAGCATCCTGATCCTCCGTGGGAATATATGAAAGTAACATGATTCTCCACTGCACACAATCTCTGATATGATGGTACCTGATGTCGATGTGTTTGGATCTATCATGAAATACTGGATTAGCCGAGAGTTTAATGCAACTTTGGTTATCACAATAAATCACAGTAGGCTCCAAGTGTGACCCGAACAACCCGACCAGGATCTTCCTCATCCATATGGCCTCGCATGCAGCCAAGCTTGCTTCCATATACTCGGCCTCCGCGAAACTGAGCGCCACAGATCTCTGCTTCCTGCTGTACCAGGAAACTGCTGTCGACCCGATACTGAAGATCCCTCCAGATGTGCTCTTTCTGCTCGTTGGGCTTCCGCCCACCCGCATCCGTGAAGCCACATAGCTTCACCATCCTGCCCACCACAAGCCATATTCGATGTGCCTCTAAGATAACGCAATACATGCATGCATGCCTTCCTAAGAAAGTTGCAGACAACCCATAGCTTCACGAAAGCCGGTTAACAACATAGCATATATCGGTCATGTATTGACCAGATACATAAGCGACCCCACCAACCTGCCGATAAACAAGGCATCCACTACCCGCCGAAGTAGCATCCTCCTTCCTCCAACCTCCAGGAAGAGGCATCACCAGCCGCAGCCATGCATGTTGAGCTTCTCCAAAGATCTCCCGGCATACTTACCCTGAGAAACAAATAGTCCATCACTGCGCTGCCAAATTTCCAATCCCAGGAAATAATGAAGGAGGCCCAAGTCCTTCATCTCAAACTCTCTAGCAAGATCCTCCTCGCATGAAAGTATCAACAGCTCATCACCCGTCAAAATCAGATCATCTACATACAGTACAATGATCAGCAACTTCCCCTCCACCACAATCTGGTACAGGTTAGGATCCGCCTCACTCTTGGAGAATCCAAGTCCGGTGAAATAACTGTCTATCCGTGTGTACCAAGCACGAGGTGCTTGCTTCAACCCGTACAATGCTCTCTTGAGTCTGCACACATGCGAATAACTGCTGAAGATATTGAAACCTTCGGGCTGCTCTATGTACACCTCCTCCTCAATGACTCCGTTGAGGAACACAGTCTTCACATCCATCTGATGGATGTGCCATCCCATCTGCGCTGAGAGAGCTAGGATCGTCTGTATGTAAGAGTACCTTGTGACAAGTGCAAAGGTCTCCTCATAATCGATCCCCTCGATCTGCGAGAAGCCTCGGGCAACAAATCTTGCCTTGTACTTCTCCACACTCCCGTCAGCCGCCTGCTTCACTTTGTAGATCCATCGCGAACCCACCACTAATTTACCTTCCGGTCTTGGGACAATCTCCCATGCACTGTTTCTGACAATCAAATCATACTCTTCCACCATGGCATCTACCCATGCGGGGTCCTCCATAGCTTCCTCGAAAGAGGATGGCTCTGTCACAACACATTTTCTCACAAGAGCCATGTATCCAGTGTACCGATCCGGTGACTGTCTCTGTCTACGCTGTGCTGTAGGTGGTCCTACAACCCCGTTCTGATTTTGGAGCCGGGCCGTCAATCTTCAGAGGTCCGTCGCGCCTCTCTAATGGTTGGCGCCGTGACAGTGGTCTTCACCATGAAAACCATGAACTTCATCTTGTGGCTAATCCACATCCTGAAGCTCATCCTTAGGAACTAATAGCTCCTCATCTGCATGCAAGTGTGGCTCCCTTTCAAGCGAACACTTCATGGCTTTCTCCTCCTAAAATTTGATATCCCATCGCACAACAGTCTTGGGACTGTCAGGCAAATACACACGATAGTTGTGGGGCATATTAGTGTACCCCACAAATATCCCAACCTCTGTGGTTGGATCCAGCTTCTTCCTGGCATCCTTTGTCACATGCATGTAGACAGGTGAACCAAAAATCCTCAAATGGGAAATATCAGGCCTCTTGCCAGAAAACGCCTCCTCCGGTGCACTCATGCCAAGTATCTTGTGAGGACAACGGTTCTGCACATATACTGCATTATTGCATGCCTTCGCCCACAAGTGAAGGGGTAGGCCCTGATCATGCAACATCGCCCGTGCAGCACCCATGATCGTTCTGTTCTTCCGCTCAGCAACCCCGTTCTGCTGTGGGTTATGGGGGGCTATGAGCTCTCTTCGAATTCCTTCTGCGTTGCAAAAGTTCTTGAATTCAGCAGAGATGAATTCACCACCATTTTCGCTGCTAAGAGCCTTCACATGCTTCCCCGATTCCTTCTCAACCAGTGCCTTGAACTCACAGAACTTTGAGTATGTCTCGCTCTTCTTCTGCATGAAGAAGATCCAGCACTTCTGAGAGAAATCATCAACAAAGATCACATAGTACTTGTGCTTTGCTGTCGAAGCTACTGAGAAAGGTCCACACACGTCTGTGTGAATTCTCTCAAGGATTGTCGTGGCACGACTATCCTTCTCGTGAAAGGTGTCTTTAACAAATTTTCCCAAAGTACACCCCTTGCACTGATCTGACTGCGCAAGAGTGCCTTTAGGAAGCCCAGTAGAAATCTGTTGCAGTATCTTCAAAGCTCCATGGTGAAGGTGGCCCAATCTCCGGTGCCACAGCTCGCCATCATCCCGGCTCACCACTCCTTCTGCCTTGCATGCCATTGCTGCACAGCCATCTACTTGCAACTAATAAAGGTTCTTGATTCGAACCCCTATCTTCCGGGTTTCTCCAGTTGTCTTACTACGCAGGAAGGCCTTTCCCTCGCTGAAGATAACATCATACCCTTTGTCTTCTAACATCGCCACAGAGATCAGATTCTTCTTCAATCCTGGAACATGCATCACTTCCTTCAATACGAAGGGTTTACCAAACTCCCTCTCAAAGGAAATGGTACCGATACCGGTCGCACTGTATCTACCATCATCGCCCATCTCGATGTGCACTGCAAGATCTTTCTCATCTAGATCTGAAAAAAAATCCTGATCTCAAGTCATGTGAAAAGACGCACCACTGTCCAGGAACCATACTGATCCCATCACACTTGAGACCAAGCATGCAATCAGTGAAAAATCCAGCTCAAACTGTGAGGCTAAGGCCTCTCCCGCTGCAGATCCAGCAGCATGCTTATTTTTCTTCTTCTGCGGAAAATTTGTGGCATAATGTCCATGCTGGTGATAGTGAAAGCACTTCACCTTGGATATGTCTTGCTTCTTTCCTTTCACACCTAACTGAGAAGCTTTCTTGCTCTTCCCCTTCTTTGCTTTGGCAGCCAATGTACAATTTTCTTCATCAGGTGCCTTTGATGAAGATCTGTCCCTGGTAGTCTGCCTTATCTCCTCTTGCATGAGATCCGACCAAAGTCGCTCCCATCCCGACAACTTCTCCCGACCATTGACAGAGTCCTAATAGGAATTCCAACTCTTCGGAAGACCAAGGAGAGCCAGGTCCACCAAGTCCTCATCATCCACAGTCACCCCCACACTTCCCAGCTCATCCCTGCATTGGGTGAACTTCGTGAGGTACTTGGCGATACTGTCGCCTTTCTCCATCTTTATGTTTCTGAGTTTATCCTTGAGCGCCAACTTCCTCTGGTCGCTCTTGCTCTGGAATAGATCTGTCAACGCTTTCCACATCAAGTATGGAGAAGCTTTTCCATGCAGGCTGGATACAATGTGATCCTTTACGCCCTCCAACAAAATCCTTCGACATTTCACCATCTTCTTTTGCCAAGCTTCAACTTGGGCAGCATCAGTAGGCTTTGGGACTTCATGATCTATGAATTCCTTTAGCCCATTGTCATCTAACACTACCTCCATCCGGTCTTTCCATGCAACATAATTCGAACTGCCCTCAAGAGCATATTCCAGTCGCAATCCATTGAAAGACATTTCAACTCCGAAACCAAGAAAACAAACTGCTGCAAAATTCGAATTCCAAGCTCAAAACTCAACTGCTTCTGGATCTGTGAGAACAAAGTATTTCTAGCACAGAGATCGACTGTAGGGGCATTTACTAGATATATCACCTTTCAAAGAAAGGATGGATCCAGAGGCTACCTGGCCTGCTAAGGTACTGCCTACCCGAAATATTTGTAATCACCGTTATAGATCTGATGATAAATTTTGCTCGATACCATGTAGAAATTTGAATAATTTGCTGAATTATTCACCGATATTATCTTTATTACACACTATTTAAGCTTCATGCATAATACATAACCTCTTCTACAATTGATCATCAATATGCGGAAAGAGAAACAGTCGCATGCGCACATAAACACAATAATCAAACACACATCTGACACAAAGATAATGGGAAAGAACAAATGAAAACCCAACGATCTAAGATTGGAAACAGAGAATATAATGAAGAACACAAGACAAAGTCACAACTTCACACTATCTCAATGCTGCACACAAGTCTCACTGAGAAATAGAACAAGTCACAGTGTTCAACACCCACAAGTCTCGTCGTCATCAAGCAAGAATTCAAGATGAGTAATGATGAGATCCAAGTTCGACGTTGGATGGCCTCCAATCAGGTAATACTACTGGTAATTCTATCAATGTGTGTGTGCAAATCTCATGCACAAACAATAGTCACAACTACAACATGGAATAGTAGACTCACCTCACCCACCTCTAACACTGGTCTCCACTGAACTGTCCATGCATTGCAGTTAACTGATGTGTTCTTTAGTTGATTTATGAGTTAATAATTAGTGAATTAATTAATAATTAATTCACACCACTCATCACTAGTGTGTTTTTTAGTTAGACTAAATATAATTAGTTCAACTAGTTTAAACAGAACACAACTCCACCAACTGTCTCATCAACTCCACCAAACTCTGCCACATGAGTTCTAACTGAAGTCAACCATGCAATAGCTCAACTAACCCGTAGGAAAAGCGTATTTCCTTCTGTCAGCTGCATGTGCCACATACAAGCATCAAAATGAAGTGCTCCAAGAGGATAAGATAATTTTTATAGTCTAAATATTATTAAGAGCTAATAATATTTGACTATTCTATTTTTAGCCCGACAGTCTAAAAATAGAAATCGCCCAATGTCTAAAAATAGAGGTCCATCTATTTTTACCAACTCAACCAATCATCCATAAATAGCATCCTGCAACTCATAGACCATGATCCCTATGTCTAAAAATATACATATTCTAAAAATATACTTTGCGCCAAAAATAGCCTGCGGGCCCACTTAGTGAAGGCGACTTCATTTCACTAAGCTCCATCATCTTGTTGCATTTTCAACAATAACCGGTTTGACTCGCGACAGGACCATAAGATGGTCCTAGCTGATGTGCAACGTTGGGACCAAGAGGATACTGCGGTTGCAAAGGTTGAGAGGGTTGGACTTGTCCCCCAGGACCGTATACCGGCCCGGGTTGGTACCCCGGTTGACCTATGAGTCCTTGAGGTTGCCCAGTTGGGACTCTAGGGAGAGGCTGCACGAGTTGACTGCAAGGGTTGTAATACTGTCCTTGCGGACTGTATAATGGCCCTTGCTGGCCCGGAGGGTAGCCCTGTATGGGCTGTCCCTGCGGGTCATAAGGATAGCCAGGCTGGCCCGAAGGTTGGCCTTGAAAAGGTTGTCCTTGCGGGTTGTAGGGCTGTCCAGCCTGGTTATACGGTAAACCCTGAGCATGAAGTTGAGCCTCATGAGCAGGTAAACGTAAAGGGTTCCCATGCTCATCGTACTGATGTGGAAAGACGTACACGGGCGTACCATCTTGTGCATAATGCGAAAAGTACGAGCGGTTGGGATCTTGAGAGGACTGTCGAACCTCGGGGTTCGACTGTTGCAGGGACAATCGATACTCCTCCGGAGAGATGTTCTGCGGCATAGCAGATGCTATGTAGATGTCTTCGGGAAGGGATGTGGTCCTTACGGTGATCCGGATTTATGCAGGAACGCAACAGAATAAACACATAACCATAAATACAGAGATGCAACGGAAATAACACTTCATTTCATTAATATCAAAGAACTGAAATTTGCTTACAGACAGAATGGAAATAAAACTAGCTAGGGCACTAGTAGCTATCTCTGAGAAGAGATGTGGCGGCTACAGGCCTCTAAACTGCGTTACAATGAGGCTCGAGGGCCTATTTATTATTGAGAAACAATGGAGAACCCTAAACATCCCAAAAACCTAACCCTAGGAGATGAAGCGCCAAAACTATGGGCCCCATTTGGGTAAATTGGTGTTTCAACTTCCCAAGGACGTAACTTTGGCATACTATCTCCGTTTGACGCACGTGATACATCATTAGAAATATATATCCGAGGACTACAGCTTTCGAGACGAATTTGATGATCAAATTCGCTGGTGCTTTGATACCCAAAAAACGTCGTTTAGGGCCTCAAAACGGCTCCAAAAGTTCAAGACCCGAAAAACTGCTAAAAATAGTAAGTTATGCCGAAACTGAAAAACTGAAAGAGACAATGGTGGTGGGACAAGTGGAATAGGTGGGTGGCCACCAATATCCACCTGGATCATTCCTCCCTCCTTAGGAAGCAATGGTCCCCATTGCGTTAAGTTCCTCCATGAGATGAGGAAATTTCTGCTGAACTTGGTCCCTGGTGAACCACTTTCCTTGGTGCAGGAGTTGGCCAACTTTGACAACCCGATACAGTTGGATCTTATGTTGGCGAGTGTTCTTGATTTGCATGTCCATGATACAATCTGTGGTGGCCTGTTCCATGCAGTCTGGGTTTAACTCTGTTGGTGTGAGTTGTTCTGCAATGTCCGAGGTGTCCAGTAGAGGTGGGAAGTAAGGACGAAGGCGATCCACATTGAAGACTGGGTGCAGACTAAGGAATGGTGGAATACTGAGCTCGAATGCATTGTTCCCTACAGCCTTGGTGATGGTGTATGGCCCGTATTGGAGCGGCGAAGCTTGCGGTGGGGTCCAGTGAGGCGCTCCTTCTGCAAATGTAGCCATACTTTGTCACCCACCTGGAAGTTGTGTGGCACCCGGTGTTGATCATGGCGTTGCTTGTACTTGGCATTGGCTCTGTCCAATATATCATGAACCTCTTGGCTGGGAGCAAGCTTAGAAATGCGCTTCGATGAAGTTACTGGTCAACTCAGACCGGACGTGCACACCTGGCCTGCTAACCCAAATGGCATGGCTACGTCAATGGGACATAGTGGCTGGAATCCCAAGCCCACCTGAAAGGGGCTATGGCCAATTGAACTGTGGAGAGCCCGGTTATAACTATGTTGTACATAAGGGAGGGTCTCGTCCCATGTGCGTGGATGCTTTGAATTGTACATGCGCAGAATGTGTACAATCATTCTGTTGACGACCTCTGTCTGGCCATCTGTTTGGGGATGGAAAGCTGTGGACTTGGTGAGCTTTGTGTCCATCATTGACCAGAGGCTGGACCAAAATGTGCTGAGGAACCTGCTATCTCGATCTGATATGACAGACTTTGGGATCCCAAAGTGAACCCATACTCGTTCAAAGAAGAGTTTAGCAGTAGCTTCTGCTGTGATATTCTTCTTACAGGCCGCCATAATGGCCATCTTCGACGAGAATCTATCAACGACCACGAAAACACAATCATTGCCATTCTTAGTAGAGGGCAGTCCCGACATGTAATCCATGGAGATGGATTCCCATGGTCGACTAGGGGTAGGTAGTGGAGTATATAGGCCTTGCTTCTTGATGGTCGGTTTGGAAATGGCACAAGCAGTGCAGGATGTGATGTGTTTCTCGACATCCTTTCGAAGGTTCGGCCAATAGAAATACTTTTGTAGTATTGCTACTATTTTCTCGACCCCGAAATGCCCAGCGACTCGACTGTAGTGTGCTTCCCATACCATCTTGGCACGCTTGCTTGAAGGAACACAAAGGTGTCCCAGGTGACATAAAAGTGCATCTTGGAGGTGAAAATTTGGAACTTGCGTGCCCCCCAAGAGTTCCTTGTAAGTGTGGCCGAATTCTGGGTCACTCTCATAGAGAAGCGGCCAATCAGAAGTCTCGTGCCCACAAGAGTTGAGCACGGTGGTGAGCGCCATGATCGGTGGTCGGCTGAGGCAGTCTGCAACATTATTGGTGCTACGCTTCTTGTACTTGATGTTCAAATGAAACTGTTGCAGATATGTGGACCACTTCTGATGGCGATCATTCTGCAACTTCCCTTGTGTCTGTATGAACTGCAGGGGCCGGTGGTCTATGTGGATGATTGTTTCCTTCCCCAAAATGTAATGCTTCCATTGTCGATAGGCTTGCACAATGGAATACATTTCTTTGTCATAGGTGGGATACTTGCGAACTGTCTCAGACAATGTCTCACTGTGATATGCCACCGGATGTCCCTGTTGAGTAAGAACTGCCCCAATAGCATAGTCAGAGGCATCTGTCTCGATCTCAAATGGCTACTGCAAGTCTGGTAAGGTGAGCACTGGGGCAGAACACAGGCGATTTTTCAATTCTTTGAACGCCTTCTGTTGAGGTTCCGACCAAAAGAATTTTGCTCTCGCTCCTCCTTTGGTGACTTGACTCAAGGGCTAAGTGATATGAGAGAATCCCAACACGAATCTACGGTAGAAATTAGCAAGACCCAGAAAGCTGCGAAGCTCTGTTATAGTAGTCGGGGCTGGCCAATCCCGAATGACTTGGATCTTGGCTGGATCCACATGCACCCCCATTTCATCAATAATGTATCCCAGATATTGAACCTGGGTCATGCCAAAAGTGCACTTCTCCAAATTGGCACACAACTTGTGTTGCCGCAGTGTTTGGAGGACTTGTCGGATGTGGTGAAGGTGCTCTTCCCAAGTCTGGTTGAAGATCATAATGTCATCCAAGTACACCACTACAAATGAGTTGGTGAATGGCTGCAAGATGTCGTCCATCATCCTCATGAAGGTTGCGAGCATTCTTCAACCCAAAAGGCATGACCAGCCATTCGAAAAGGCCTTCCTTGGCTTTGAAGGTAGTCTTCCACACATCGGAGGGTTCAATTGGTACCTAGTGATACCCAGACTTCAAGTTGATCTTGCTGAAATATTTTGCACCTTTGAGTTGGTCCAGAAGGTCATCAATCCATGGGATCGAGTACTCATTCTACGCTGATCTTGTTAAGTGACCAATAGTCAATACAGTAGAGGATGTGCCCCATCCTTCTTCTCATCAACATCTAAGCCCTACTGCATGGCGAACTTATCCGATGTGACTTTTCGCAATGGCCTTAACTGGCCTCACATTTTCATCATTTTAACAGAGCGGCCGAATGTCCAATAGGTAGCGGCGCACCGGGGGTTAGATCAATCGGGTGCTTGACCTGACAGTGCAGAGGAACCCCTGTGGGTGAGGTGAATATGTCCCCGTACTCCTCCACCACCTTATCCATTTGTTGTTGTTGTGCAGAGGAGCCCTGTCTGGAGGTCGTGGCCACAGTCTTCTTCTTGCCCTGGGGGCGGATCATCAGGAAAACGAATTTCCTGGTTTGGGAAATGAGCTTACTACATTGTTTTGCAGTAACCAAAGAGATAGCGGCAGGAGGTGGTACCTCTGGTATCCCGTACAACTTATTTCCCAAAGTAACAATAACAGCACGAGGTCGAGACTCATACACAGCATGACGCTTCCACAAGTATGGTTGTCCTAATAATACATCAGAAACATCAATAGGAGCAACGCCACATAATACCTCATCCTTGAAGGGCTTGATGCTATAGGGAAGGCGGCACTGCTGGCTGACGCGGAGATCTCGTCCTTGGTGAAGCCACCCGATGGTGTATGGATGTGGGTGAGCTATGGTCGGCAAGCCCAACCGCTTCACGGTGTCTGCTGAAATGAGGTTCTTTTGGCTCCCATTGTCGACAATGAATTGTACCGGGGAGCCCTTTACCCACATCTGGGAGTGGAAGAGACGTTCCTCCTCCTCTGGATCTTCCGGTTCCTCCTTTTGGATCTTTGTAGTGGCAACAGTGGCATTGGGCTCCGCATCAATAATATGTTTCCCTTTTTCATTCGCCTTTTCAGGTTCTGATTCGGAGTCAGAGCATGCATCTGACTCAGAAGCCCTCATCTCGGCCACTAGCGACTGCTTGGCCCGACACTCACTTGTGTTGTGAGCGGAGCTCTTATGGAACTCACACCACTTTCCCGTGTCCTTCTTTGGCTTTACGGTGTTGTTCTTTTCTTGTGGCTTTGACGGGTTGTCTTTAGCCGCCATGTTCTGTCCTTTGTTCTGCGGTTTGGAAGCACCTTTTCCTTGCTTTTGATTCGCAGATCCAAAGTCTCGCTTCTTCTGTTTGAATTTCTGCTCAATCTTGGCAGCATACCGGTATGCCGTACCATGCGAGGAGATGTCGAGGAACTCCATTTCCTCCTGAATGTATCTGTGCAGACAACTGCGATACTTTAGCACCAAATGTTTCTCTGAATCTTTGATACCCAACTTTGTGCGCAGGGTATGGAACAGATTCGTCAGCTCGTGCACATCTTGATCCCTTTGTTGTCGCATCGTGGTCCATTGTATGTACTTGTCCTCATAGCTCCCCACGGGATAGTACTGTTCCTTGACGGCGTCTCGGAAAGAATTCCAAGTTGGTACGGCTGAGAACAGATAGGGTTCTGTCTGGTCCTTGTTCTCACAGTAGGTTTCCCACCAGTCCTTAACATGGGGGGTAGCTTTGAGGAGTGCAAAAATAATCTTCTCCCGGTCTGAAAAGTCATGAACCGAGAAATATCCTTCTAACAGATTCAACCATTTATCTACGGCATCTGCGTCTATTTGACCCTCAAATATGGGAATGTCAAAATTTACTTGTACCTTAAAAGGAGTCGCGCCTCCAGAGTGGCTGCTGGATGCAGATGCGCCGCCGGTGGGTAGTCGTTGAAGGATCTGAGCAAAGTTATCCATCATCGCATTCCTTTGTTTTTCGAGGGCCTCCTCGAGCAATATTTTGATAGGATCTCCTGCTCCCTATTCTTTCTTTTCATCCCCCATGGGCGTCCGTCGAGGTTTGCGAGGCCGATCTTGCAAAGGTTCCACCAGATCGAGCCCTTGCTCCTTATATTATACCCCGACCTCGTTGGGGACATGCAAAGAAGGATCGAGAAAAAGCAGACCGCTCTGATACCACTGATCCGGATTTATGCAGGAACGCACCAGAATAAACACATAACCATAAAGATAGAGATGCAGCGGAAATAACACTTCATTTCATTAATATCAAAGAACTGAAATTTGCTTACAGACAGAATGGAAATAAAACTAGCTAGGGCACTGGTAGCTATCTCTGAGAAGAGATGTGGCGGCTACAGGCCTCTGAACTGAATTACAATGAGGCTCGAGGGCCTATTTATTATTGAGAAACAATGGAGAACCCTAAACATCCCAAAAACCTAACCCTAGGAGATGAAGCGCCAAAACTATGGGCCCCGTTTGGGTAAATTGGTGTTTCAACTTCCCAGGGACGTAACTTTGGCATACTATCTCCATTTGACGCACATGATACATCATTAGAAATCTCTATTCAAGGAATACAACTTTCGGGACAAATTTGATGATCAAATTCGTTGGTAAAACGATGCCCAAAAAACGTCGTTTAGGGCCTCAAAACGGCTCCGGAAGTTCAGGACCCGAAAAACTGCTAAAAATAGTAAGTTATGCCGAAACTGAAAAAATGAAAGAGATAATGGTGGGGGGCCAAGTGGAATAGGTGGGTGGCCACCAATATCCACCTGGATCATACGGACTGGGTAGTAACAGCGGGTGCAGATGCGGCCACACAAACAGTGGGCATGGAGGGTACAAAAGTAACATGAGGGGATGACGTAATGGGTGTCTGTGGAGACATCCCCAAAGAAGGAACAACCGGCCTCGTAGAAGGAGCTGATACCCCCATAGAGGCAGCGACGACAATAATCTGACCCAAGGATCTATACCCGGCTGGTAATGAGGGACCAGGTGATGACATAATAGATCGTTCAAGGTTGTCCCCTGGAAATAACCTCCGAGGAAACAACTGGTAATCTTCACCGGATATGGGGATTTCCTCGCTAGATTCACTCATGTTTGAGCCTACCGCTAGATATCGTAATAGACGGCAAGGACTAGGAGGAACAACAACAACTATAAAAGGCGAACCCGATGTAAGAGGAGGGAAAATTTCCCCTACTCCCAATCCAAACCAAGGGTCGGAAAAGGGCCAATTGAACTCAACTGGTCCTCCAAAGGGCGGCTCAGATAGAACCGGTCCCCTGTCGGGAAACTCGGAAACGATGGGCTGCTGGGGTTCAGCAGAGGACCGAGAAGCCTCTGATGAATCATCCGTATATGGACTACCAGTAGACGAAACAGAAGGTTCTGCCACTGTGGTAGTAATGACAAGAGAAAAAGATCAAACACACACACGGGCTAAAAAAGAGTCAAGACACACAATCAAACGGCCAAAAAGAAAAATCTAATAGGGCGTGTCATCGCGGGTGATTAATTTTACCACATTGAAACTTAGAAACTTCACCGTTTCATGTTTTAAAAGTCGAGAAATGGATGAAAGGTGACTCTATCTCTTTCAGTTTTGAAGCAAGCGTGAAAGGACAAGCGCTTGGTGATCCTTTCAAATTTAAAGAGTCAGAAAAGATCAAATGACTACTCAGGAATACTAGGCAAAAAGGGTGTACCAAATGACCGTGAACTGCAATATACACCTTGGTTTCAAAATGAAAAAGAAATCAACCAAGGACTTAACATACGTGCATGAAATCTCCCCGAATGCTGTGTTCGGTGTATCACGGGTATAGGGCGGCAGACTCGGCTTCCTATGGATAAAGGATAGAAACCTAGTGGGGTCTCCCTTTATATACTCGATGGTACGGGGAGCACAAGTCCATACTAGTGATGTCTAAAGCCAAGAGGCGAACGACAGCTACTAGGTTTAAAGACGCCGGAACACGTCTCTAGCCTAGACCTCTAAATGTTGCGTTAATGTTTCAATGCCACCTTAGTGTAAATTGAGTAAATTTTAATGTTTATCTTCAATTACGTTTCAGTTTTCAGGCCCTAGTGAGTGTGATGTCTCAAAATCTCCTAAATGCACACTATATGCCACAGTATATCATTTCATTCGATGAAAGCTAATTACGAAAGGGTCGAGAGCTTTTCACACAAACAAAATGATCAGAAAACACCCAACAAAGTCTCTAATGCAGCTAATGTAAACCAAAAAATTTTCCCTCAAAGTCACTAATCACTAATAACACCGAAAAGATTTTAATTTGCACTAACTAATCAAAAACAAAAGAGATTTTTTATATTTTCAATGTTTAATAGCAAAATGCACTAAACAAAATGAAAACTAATGAAAAGAGCAATTTGAGAAGTGATGAGAAAAGAGCAAAACACACAAATTTCACTCAACACAAACGCACAATCAAATCTCCAAATTGACAAAACAGTCCCTCAAAACCAAGAGAATCCCAAAGACTCAAATGGACCATGTAATCTAGGCCCAAAGCGAGACAAAGTGAAATTCGAATGAAGAAGAGAACTAACACTCAAATGATGCAATAAAATGATAAACAACTGCCAAACGAATGTAAAGAATCAATCACAAGGTTGACTGAACAAATAGAGACCAAAAACTCCCAAGGGAGGCTCGACACACAAGAGCACCTAGATGCCCTAGGGCTAGAATGTGAAATCGATGGAAACAGGCAAACAACCAAAGGACGAAGGTCACAGCCAGTCAAACAAGGCTCCATAACGCTCAAGCAGTCGAAAAAACAAGACCAAACACATTGATCAAGCTCAAGAAGGTAAAAACAGAGCAAACTCTAGTACCTCACAGGATTGGCGCGCTTGTGAGGCTGAAACTAGCGCCAGAAATGAATTGGCACGGGTAATGCACAAGCAACCTGCACCAATGGGCGTGACTGTCAAGCTGTAAAGCACGCCAATCGAGTTTGCTAAGGAAAAATAAAAATAGACAATCCAACAAGCAGACCAGTGATGATCAAGCTAACCAAAAGCCAAAATCACAAAAGAGCCAGCTAAAAGAGCCGATCAAGCAAGCAGAATTGAGAAACAACCGAAAATAAAAGACAATACTCCAAGTGTTCAGTTCATAAACTAAACCGGAGATTGACTGAAGAAACTTTGATCTACTTCGCAATTGCAGAGCAAGAGCATTTCGAAGGCTATCTGGCTAATTTCAGTCTCCGTCTGTAGCTTATAAAACAAACAACAACAAACTAGACGATCCCCAGTGGAGTCGCCAAATTATTGTAGAAATTTGAATAATTTGCTGAGTTATTCCCCGAGATTATCCTGATTACACACTATTTAAGCTTCATGCATAATACATAACCTCTTCTACAATTGATCATCAATATGCGGAAATAGAAAGAAGTTGCATGCGCTCATTAAAACATAATCAAGCACACATATCAACACAGGATGTAATGGGGAAAGAAATAGCTAAAAACCCCCAAATATCTGTATATTATAATGATGGAGAACATGTAACAATACATAGCACAATACTCCTCACAAGTAGTCAGTACTATCTCCAAAAAGTTACACACAAACTATATGAGATTTGAACAAGTCAGGGGTTCAAATCTCCTCCACAAGTCTGTCTGCCTCTACTGTGCAATCCAAGTGAGTAATGAATGAGATCCAAGTTCGAATCCCACCAGCTCCAACTGCGCAATCCTCATTGGCAATCTCCATCAATGTGTGTGCAAATCTCATGCACAATCATGGTCACAACTGATAGTCAATCACACCCTTTCACCCACCTCTAACACTGGTCTCCACTGAACTGTCCATGAATTGCAGTTAACTGATGTGTTCTTTAGTTGATTTATGAGTTAATAATTAGTGAATTAATTAATAATTAATTCACACCACTCATCACTAGTGTATTTTTCATTTAGACTAAATACAACTAGTTCAACTAAGTTAAACAGAACACAACTCCACCAACTGTCTCATCAACTCCACCAAAATCTACCACATGAGTTCTAACTGAAGTCAACCATGCAATAGCTCAACTAACCCCAAGGAATAGCGTAATTCCTTCTGTTAGCTGCATGTGCCACATCCAAGCATCAAACTGAAGTGCTCCAAGAGGATAAGATAATGTTTATAGTCTAAATATTATTAAGGGTTAATAATATTTGACTGTTCTATTTTTAGCCCGGCAGTCTAAAAATAGAAACCGCCCAATGTCTAAAAATAGAGGTCCATCTATTTTTACCAACTCGACCAATCATCCACAAATAGCATCCTGCAACTCATAGACCATGATCCATATGTGTAAAAATAGACATAGTCTAAAAATAGACTTTGCGTCAAAAATAGCCTGTGGGCCCACTTAGTGAAGGCGACTTCATTTCACTAAGCTCCATCATCTTGTTGCATTTTCAACAATTTTTGTTGAGGTAAATCCCCTCTGCGGACAGAGGCGATCCCTACTAGCCCAGACCGGGTCTAGCAACAATCGTTCACGCTATAGTGCAGGTTCCTAATTGCAAATAAACCAACTAGCGACGAAGGCTTACCTGGAATCCAACGCTATCGCTTGTAGAGAAAGTAGCACTCCCGTTCCTTAGCTCTGGCAGATCACAATCCTCACAATCTCCATGATCGGACACCTGCACATGCAAGAAACAAAACAAACGCAAGCGTAAAATCCAGTATATGCAACTATATGTCAGTCAGAGAAGACATAACTCATCATCATAATCAACAACAGAAGTGGAACCATAACCAATAGTCGCTTATTATTAATCAATCAAAGAAGAATACAACCATAGCTCTGACGCTGAATTCTCCTTCGGAGGGTCGCCAGCGGAACACGTCTCGGAAAAGCCTGTCGGGGATGGGACAAACCTCTCTCTTCAGATGTCTCGACAATAATCTCCTTGCTTGGATTTGGCCTTAAGGAAATGAATCAAGGCTCTTGCAGCATAAGGCTCTGATGGCTCTTGGGAACTTGGAGACTAGCTTGCAAATGAGATGAGAAAGCTTTTATAGATGGAGGAAGGGGAGTTGGGATCCCTATAATCATGGGATTGGCCCTATCCTCAAGAAAGCTTCCATGAGAGGTGGCAAACCACTTCCTCTACATGGAGATCCGGAGCCAAACCTCCCAACTCAAAGTAGATACCAGTTCCTGGATCAGTTAGGACGAAACTTCCGCCATTTATTTTTTTTAAACACTCCTTAAAATGGCTGGCGCGAGTGCGACTCTGGGACAGAGCGCCAATTGGCGCGCCCTCTTTGAAGGATTTCCCCCATTCGCGCGGGTACTGAACTGGATGCCCACGCCAATGCAAAAAGGGGTGTTTTTAGGGTTTTTCACAAGGAGTTGTCTTCAGGGCAATGAAAGTACAAGTTCAGGGGAATGCCATGAAAGTGTTTTCAAGTTATGTCACTGCTCACAGGTCATGGAATGAGCCCTCCAATTGTGCGGGATGGGGAATTGCAGGGATGGTGACAAATTGCTGTGTAACAGACCTATAATTTCCCTCTCCTTCAAACAAGTGTTTTCCTTAACGCTTGAGTAGTTCTAGACGCTTCTATATAAAATTATCATCCTCCCATGCCAAATATTCAACAAGTAAGTTCTTCCACTTGATGAGATACTCTGAGATTGATCGATTTCGTAGCGGTCGAGGTCTTGTTTATTTGAATTCTTCAGGTTCCAATATTATTTTTCCTTCTTTGTCAAGTTCTGGAAATATTGTTTGAATTTGGAGCTTGTCATATATAACCTTCTTTATGCATGAAACATGGAAAACTAGTGCACTCGGGAAGATGCAAGAAGCTCCAATTTGTATGCCATAGTACAAATCTTTTGCAACACCTTGTAAGGACCATAATACTTTGGTGATAATTTATTATCCTTCTCTTATTTCTTAAGGGACATTTGTTTATATGGTTGTAGCCATAAAAATACCTAGTCGCCTACATCAAAACTTCTTTCGTTGCGATGTTGATCCCTGTTGTTTCATTCGATTATGCTCCAAAGTGAGGTTATCCTTTAAGACTTGGAGAACTTGTTGTTGATGCTTGATGTGATCTTCCACTACTTGAACCTTAGAATTTTCTCTTAAATATGATGTGATGGATGGTGGATGATATCCATAAAGTTCCATAAATGGGGTCATTTTTGCTACAGTATGGAAGGAAGTGTTAAACCACCATTCAGCTAGAGGTAACCACTTGACCCATTGTGTCTATTTATCAGATAAAAACCAACGAAGATATCCTTCCAAACATTTATTCACTATCTCATTTTTCCCATCGAATTGAGGATTATATGATGAGCTATGAGCTAATTGGGTACCCAAACAAGAAAATAATTCTGTCCAAAAATTTCCTATAAAAATGGGATCTCTCTCGCTTACAATGATCTTTGGGTTTCCATGTACCTTTTGAATTGTTTCCATAAATGCATTAGCAACTCTGCTGGCTTTAAATGGATGAGATAATGCACAAAAGTGTGCATACTTGGCAAGTATTTCAACTACCACCATGATGACAGTATTTCCCTCGAAGTTGGGTAAACCTATGATAAAATCCATTGAAACCTCCTCCCAAAGTTGAATTGGAATGGATAAAGGTTTTAATAGAACCGGGGTCTTAATTTTCTCAACTTCATTTTTTTGGGAAACCAAACATTCTTCCACAAACTTTTGAATATCAGATTTAAGGCCATCCCAAAAAATTCCTTCTTGACCCGGTGGTAAGTTTTTAAAAATCTTGAGTGCCCTCCTAAGGGAGAGGTGTGCAATTCCAAAAGAATCTTTTGTTTTAGTTTGGAATTTTTACTAAGATATAAGTGATATTGATACCATAATGAATCATTTTTCCAGCTAAATGTTTCAAATGTATTGGGATCTTGTTGCAACTTTTAAATGAGTGTCCACACCTCTTCATCATTCTTCCATTCATCCCTTGCTTCGTTTATCCACTCAGGTTGGATAATAGAAATGGCACAAAGCAATGCTTCCACATCCTCATCCTTTCTTGAGAGTGCATCTGCAACAACATATTGCTTCCATTTTTTGTAGATGATTTCAAAGTCATAACCCAACATCTTTGTGACCCACTTTTTCTTTAGTTCATGTAGTATTGCCAACATTTCCTTCTCGTAAATAGTTTTTTGTAAATATTTTCCTTTGATTGGAAAACCTTCAAAAGAAATGGGTCTTCCTTCTTGCATTAAAACCACACCAATTCCATTTCCCGAGGCATCACATTCCACAATAAAAAAAATTTGAAGTCTGGCGTAGCTAAGAATAATGCTTGGCACATTGCCTCTTTAAGATATTCAAAGGCCTTAGTTTCTTTTGGAGTCCAAGAAAATGCATCTTTCTTCAGTAATGATGTTAGAGGTGCCGATAATCTCCCATAATTCTTAAAAAAATTGCGATAATACCCTTTTGACCCTAGAAATCCTCGAAGATGCTTTATGGTTGTGGGAATTTTCCATTCCTTCGTGGATTTAATTTTTTTATGGTCTACCTTTACACCCTCATGAGATAAAATATGACCAAAATATTCCACCTCCTGTACTCCAAAGAAACATTTGGAGGTTTTTGCATATAATTGTTTCTCCTCCAATAGTTTGAGCACCTTGTCAACAATTTGAACACGATCCTTCCAACAATTGTTGTAGATTAGTATATCATCAAAAAATAATAACACAAATTTTCTAAGGAAGGGTTTGAAAATGGAATTCATCAAACCTTTAAATGTGGAAGGTGCATTAGTAAGGCCAAAAGGCATGGCCAAAAATTCATAATGATCCTTATGAGTTCTGAATGTTGTTTTCGAAATGTCTTCAGTATTCATTCTAATTTGATGACATCCAAAACAAAGATCGAACTTGGTGAAGTAAAATTATCCATGTAATTCATCCAATAATTCATCAATGACAGGGATGGGAGATTTATCTTTAATAGTTACCTTGTTGAGCTTCCTATAATCCAGACACATACACTATGATCCATCCTTCTTGTGCACCAATACTACTTGAGTAGAGAAAGAACTTTGACTAGGTTTAATTATACCAACCTCTAGCATTTTTGCAAACATACGTTCAATCTCACTCTTTTGAGCATAAGGATACATGTAAGGCCTGATGTTTGGAGGAACAATTCTTGGAATCAAATGAATAACATGATCATGATCATGAATAGGTGGGAGTCCTTTGAGAGTCTCAGACACCTTGGAATGATTGTCCAATACTTTTTGGAGATATGGAGAAATAGATGATTTTTGTGTTTGAACCTCTAGTGAGCATAATTATGTGATTACATCTCATTGTTTTTATTCAAAAAAAATTTCATGACATTAGAGTTGATTATATTTCATGGCTTCCCTGTGATACCCTGTAATTCAAATTCCTTTCCTTCCAAAAAAAATTCAAGAAAAGTTTTTGAGAATTAAAAGCTATCCTCCCCAAAGATTGTAACCATTGTACTCCTAGTACAACATCAACACCACCCATTGGAATGGAGAGCATTGGAATATTCACTACATATTTTCCCATGGTTAGATTGATACTATGGCACTTTCTAGAGAAATTTATAGTTCCTCCATTTGCAACCATCACTTGACACTTTGGTGCTAGGTATAAGAAGCAATTCAATTCCTTATCTACCTTACAATGAATAAAACTATGGGTACTACCCAAATCAAACAACACTATTAATTTTTTTTTTATTGATATGTCCTTCTATCTTAAGGGTTTTAGGAGTCGTAATTCCTTCCAATGCATTACAAGATATGGTCGAATACATTTCTTCTTCCTCTAAGGTTGCTTCTTGGTGTATATCCTCTTCTTTTGAATTTTCTTGTTCCTTTTCTTCCTCCTCTTCACAATCTATGTAAAATTATTTATTCTCAGCACACTTATGACCTTTAGTGTATTTTCTATCACAACTATAGCAAATCCATTTTGCTCTTTTTTCTTCCAATTGTTGTGGTGTCAACCTTCTAGGTTGTGGAAGTCTAGGAATAGCAACACTTCCATATTTATATATGTGAGTGGTAGGCTTCCTTGTCACCATAATGTTTCTTTCCAACCTGAATTCCTTCTCCAATGAATGAGGTTCCTAAAGGAAAACCTCATGTTGGATGTTCTCCTTTAAAGTCCCTATGAAAACACCAATCCTATGCTTCTCTGGATACCATACAAATTTATTTTGTTCTAAAATATAAAGTTGCAATATGTACCTTTTGTGTGTTTTGCACATTATGGAGATCAAAATATTTCTCCATCTGTAGTATCCATGTTATGGGATCCTTGCCATCAAACTTCCTCATATCGATATTTGGAATATGGTGGGTCTTCAATCCAATGTTAGAGTTTATGAAATCATGATTAACATTTATTTTGTTCTGATCATGAGTTTCCTCTACTACCTTGTCATCGTTAGGAATAATTTGTTGTAGAAACTTTGTCAAACCTTCCTTCAAACCTTCCATTTTAGCTTCCATTTCATTTTTGGTTACTTTTTGCGAGAGCCACATTTGCTGCACTTGGTCTCATAATTTTGATATATCATGTTGCACTTCTTCCTCTTCATGCATCATAATAGAAGTTTCTGAGGACTTAATGGGTGTGGAATTATTTTTGAGAGGAATTTTATAATCCAATACTTATATATATGCTTCGATATGCCCTTGGAATCACTTTAAAATTCTTTTTCAAACAAAATTTATGAAATTTAAAAAAATAAATACACACATTTTTCTTGCTTTTTAGGAGGTCGATATTGAACCTGAATTATATATATGTGATTTTGGATCTTCAATACCTTAAATTCGGTCCTATAGTATCCCTCTGAGTCTTATATCCAATTCCACAGGTCGGACCTAATTTTGATTCTTCAAGGAAAAGTTATGTTTGATCTCCCACAATGACGTAATTATGGTTTGGTTTAGTATAGTGAACTTGTACGACATTCCATGTGTCACTGATTTGACCTTCGGCTCTGAATTCAATATAAAAGAAACTACAGTCCATGAAATTTCTACCACATCTTACCTAATTCCAATTCGATCCCTGAAATGAAAGTTATGATGATTTTACTGTGGTCACGCATTTGAGGTGAAATTCCAAAGCCTACAAAAACGCTAACTTTCACAGATCATATCTTCGAAAATGTGGCGAACCAAGGTCTGAAATTTTTAGAAGACGTTTCTCAGGATTTCAGCTTAAATGGGTTTTATTTTTAGCTTCTGGCCCTTCGCAGAAAAAAATTTATAGCGAAAATTCGAAGATGGTATGTCTGTAGCAGTGAAACCCTAGAATCCAAAGCTCTGATACAAAATGTTATGAAGCCAACTCACAAAATAGAAGAAAAGATAGATCAACCTTCAGAATAAGCCTCTTTGAGGGGGAAACCTCCTTTACATTACATAAATGAACAATTCTTGGATGATTCAAATCACAATATTGCAATTGGCGTCGAGAGAGATAATTATTAACAGGAATTAAATAAAAACTGTGATTTGCGATGTGGCAGAGTACGAAGAATATCATAATCGGTGTTGGGAGCGGTAAGTATTAATGGGAAACAAATAAAATTGTGATTTTTGATTTGCGATGAGTCAGATGACATGGCGGTGGGACCAGTGGTGGAGCATGATACCAATATCATAATCGGTGGTTGAAGCGGCAAGTGTTAATAGGAACCAAAGAAAAGTGCGATTTGTGATTTGAGATGCGGATAAAAACTTTGGGATGTGATTTGTGATAGGATAAATATTGTGAAGTACGATAGCGGGAAGTTTTGAGGAGAAAGGCGAAGGTCAAAATTTCAACGTTTTGAAGCATTTTGTGAATAAAATGGGTGCGACAACTGATAAGAAGAGAAAGGAGGGGAATGGAGGCATAAAAATAGTGTTCAGGCCATGAAGACAGAGATGGAAAATGAAGCGGGAATGCGCCAATGAAATTCTCTGTGGCTACCTATTCCTACAATTGAACTGTCGATTTATGCAAGAAAGATGGATAGTGCATGCTAAAGACAAAAAAACACAATTCTAGCCTAGTCCTAGAAACAGATAATCATAGCCCAGAAAGCATTTTGGGTCTACGGGAAGGTCCACCCTCCTCGAGCTCTATCGACAAAGATGAGAGGGGAAGGCTGCCTCATAGTTTTATGGAGTTCATCAAGTAGTCTATAGTGCATATAAGCAGATTAAATCGACAACAACAAAATATAACAACAATGAACATATCAAAAATAAAACTAGCTAAATGACATAAAGGAAAGAATGAAAACAACAAAGAAGTTGAGGCACATGGGTTGGGCCCTAACCACCAGCCCAACCCTCTGGAAATAAATCAGTAAAATGGAGTATGTCTACTCATTTCAGGAAGAGAATAGCCTTGCTACATTTATAAAAGTTTTATCACTAGGTACAATAATAAAAAACTTAATAGCTTGCAACAAAAGTTCTGAATGGAATCGAATTCTTCCTAGCTCTAGCGTTTCTCTATTTATTCTATAGGGCAGCAACCAACAACTCCATTGAAAATAGTGATTGAGTCTAATTGACTCCAAGTAAACATAGATTGAGTGTAGTCCTTTTTGAGTTGCTTGGCTGCCTCTGGAATTCGAATTGCTAGATAGAATCCTTGGGGATCCTTTGGCTGCCTTTGGAATTTGAATTTTTGGAGAGAATCCTTTGGGATCCTTTGGCTACCTTTGGAATTCAAATTGCTGGAGAGAATATTTGGGATCCTTTGGCTGCCTTTGAAATTTAAGGAGGATGGACAATCCCTTGAATCTCTCTCGAGATTTCTCAATAATTGTGCTCATTTATTCTTCAATCTTAATCTTCCAGTGGTAGGGACCAAGTCCCTAAATGATCTCCTTCTCCAAATCTACATAATCTGCCCAACATTCTCACAATATTCTACAAAAATAACCAATATTAGGCACAAATATGCAATTACCTTTAATCCTTCCTAAGAACATATTAAAGCATAAGAAAACATTATTAAGTGCAGAAGGAGAGATTTAATATATATTTGTATGTGCATAATAAATTATATGGGCCTAAGAAAGGTTAGATGGGCCTTAATTTATGTCTAATTTAGAGGCCCATCATCACCCTCCTACTGAAACTTTTGCTCATCCTCTGAGAAACCTATTCATCCCCCCAACCTTATGGTTCTTCCTGCATGCTGGCTTATTTCATTTTCTGTTTATTAGCCCATGCACTGCTCCTCCTGCTAATCTTCTTGCTATTATTATTGCATTTATTATCATAGGTGCTTCATGGAGGTCCTCAGATGCCTTAAGAAAATTTTTTTTACGTGCCAAGAGGTGGTGGATCCACCTTTTATTTGATTTTTTTTTAATTGCATGCGGAATAAACTCACAATTCTTTTTCTGTGAATTGAGTTCACCCTTGGTTTCCCCTTTGGCACTCCTCTTATTCCATTACATGAACTACTTACTACTCACTTTCTCAAGTCCTTTTTACTTTCGTCTTGTTCCTCTTCTTGGTGGAAAAAGTGAGGCTAGTTACTAGATAAGGCTGAGGTTGCTCCGCTACTGATCTTGGCTATATAAAAAACTTTCCTTATCACACTTTTTAATGTTTTATTAAGCTAAAATATATTCGAAGAAAGGGTTAGGTGATTGCATACCTGAGCCTTACCATTGATTTGTTTTTGCAGGTGATATTGAAGATGCTGCTGAAGCTGCATGTGATAATCTTCTTGAGGTCCTTTTGGAGCTTCTAAGCACAGGAGGAGGAAGTCCAAGTTTGACTTCCTTTGACTAGGGTGTTGACCAAATTTAATTTTTGTGCCAACTTGTTATTTTTCTGCTTGCAAAGGTTGGAGAGAACCTACATTAATTAGAGAGAGATACATGGAGAAATGCATATATATATTTTTAAATGCCTACCAGCTGCCTAACTAACGTTTTCCACTAGTAGGTTCGCCTAGGAGCCTCAAAGGAGGTTTTGACCTAGGATATTTTTTTCTCTCTCTCTTTTTTTTCAACCCAATGACCACATCATGGAGGTTTTCAATCAGTGGGCCAATTTGAGAGGCCTCAAAAGAGGTTTTCACCTGAGATTTTATTCTTCTTCCTTTTTTTTTCTTTTTTTTCTTTTTCACTTTCCTACTCTACTTGAAAAAAAAACCTTTTTCAAGTATATGAATACTTCCAATGGAGCCATGTACACACCAAGATGTCAGCTAAAATTAGGTGCACACTTGGAATACATGCATTGACATGTACTTGAATATAAGAGATGAATTTCTTTGATTGGGATTGTATCAAGTACTATTGGAGAAGAGTGTGTTGCTGCAACTTAATGATTGTTTGGAACCATGTGTCAATATAGTTGTGATGCCCCCAATCCACTTGCTGAGTTGGATCACCTTGGATTTCCTCTTCTATTATGACATTCAAATCTTCCTCTTTTTACTGATTGTCTCTTGAACACATGGAGGAAATGCTGGTAAACATGAGGAAACTTTCTCAACATCTGATTTTGATGCCGACTCTTCATCAAGTGCAACCCTTGATATTTTGATATCCTCATTTGGATCTTCTTCTTCTTCTTAATGTTGTCCTTCCATGACATTAAGAAAATATCTTCTTTGCAATACCTTTCTTGAACTAATATGAATACCATCTAGATCAAGAGAAGATGTTTGGAAGTGTTGTACCTCATCATTGTAAGTGAGCTGAGATACTTCATTGTATGGGTTTGGAAATGGTGGTACATGTAGTTGAGTGGGGGTGGATATATGAGATGGATATGGTTGAGGTTGTGGTTGTGGTGGAGGTGGATGATAGGGATAGCATGGAGTTGGATATGGAGGATATTGAGGGAAATATTGAGGATATTGTGGATTTTCCCAATAAGGTCCTTTCCAACCATGTTGCCACGATTGGTTTTGGGGTTGAGATGGCCAAGGTTGCCAAGGAGGGTGTGTGTCCCAATTAGTTTGAGATGGATGTCAATAAGCTTGAAATTATGAAGTGGGCCCTTGTATCATATCAAGTTGACTAGGCTGCCAGGGTCTCCTTGGAGCTACATAACATAGCTTCTTTGGTAATTTCCTTGCTCCATTGTCTTCCTGGTAAAATTATTTAAACCTTGGGAATGATGAACAACATTTAGTAGTATATGATTCTATATGGATAACAAAAATATCAGAATCTTCTTTTTTCTCATTTTTCATTCTTAACATTTCTACTTGTTCACTTAGATTGCTAAGAATTTATGTTTTAAAGTTATCAAGAAAATTTCCCAAGTACATCTTGCCTTACCAATGTTGAGGCAGATTTACTTACTCTTTCCCTTCCTCTTGATATTCACTTGCATGTTTCAAAATTTTCTTCAAATGAAAATTGGTATACATCTCTACTCATGAGATTAAGGAGATCAATCCACTCATCCATAATTGTTCTAAGTAATAGGGTTTTTAGTGTGTCAAATCCTAGATGATGAAATTTTTCCCTCTTAACACTATACATGAACCTCTCTATTAGATCCTGAAGGCTCTCATCTTCTTCTTGGTTCATTCTAAAAATTTCTTATTTAAGATCATGGTTTTTATATTTTCCTAGGAATATCTTCTACATATCATTCCATGATATTATTGAATTAGTACCTAGACTCATGAACCATTTAATAGATTTATCCTTCAATGTTGCAGGAAACAATATTAGTTTTTGAGTGTGTGATAAGTATCCATAAGATATACAAAGTATCTCAAATTCAAAGGGAAATGTTTCTGGATTCTCTGTCCTCATACCATGGAAGTTGGGAAGGAAAGATGGAGGGATGTTCTTCATATGTACACTGATGTCCATATCTTGAATGGGAAACCCAAAACGATATTCTTCATTTTCATCATATCCATCCATCTCTTCTACCTTCAAAATTGTATGGTGATGTGGTTCTTACTACACCACGTGGTCAAGTGGAGGAGATGGTACTGGAGAATTATTTTAAAAAAAATTCTGAGTATCCCTACTCCTATGAGGCATGAAAATTGTATTTTTTTCATTTTTCAATATTTCGGAAACAACATGAAAAAGGAAAGCAAAAAATAATGCTAAAACATAATCAAAGCATCTACTAGACACATCCCCGGCAATGGCGCCAAAAAGTGGTGAGCCCTGGTATTGCACCAAGAGTGCTGCAACTCCCAAGGGTTGCCCTACTTTACTTTATCAACTCAGGGTTCATACAAACTTGGAGGTGACAGTGCTATATACACAACATATGCATTATACTCATGTCATCCTCTTCCACTCTACGAAACAGTGCTACTTCTACGGTTTCTCAGTGAATTCTGTCACACTTCAATGAAACTACAATAAATTGAAAAAAGGAAATGAAAGAAAGGAAACGAAACTAAATTACTGAAAGGAAATGACAGGAAAGAAACTAAATTAAATTGCAGCAAGGAAATGACGGAAAGGAAACTAAACTAAATTGCTGAAAAGAAATGACACGAAAGAAACTAATTTAAATTGTAGAAAGGAAATAACAAAAAGGAAACTAAACAAAATTTCTGAAAATAAATGACAGGAAAGAAACCAATTTAAATTGCAAAAAGGAAATGATGGAAAGGGAACTAATTTAACTTGCTGAAAATAAATGGAAGAAAGGAAACTAATTCTAAACCACACTTAACTTGGCCAAACAGCTAAATGCACTCTACTTGTCCGATGATCTATCTACCATGCTTCTAACCATGCAACTATTCATGATCTGACTAAACTTGAAAAAGTGTTGCTTGCATTTTTGAGGAAAAAGGGCTAAAGATGCTAATGGAGGGCTTGAACACATGGCACAAGGCTTACAGAAGTGAAAAGGGGGGTTATAATTTATTCAAACGCATAATATCGCAAATGAAAATTATGATGGTAGAATTGCGATGGAGGGACGAAAGTGCGATGTACAATATGCGATATTGGAATTCGCAATATCGCAAAGTTGGAGGAGTAGCGGAAGTGACATTCGGAAGAAGGAGTGAAATGCAAAATGTGATGGGATAGAAGCTGCGAAATGCAAAATGCTGTAAGTCAAATGACGTGGTGGTAGGACAGGTGGCAGGGTGCTTTGATAATATTGCAATCGGTGTTAGGAGCGATAAGTAATAATGGGAACCAAATAAAAACTGTGATTTGTGATTTGTGATGAGGTGGAGTACGAAGAATATCAAAATCAGCATTGGGAGCGATAAGTATTAATAGGAACCAAATAAAAGTGTGATTTGCAATTTGCGATGAGTCGAATGACGTGGCAGTGGGACCAGTGGCAGAGCATGATACTAATATTGCAATCGGAAGTTGGAGTGGTAAGTGTTAATGGGAACCAAATAAAAGTGTGATTTTCGATTTTCAATGGGGATAAAACCTAAGAGATGCGATTTGCAATAGGATAAATATTGTGAAGTACGGTAGCGGGAAGTTTCGAGGAGAAAGGCGGACATCAAAATTTCAGCATTTTGAAGTGTTTTGTGAATAAAAATGGTGCAACAGCTGATAAGAAGAGAAAGGAGGGGAATGGAGGCATAACAACAGTGTTCAGGCCATGAAGAAAGAGATGGAAAATGAAGCGGGAAGGCGCCAATGAACTTCTCCATGGCTACCTGTGCCTACAATTAAACTGTCAATTTATGCAAGAAAGATGGGGAATGCATGCTAAAGACAAAAAAACACAATTCTAGCCTAGTCCTAGAAACATAGAATCATAACCCAGAAAGAATTTTTGGTATGCGGGAAGGTCTACCCTCCTCGAGCTCTATCGACAGAGATGAGAGGGGAAGGTTGCCTCACAGTTTTATGGAGTTCATCAACTACTCTACATCGCAGATAAGCAGATTAAATCTACAACAACAAACTATAACAACAATGAACATATCAAAAATAAAACTAGCTAAATGACAGAAAGCAAAGAATGAAAACAACAGAGAAGTTGAGGCACATGGGTTGGGCCCTAACCCACGAGCTCAGCCCTCTGGAACTAAATCAGTAAAATGGAGTTTGTCTGCTCATTTCGGGAAGAGAATAGCCTCGTTACATTTCTGAAATTTTTATCGCTAAGTACAATAATAAAAATCTTAATAGCTTGCAACAAAAGTTTTGAATGGAATCGAATTCTTCCTAGCTTTCTCTGCTCTATTTATTATATAGGGAAGCTACCAACATGTCCCTTGAAAATAGTGATTGAGTCCACTTGACTCCAAGTAAACATAGATTGAGTGCACTCCTTTTTGAGTTGCTTGGCTGCCTCTAGAATTCAAATTTCTGGAGAGAATCCTTGGGGATCCTTTGGTTGCCTTTGGAATTCAAATTGCTGGAGAGAATCCATGGGGATCCTTTGGCTGCCTTTGGAATTAGAATTGCTAGAGAGAATATTTCGGATTCTTTGGCTGCCTTTGAAAGTTAAGGAGGGTGGAAAATCCCTTGAATCTCTCCAAGATTTCTCAATAATTGTGCTCATTTGTTCTTCAATATTGATCTTCCAGTGGCAGGGACCAAGTCCCTAAATTATCACCTTCTCCAAATCTGCATAATCTACCCAATATTCTACAAAAATAACCAATATTAGGCACAAATATGAAATTACCTTTAATCCTTCCTAAGAACATATTAAAGCATACGAAACATTATTGTAAAGTGCAGAAGGAGAGATTTAATATATCTTTTTATGTGCATAATAAAGGTAGATGGGCCTAAGAAAGGTTAGATGGGCCTTAATTTATATCTAATTTAGAGGCTTGTCACATACTAGTTTATTGAGTGATTATTCCGGTTAATTAATTAGATGAGTTGAAGTTCATTTATGGTATAAATCATCCTATTCTTAAATGCTCTATTCCAGTGTTTAATGATTCACATGCTATTACACAAGCTACTTTCATATGTGATTTAACTCAAATCTTAATACAATTGAGATGGTAAATTCATTTGAGTTATTGGTTGATTTATGATACACACATGTAAAATATAATGCTAACACCTTGAATGATTTGCAATGAATGGAAAAAACATCACTGTCTTAACTTACAATACATTGTGTAAAGGTTTGGGGGATCTAGTCACAAATGAAGGTTACAATTCTCTCTTGAGCTTTTCACCAAATTTGATGTCTATGTTATTATATGCACTAAAATAGATTTTAAGGTTTGCCAACAAACTATTTTGCAACTCTTCAATACACTTAATTATGAGTTTCTTGCTAACTGGAATATTACCTCTATTGTTTTGGGTGCTAAGAGTTGATATTTTTGTGACAAGTATTTTGAGTGCATTTTGTACATCTACTGATATGGATTGTTCCTATTCATGCTTATTAGTCTCGTATGATAACCATATTAGTAATGTAATGAAGCACATGCATACTCTAGAAATATATATGGAATGAAGGTAACCACTAATCATAAGAGTGAAATGAGAAATGGAGTTGTCACTAGATCAACAAGGAAATTGGCATCCTTAGAATGTAAGAATAAAAGGGAAACTAATATACCAAATGGATGTCCACAGGCCAACACATAATTGAGAAATTGATGACACAAAGTAAGCTACAGGAAACCAATGGTACACAATAGAGTTCCACCAAAATTTGAAAGAATTTACACAATAGAATTAAGATTTTACAAATTCTATCTCTTCCAACCAAGTAAATGTTAACCAACCAAAATTCCGAAGAGACCCATTTAACACTCTTTGCTTGTATCACCTTTTCACCGCTATCATCATATAAATTCTTAGGCATATTTGTGACCATCTGGTGTGTGAACAAGAGGTATGAGATTAAGGGTTTAATTATCAAGGAGGGTTTGATCAACAAAGAGATGGCTATAATATATTCTTCTTATATTTTCACACTGATATTGTCTTGGATTATAATGAAAATGAGTGGTTTTAGTACACATGGCTATAATTAAGCCTATTGAGTACATGGGCTAGTAGGTTAGTCACCCAATGTTTCATAACAACACACTATGATATCTAGGTGGTTAATATTGTAGGTATACAAATATAGTGTAGGTGCATTTACTACCTTGGGGGGTATGGTGTGTGTGTCCTCCTACTGCAAGGATTAAGACTCTACAAGTAGTCTATCAAAACATACCTTGCAACAATTGCACTCACTCTAGATTATGGTGAACATGTGATATGTTACGTTGATAGAGAGTTTGATCTTTACTTAGGTTGTTATGTATTTATAATAGAAGGTTATCAAGAAAATTATGTACATACAACTGCATCTTGGTTTCATTTACTCCTAGCACTTCATCATCTTTTTTAACCATTTTTCAACAATTGCTTGGAAACCTTAGACATAGATTTTGTAATCTAAGACAATAATTTTAAGGCTTCTTCAAAACCTTATCTTCCATGAGGTTTATCTTAGTTACTTCATTATTCATCTTTGTATTTGTGTTTGACAGAACGAGTGTCTTTGGCTATAGTGCATATATGCTTGATTTGTTTATTGTTTCTTAGGAACCTCATCCAAGACCAAAACAAAATCATGATTAAGCCCTTGTAGAGACCAAAGCAACACATGTTTGACACAATAACATTTTATCCTTCCTCAATAATTAGAAATTTTTTAAATTGTGGAAAATTTACCTCTCCCATCCAACATTGGTAATATCCACTATAAGGAGCACACCAGCAACTAATTTTAATGTTTTTTTTCTTCAACAACCAATCTGGAGTGTACATGTGGTGGAATAAGAAATATTACCACAACATAATTTTTAGTAAAAATGCACATGAAAGAAGAAACGGATGGGGAGGACAATGGATTCCTAATCTAAATAAAGTATGTAAAGAAAAAAGTTCCCAACTTGTTGTGCACCCAAGGGTGTATTCATCTCATCTAAGTATACTCCACTCTTAGTGTAGACAAAAAGTCTTTGGTCTCATCTCATTTTCTATGTATAAAAAAACTAAAAGCCAAGGCCTCACTTGTAAATCAAATTCTCTAATGATTATAACAAGAAAATAAGCTCCTTGCAGTAAATCCTTATCAAGTCACAATTCAAAACCAAACATTTTTTCACAATTTTTTACCCTTTGAAATAACACCAAAGCAAATAAATATTGTCACTAATATACACAACAAAACTAATGTATGCAATCATAGATACTATGTCATGTAATCGTATACATTTTTATGAGAAATCTAAGTGTAATCATAATACAATCAATTCCAATTCCATAAGAAGGCATATTTCACATATAAAAATTAGCATATAAACCATTCCAACAATATAAAAATGATACTCATTTCTCACATTAATTATGACATATACTTATCTTAAAATAATACAGAGAAACTGAGTCGAGGACTACAACTCTCTGCTCAACCATAGATTGGGTTGCACTGTGTCCTTTCTTGTGGCCCAATCATACCCAATATAGACTCCAAAGCATGATGTGGTTTACTTAAGGGATGAATCCAATCACTACTAGTTGAATCAGTGATTTAATAAGACCAACCACCTCCACCCTCAGTAAACGCAATGGGATCTAGAACTTGCTGCAAAAACCAGAAAAAATAAGCAAGGAGACTTTGGAATTTTCCTGATTAGAAATCCAAGGAAAAATATCCACCCTGGTTGCTAAGAGAATTGAGAGAAGTCCATATCCACGCTCCAACACATAGGGAACCCAGAGATCACAACCCTCACCTGAAGGAGAATTTGTTAATTCTCCTATAGCTTAATGAAATTGTGTTTCTCTTCTGTGTGTTATGAAAGCAAAAAACACCTTTTATATAAAGTTTCCTTTAAACACCCATTACACATGTGATATTACACACTCCTACTCTTGTGTTATTACACCTGCGTAGATGTGCATGCCTCTTCAACAACAATATGATTCCTCCTCAGTATCAATACCACAGATCACCTTCTACGTTAATATTAATGTCTCCTTAACAACTATATGATGGTTTCTCAATAACAATATGATTGCTTACCTTCTGCACAAATGTCAGGTCTCCTTGTGGACTATACGGTGGATCCTTAGCAACAACATGATTGATCACCTTAAGCATTGATGTTCATGTCTTATCTACTCAAATTTCCTTTACACCATCCAAAAGTAAAACCAAACCTTTTCTTAGATTTCACACACACAAAATTCTCCTTACACATTTCCTTTAGTGTCCTCTAACTGATCTCATATACACCCACTTTATTCTTTGCGTACCTTTACCCAATACCATTCCCCTACATCGTATCACTGTCAATTTTTTTCCTATGTGTTGGTTCTCTTATCCTACGTACCTATTTACTCTCTGCACATGTTCTCCTTTGTAGTTGTCTAATTTCTCCTCTGTAGTCATTTGATTTTTCCTCTGTAGTTGTTCAAATCCCATCTCTAGGTTGTTATTTCCAGTATTTCTAGAATCTTCAATTAGTTTTTTGTATGTCTAACTAACATCTTAGAGTCCAATCACCTTGGTGACACGTAATTCTTTGTCCCAAGATTTTTTTTTTGTTAGTTTCTTATTGCGGTGGGTGGCCAACTCACCCTTGGATGCCTCCATCCACCAATGGGCTACCCCCTGAATGGACACATCACCATTAGGTGGTTGTTGCACACCTTTCAATCTTTTTGGTTGAGATAAACCATAAAAATACCAAGCAAATAATCCTCCTCAAATCTAGAAGTTTGTGTCCCTTAACAAGCCCATATTTTTTTATCAAGATATTTACATTATTTCAATGGTGAAGAAATAACCAGGGGCTATCAACCCAAACCCCCCACCCCCCCCCCCGCCCTTGGGGGAACACCTTATTTGGTGTTTGATAGCCATATACAAAATAAAAAATTTGCTTAAAACACACATATTATTTATGTAGCTTTATATACACAAATTTATACATTATTTACAATGTTATTTACATTTGATTCAACTAGCAAGAAAACAAGGATATAGTGCTCGCATTTGATCAACCATTTCCCAAGTGGCTTCCTTGGGACCAAAGTGTATCCACTTTACTTTGAATTGCTCAATTTCTTGATTTTAGAGTGTGATATTCCTCTGTTTTAGGATTCCTAATGGCTATGGCTGGAACTCTCCCTCTAGCTCCACCTATAACACAGACCAATAAATGGCATGATTAGCATTTTGTATGTATATTTTAAACAGAGAAACATGGAAAACATCGTGGATTTTCAATAATAGTGGTAAGGCCAATATATATGCCACTTTCCCTATTCTTTCAAGTACTTCAAAATTCCCACAAATTTGTGGTTCCAACTTGGTACATGAACCAATATTTGAAGAACTCTTCTTCGACTTAATGCGCAAATATGCTTGTTCCCCAACTTGGAATTCTATGGGAACTCTATGTTGGTCCACAATGCTATTTTACTTGTCTTGATCCACCTCTAAATTCCTCTTGATGTTTTGAATTTCCTTTTCAATTTTTGTCAACATCTTAGGTCCAATTAGGACCCTATTCAGTAGATTACTCTAGTCGATAGGCGTATTGCAACTTCTCCCATTCATTGCTTCAAATGGGCTCACCTTCTGAGATTATTGATACCCATCATTGTATGAAAATTCTACAACTTTAAGGTATTATTACCCCATATTTGGATGGTTCATCACATGCATCCTTGACATGTCCCTGAGGATCTTATTTTTCCTCTTTGTTTTTACAACATTATGTGGATGATAAGTTGTAATAAAGGCCAATTTTGTCCCCAAGCCTGAAAATAGTTCCTTCCAAAATCTTGAATTGAACATGGAATCTTTATCTAAGATGATTTTATTGGGGACTCCATGCAATCTCAAATCTCGTTTATGAATATTGGAGTCACCCCAATAGTTGAATTGTTGGATTTGACTGCTACAAAGTGAGCCACCTTACTCAACTTGTCAATTACAACCATGATTACATCATGCTTTCTGGATGTTCTTGGAAATCCTATAATGAAATCCATTGAAATCGCTTCCCATTTCCAATATGGAATAGTAATATGATACAATAAACATGTTGGGTGTTTGCATTTGGCCTTCACTTGCTAACACTCCATGCACTTAGCAACAAAATAATCTACCTCTCTCTTCAATTCGGGCTAGTAGAAAAACTTCTTGATGTTCGTGAGGGTATTTTCATACCCTATGTGGATGGAATATGTATTGGCATGGAACTCTTTCAAGATTATATTCTTTAAGTAATTGTTTTTTGGCACATATATTTTATTCTTGAATCTAGTCAATCCATATCTTGTAAGGTGATATTCCTCATTCTTTTAACCCTCACCAACTTTTGTAGCTTTTCATTTATTTTTTGATACTTCTCATCATGATGCCTTGAATTTTTTATCCTTTCTGAAAGGTTAGTTCCATAAGAACTTATGGATGTGCTGTAGCTACTACAACACCACCCAAAATTTTGGGTATATTCAAAATTTCGGGTCCCCCCTCTGCCTGCTTAGCCATTAGGGTTTCAACCCGACCTTTAGTCGGTGACACCCCTGTAACCCATTCCTGCCAAACCCTATCACCACACCCTATGGCCTCGATGTCTCATCAATACACTAGGGCTTGGGGATCTTCTACTTCAAAGAACACTGAGAGTCCCCCCCCCGTTGGATTTAGAGATAGGTTTCCCCCAAATCGTCATGATAGCAGCCTCAGATGTGCCTGGCCTACTTCTAGCCCCTTGCAAACTTTCTCATCACCATGACAAGATAATTTTGATGCAATCACGCCATGTGTGGGGGTATCATCATGCATGTACTTGAATGGAAGATTTTTTGTGTATTAAGTACATAACATATGTCCATTAGAAGCACTTTCACCATGGATCATTTATGTTGGGTATGTGTTATATTATTTCCACGACTAGCCCCACGTGCTATACGTTGCACCGGGTGTAGCAGGGGGGTCACAGCGGGGGCGGCAGCGCCCCAACGAAATTTTTTTGGTATGCGATCCCACTCATAGGTGGACCCATACATGTTTTGTGCATGAGTTTGCACATGGTTTTTAGGGTACGATGGTTTTCGACCCCTGGTATTTTGTAGATTCGGTCAAGGGAACTACAGTTATTTTCTAATCCAGGGTTAATGGATTGGGGTTTATGTATGCTTCGGCATGTATATATATGTGTTGTAACACTAAAAGGAATATAATGAAAAATCAAGCTGGTCGTCCTGATTTGGGATCCAAGGGAAAATCTCTGTGTTTATCTGTTTTATGTTTTATGCTCTCGATATTGCTTATTTTATGTTATAAGATTCGTGTGTAGATAATTTATGTTCAGGGTTAAAACCTACATTTGGTATCAGAGCTGTTTCGGCTTCAAGGGGACGCCTTTGCTGCTGAGGGTTTTTTTTCGGGCCTGAGGTAGACCCTGTTCAGTGGGAGATCTGCGGGATCGATTCTTGCGGTGAAAGAAGATGGTGAGCGGCGGAAAGATAGAGATCGAGAAATTTAATGGTTAGAGTTTTGAGTTGTGGAAGCTAAAGATGGAGGATCTGCTGGTGGATAAATATTAGTGGATCACGATAAATCTAGGTACTAAACCAACCGCAATGTCAGATGAAGACTGGAAGAAACTAGATCGGAAGGCTAAGAGCACAATACAGTTGTGTGTCTCAGATTCAGTATTGTTGAATGTATCTAGGGAAGCTACGACGAAGAATTTGTGGGAAAAACTTGGGACTTTGTACCAATCTAAGTCTCTAGTGAATACAGGGTGTTCTTTGGAAAAGCTTTATAACTTTGAGGATGAAAGATGGAGACTCATTGACGAGCATACGAAACGCCTTCAATGTTTGTATTGATCGTTTGTCAATACGATATTAAAATCTCAGATGAAGATAAGTGCATCAGTTTGTTGTGTTCTCTACCAGATTCGTGGGACAGTCTGGTTATTGAAATAGGTAGCAATACAACTACCTTGAATTTTGATGACATTGTCTCAACCTTGCTATCGGAGGAAATGAGACGAAGAAATATGGAGGGTCAAAATGGAGATGCCTTATCTGTATGAGGAAGGTCCCAAAATAGAAACAAGAATAAGGTTTCGAGTGGGAGATCTAAATCTAAATTGAGATCTAAATCTCCTGGAAAGTTTGTAAAGGTGTGCTGGAAATGCGGAAAGGAAGGACACTACAAAAAGGACTGCAGATCTAAAGCTCCTGAGAAAGGAAGGGGATCTGATGATGCTCCTTCTGCAGAGGAAAAAACCACCTCGGATGAAGGTGGGGATGTGTATTTGGCTTCTTCTTCAAATACACATGTATATCATGAGTCATGGTTGATTGACTCAGGTACATCCTTTCACTTCACTGCCCATAGGGAGTGGTTCTGCGAGTATGAGAAATACGATGGTGGTGATGTCTTCGTAGGGGATGATAGGAAGGCCAGAATCGTCGGACGTGGAAAGGTAAAGCTGAAGCTACAAGGTGGAAGGATTAGAACACTTCCTGGTGTTTTTCATATTCCTGCATTAACCAAAAATCTGATTTATGTAAGCAAGATGGATGATGCAGGTGTAAAAATAGTGTTTGAGAAAGATGCCTGCAAGATGGTTCGGGGGGCACTGGTATTAATGCGGGGAGTTCGGATTGGAACTCTGACAAGCTACAAGGTAGCACTGTTATTGATGGGTGTAACAATTATGTGGTTCCTGAAAGTGGAACAGAAAGCCTAGCTGTCTTTGGAGAAAAGACCATGCTATGGCATCAAAGGCTTGGACATATTGGAGAGAAGGGCCTTCAAATACTACATAGAAATGGTATGGTAGAAGGTATGTATAATTTCTCTCTGGATTTCGATTTCTGTGAAAAATGTGTATATGGGAAGCAGAATCGAGTGATTTTTCCTTCTGGTGCTAAGAGGGCGAACAAGATATTAGAACTTGTGCACAGTGATGTGTTTGGACCAGTGTCAGTTCCATCACTGGGAAAGTCTGTGTACTATGTTTCATTCATAGATGAATTCTCAAGGAATACATGGATATATTTCTTGATGAAGAAAGCTGAAGTCTTTGACAAATTTAAAGAATTTAAGGCTCTGGTGGAAAACCAGACAGAGAAGAAGATAAAGGCGCTAAGGACAGATAATGTTGGGGAGTTCTGCAAGAATGAAATTGAAGAGTTCTATAAGAAGTGTGGCATAGCACGGCAGAAGACTACTCCATACACACCTCAGAAAAATGGAGTTGCAGAAAGAATGAATAGAACACTGATGGAAAAGGCAAGAAGCATGCTCAGTGGTACCGGGTTAGGACATGTTTCACGGGCAAAAGGCGGTGGAGGCGCATGTTACTTAGTTAACGGTCACCTTCATCAACGCGTTGGAGGATAAGACTCCACATGAGGTATGGATTTGGTAGAAACCCTCTCTTTCACATCTGAGGGTATTTGGATGTGATGCATATGTACATGTTCCAAAGGATAAAAGGACCAAGTTGGATAATAAATATGAAAGGTGCATCTTTGTTGGGTATAAGGATGGTTTAAAAGGTTACAAGATTTGGAACCCATAAACAAGGAAGGTTGTGTATAGCTGATATGTGGTGTTTAGAGAGGTGAAAGATGTTTTTAAACATGAATTCCTACCAAAGGAACCTGAGAAGATATAGTTTGAGCTAAAGGAGGATCAATCAGACTCTACAATAGAAGAATATTCAGAAGAGGAAGAGCCACAAACTCCAATTGTGAGAAGATCAGTTCGGGAAAGAAGGCAACCATGGTATAGTCCATCTTGCTTTACATTTGAGTTTTTTCCTTAACTATAACTAATGATGATCCTAGAACTGTTAGGGAGGCAGTAGATTCAGAGGATGGAAAACTCTGGAAGGAGGCCATGGTTGATGAAATGGCATCCTTGCATAAAAACGAGGAATGGGATTTGGTGGAGTTGTTGGCTGGAAGGAAGACCGTCGGAAGCAAATGGGTGTTTAAGAAGAAGAAGAATGTAGAAGGCAAGGTGGAGAAATACAAAGCTCGGTTGGTAGCAAAAGGTTATTCCCAGGTGCCGGGAATTGATTTTGGTGATATTTTTTCTCCTGTTTCCAAAGTTACTTCTATTATATTACTTTTATCTATTGCTGCTGCATTTGATTTTGAGATAGAATAGATGGATGTGAAGACAACATTTCTTCACGGGGATCTAGAAGAGGAGATCTACATGAAGAAAACTGAAGGCTTTATGGTGAAGGGTAAGAAAGAACTGGTGTGCAGGTTGAAGAAGTCTCTGTATGGGTTAAAACAGTCACCAAGGATGTGGTATCAGAAATTTGATACCTATATACGGGGACTTGGCTTCACCAGAAGCAAGGAGGATCACTGTGTTTATTTTAAATTAATTTGTGATCGTGTTATTTATTTGGTCTTGTATGTGGATGATATGTTGTTGATTGGAAATGACAAAGAAATTATCCAAGATTTGAAGACCCAACCGTTCTCCAAATTCGACATGAAGGATCTTGGTGCTGCAAACTATATTTTGGGCATGGAAATTAAGAGAGATCGGGCAAAGAGGAAGCTCTGGTTAAACCAGAGGAAGTATGTCGAGACTATATTACAGAGGTTCAATATGTAGGATAGTAAACCGGTGAATGTTCCTATTCCTGTAGGTGTAAAGCTGTCTGTTGAACAGTGTCCCAAGACACAAGAAGAAGAGGAGGATATGTCCCATGTTCCATATGCAAGTGCAATGGGTAGCCTGATGTATGCAATGGTCTGTACTAGACCAGACATTGCACATGCAGTGGGAGTATTGAGCAGGTTTATGTCAAACCCAGGGAAGGAGCATTGGACAACAGTGAAGCGGGTTTTCAGATATTTACTTGGCACTAGTGATTATGGCTTGTGCTACCAGGGAAGACCAGGATTGGAAAGAATGTTGGACATTCGTGGTTTTGTTGATGCAGACTGGGCTGGAGATCTGGACCAAAGAAGATCTACAAGTGGGTATGTGTTTAGCCTATTTGGAGGCGCAGTCAGTTGGATGAGTAAAATATAGTTTGTAGTGGCTCTTTCAACTACAGAGGCAGAATACATAGCAACCACTCATGCAAGCAAGGAAGCAGTTTGGTTGCAGAGATTGTGTTCAAGTATGGGGTTGGTACAGCAAGCTATAAGGATAGACCGTGATAGCCAAAGTGCAATTTTCTTGGCTAAGAACCCTGCTTATCATTCAAAGACAAAGCACATTGATGTTCAATATCACTTTGTTAGAGATATGGTTGAGGCTAAAAGGGTGTTGCTGGTAAAGGTGGACACTTTGAAGAATGTTGCACATGCATTGACAAAGTCTGTGAGCACTCAGAAGTTCTCTTGGTGTAGAGAAACAATGGGTGTGGAAGAATTGGCCCAATGACTAAGCTCTCCTGTGGCCCCCTGTGAAAAGAAAACAACAAGTGGGAGAATGTTGGGTATGTGTTATATTCTTTCCACGACTAGCCCCACGCGTTTTACGTTGCGCCGGGCACAAGAAGGGGGGAAGCAACCCCCCCTGTCAGAGTTCGGGGCAGCGCCTCGGCGAAATTTTTTTTGGTATGTGGTCCCACTCATATGCGGACCCACCCATGTTTTGTGCATGAGTTTGCACATGGTTTTGGGGTACGATGGTTTTCGACCCCTGGTATTTTGTAGATCCGGTCAAGGGAACTACGGTTATGTTCTAATCCAGGGTTAATGGATTTGGGTTTATGTATGCTTCGGCATGTATATATATGTGTTGTAACACTAAAAGGAATATAATGAAAAATCAAGCTGGTCGTCCTGATTTGGGATCCAGGGGAAAATCTCTGTGTTTATCTGTTTTATGTTTTATGCTCTCGCTATTGCTTATTTTCTGTTATAAGATTCGTGTGTAGATAATTTCTATTCAGGTTTAAAACCTACAATTTAGGAATTCTATTTGGGTACTCCACCAAGCTCATGGTCCCACGTAAGTTATTTTCAAATTTGGGGACATTATTCTCTAAAAGGTAATAGTGGACTAATTGATATTATAATGTTTCATGCAGGTCGAGTCCATGGATGATATACCCAAACATATCACCACCTCACGGGAGGAAATAAATTAAAGCTAAAATAACAAGGGCGCAGTTGCGGAACATGACACAATTCATCTCCGTTCCATGTGGGGATGAGAACAAAGGTTACATCTGAGACCTTTTAAGGGCGAATGACAAGAGTAAGAGTAATTCGAGCTGAAATATAAAGGGCGGGAGATATGTGACACCTATAAGCGAGGAACAAAAGGTGTGCTAATTGGGGAAAATTTAGATCATGGTTAAGCCACAACTTTCCATGTGTATGGCCTCATCCCTAAGGAACTACTCATAGAGGGCAATCACTTGTTTGATGCTAAATAATATTTCAAACCAAAGGGGCTATCTCATTTTTCATGCATAAAAAGTACATATTTTAAGAGAAAAGGAGGGATTCTAATGGCTACGTGTTATGGAATGTTTTAAGGGCCATGAGCCAACATGGGCATAAAGACAGCTCCATAAAACACGTGCCTTATTGCGTACCGAAGGAGCAATATTTCGTGGAATTCTGAAGACTGTTGCACGAAATAGGCGCATGTGTCTCAGGGGACCTTATTAATTGAGAGGCATTGTAGTCAAAGGTAATTCGTATGATAAACGATATTAATCTCTCCTTCACGTAAACCTAGGAAATTATTAGAAGGTTAATATATGACACGTCTATGGCATCTTAGTGTATTGTGACTCCATGCCACGCTAAGGAGAGAACGCTCTGCCCAATGAGGACCATTTGTGGCCAGCCCAAGAGGAGGAAGGTGACTGGATCTACTAGTCACCAAGTCACATATGCTGAGGGAGTGACCGGGGGTGTGACATGTGGATATTGCGACTTGGTGACCTTGTTGAGCCGCGTTGCCTGGGACTACATCCACATTGCTACCTCCATGCGATGTGTTTTTAAACGTGTGTCCATGTCATGAGACTGGAGTGGAAATATAGTTAGCTTGCAGGCTATCTCTGTTCTTTCGAAATACCATAAGACTCAACCTCTTAACGAGACAGCGAATGCTTGTGGGAGCCATACCTAAAATCATGTGTGGCACCAGAATACATGAAAGAAATGCATTTGACGCAGGCACAACAATAGGAGCTCCTGTGTTCTGAAGGATCTAAGAGAACATGACATATTAGCCTCAGACACGAACTCACGGTGGGCATCCTTCAAATCCCAACGCTAAAAGAAATATCAAAAATATTTTCTGTGCTAGCTCGTGTCTCAAATTTCTTCAAGCGCATTGTTCATTGTTGTTTTTTTTGTTTTCGCCATTTGGCCTGGCAAAATTGAAATCTGTTTGCAAACGCACCTGGCTCGTGGACTTAAAATTGGCGGTCCATAGGTGTTTTGGAAATTTGTGTTAGGTCCCTATATTACTAGTATAGTCTCTTATTGTTGTTAGTGCAACCCCCTTATTTTTATTATTGTACCCATGTAACCCCCATATTGTTATTATTGTGCCCTTAAATTATTATTGTTAGGTCGGCTAGGATTACATTGTGGCCCCATGGAATCCTATATATTGAAAGGAGGTTTTGTAATTTATATCATCCAAGAATTTTTCATTCATGTAATGTATTGGAGGTTTCCCCCTCAAAGTGGCTTATTTCTAAGGTGTTGATATCTCTTTTCTTCTATTTTTGGAGCTGGTTTCACAACATTTGGTATCAGAGCTTTGAGATTCTAGGGTTTTGCTGCTCCAAACAGGTCATCGTGGAATTTTCGCTATAAATTTTTTTTTATGAAGGTTCAAGATCTGAAATTTTTGAGTGTGCGAAGCCAAAATCCTAAGGAACATTGTCGCAAAATTTCAGTGCTTGGTTCACAATTTTTACGGAGATATGATCTGTGCAAGTTAGGTAATTTTGCAGGCTCCTGAATTTAACCTAAATAGGTCACTGTGGTATTTTTGTAATAAATGTTTTTCTATGAAGGTTCAGAAGCTGAAATTTTTAGAGTACGAATATGACATCTTGAGGAACTCTGTCGCAAAATTTCAAATATTGGTTCACAATATTGTTGGAGATATGATTTGTGGAAGTTAGGGCTTTTTCAGGCTTTTGAATTTCATCTCAAAGAGGTGATTGTGGAAAAATATTCATAGCTCTCTTTCTGAGCATCGGATTGGAATGTTGTATAAAGTGGCCGTAATCATACGGACTTTAGTTTTTATTCTATCAATTTTAGAGCCAAAGGAGGAAACAGTGACACGTGGCAAGTCGTACAAGTTTGTTCTACTGAACCAGCCCAAAATTGGGTCATTGTGGGAGATTGGACATAAATTTTCCTTGAAGAATCCAAATTAGATCAGACCTGTGGCATTTGAAAGAAGTTTTAGAGGGCTACTACAAGGCTAAATTTTAGATATTTAGGATTTGTAATTATAGAGATAATTCAATTTTAATATGAAGCTCCTCAAAAGCAAGTAAATGGTGTGTATTTTTTTTTTTCAAATTGCATAAGTCTTGTTTGAAGAATCAAGTTGAATTGATTCCAATGGCATATTGTAGAATAGATATCAGTATTGGATTCTAAAATGGCCCCTAAAAAGAATTCAAAACCCATTAAGCCTTTAGAAGACTCTACTATGACTCATGAAGACGAAGAATGGCAACATGACATATCAAAATTACAAGAGCAAGTGCAAAAAATTTCACTCTCGCAAAGAGCAACAAAAAATGAAATGGAAGTTTTGAAGAAAGGCATGGAAACTAAGATGGATGGTTTGAAGAAAGGCGTGGAAGCTAGGATGAATGGATTGGAAGCTAACATGGATGGCATGGAAGTGGGCATGGAAGCTAAGATGGATGACATGGAAGCTAATATCGATGAAAAAATGAAAGACAACATGGAAAACATGAAGAAGGATCTAAAAGTAGACATTGAAGATTTGGCAAAGTTGATACAAGAAAATTTTCCTAATGGTGAAAAGATAGTAGAGGAAACTCATGATGAGAACAAAATAAATGTTAATCGTGATTTCATAAACTCTAATGTTGGAGGCAAGAACCACCATATTCCAAAAATGGATATGAGGAAGTTTGATGGAAAGGATCCTGTAACATGGATACTACATATGGAGCAATATTTTGATCTCAATAATGTGCAAAACACACAAAAGGTACACATTGTAACTTTACATTTAGAAAAAAATACATTTGTATGGTATCGATGGCTTTGCTCCCGTAAAAAAATTGTCACTTGGTCAATTTTTACGGAGGAAATGATAGCACATTATGAGGATACAAAGAGCAACACCTTCTTTAGCCAATTGATAAATCTCAAACAAAAGGGTTTAGTGGGGCAGCACATTGAGGACTTCCCAAAATTGAATATAAGGGTAACTGATATTCCAGAGGAACACAGGATCGATCTCTTCATAGGCACTTTAAAGGATAACATCCAACATGAAGTTCGTGTCTTGGAACCAGATTCATTGGATAAGGCATTCAGGTTGGCAAGAAAAGTTGAATGTAAAATAATGGCGACAAGGAAGCCTACCACTCAATTCTATAAAGAAGGAAGTGTTGCTACGTCTAGATTTCCACAACCTACAAGGTTGACAACACAACAATTGGAAGAAAAAAGAGCAAAAGGGCTTTGCTACAGTTGTGATAGCAAATACACTAAAGGTCATAAGTGTGCTGAGAAGAAATTATTTTACATAGATTGTGAAGAGGAAGAAGAAAATGAACAAGAAGAGGACATACACCAGGAACCAACCCTAGAAGAGGAAGAAATGAATCTGACCATATCGTGTAATGCACTGGCAGGAATTACCACTCCTCAAACTCTCAAGATAAAAGGACAAATCAAGAAGAAAAAGGTAATAGTGTTGATTGATTCAGGTAGCACCCATAATTTTATTGATTGTAAGGTAGCCAAGGAATTAAATTGTTTCCTATACCCAGCACCAGAATGTCAAGTGATGGTTGCAAATGGAGGAACTATAAATTTCTCTGGAAAATGCCATAATATTAAGCTAACCATGGGGGAATATGTATTGAATAGTCCAATGCTTTCCATTCCTATGGAGGTGCTGATGTTGTACTAGGAGTACAATGGTTACAATCTTTGGGGACGGTAGCTTTTAATTTTCAAGAACTTTTCTTGAATTTTTTTTCAGAAGGAAAGGAAGTTGAATTACGGGGTATTGAAGGGAATCCGGGAAGGATAATAAGCTCTAATGTCATGACAAAGCTTCTAAAGAAATAACAACTAGGCGTAATTGCACAACTATGCTCACTAGAAGTTCCGACATCAAAATCATCTATTTCTGCAAATCTCCAACAAGTCTTGGACAATCATTCGAAGGTGTTTGAAACTACCAAAGGACTCCCACCTATTCATGATCATGACCATGCTATTCATTTGATTCCAGAATTTTTTCCTCAAAACATCAGGCCTTATAGATATCCTTACTTCCAAAAGAGCGAAATTGAACGTATGATTGCAGAAATGTTAGAGGCGGGTATAATTCAACCTAGTCAAAGTTCTTTCTCTGCTCCCGTAGTATTGGTACACAAGAAGGATGGATCATGGCGAATGTGTCCGGATTATAGGGAGCTCAATAAGCTCACCATTAAAGACAAATTTCCCATTCCTGTGATTGATGAATTATTGATGAATTACATGGAGCAATTTATTTTACCAAGTTGGATCTTCATTCAGGATATCATCAAATTAGAATGAAGACTGAAGATATTCCAAAAACAACATTTCGAACTCATGAGGGTCATTATGAATTTTGGTCATGCCTTTTGGCCTTACCAATGCACCTTCTACATTTCAAGGGTTGATGAATTCCATTTTCAAACCCTTCCTTAGAAAATTTGTGCTAGTATTTTTTGATGATATACCAATCTACAGCAGGTCTTGGAAGGATCATGTTGAACATGTTGACAGGGTGCTCAAACTATTGCAGGAGAAACAATTATATGCAAAAACATCCAAATGTTTCTTTGAGTACAAGAGGTGGAATATCTGGGTCATATTGTATCTCACGAGGGTGTTAAAGTAGACCCTAACAAAATTAAAGCCATTAAGGAATGGAAAGTCCCCACAACTATAAAGCAGTTGCGAGGATTTCTCGGGTTAACAGGGTATTATCGCAAGTTTGTTAAGAATTATGGGAGAATAGCAGCACCTCTAACAACATTATTGAAGAAAAATGCATTTTCATGGACTCCTGAAGCAACTAAGGCCTTTGAACATCTTAAAGAGGCAATGTGCCTAGCACCGGTCTTAGCTACGCCAAACTTCACAAAAACCTTTATTGTGGAATGTGATGCCTCAGGAAATGGAATTGGTGCTATTTTAATGCAAGAAGGAAGACCCATTGTTTTTGAAAGTCGTCCAATCAAAGGAAAGTATTTACAAAAACCTATTTATGAGAAGGAAATGTTAGCAATATTGCATGCACTAAAGAAATGGCGAACTTACCTAATGGGAAGACACTTCAAGGTAAAATTGATCATGATAGTCTTAAATACTTTTTGGAACAAAGAATATCTTCAGAAGAGCAAAAAAAATGGGTCACAAAGATGTTGGGTTATGACTTTGAAATAATCTGCAAAAAAGGGAAGCTAAATGTTGTTGCAAATGCACTCTCAAGAAAGAATGAAGAGGTGGAAGCATTGCTTTGTGCCATTTCTATTATCCAACTAGATTGGATAACCGAAGCAAGAGATGAATGGAAGAAGAATGAAGAATTGTGGACACTCATTCAAAAGTTGCAGCAAGATCCTAGTACATATGATACATTTAGTTGGAAAAATGATTCCTTATGGTACAAAGATCGTTGATATCTTTGTAATATTTTCCAACTAAAACAAAATATTCTTTTGGAATTGCACACTTCTCCTTTAGGAGGACACTAAGGATTTTTAAAAACTTACCACAGAGTGAAGAAAGAATATTTTTGGGATGGCCTTAAATATGATATTCAAAAGTTTGTGGTAGAATGTTTAGTTTGCCAGTAGAATAAAGTTGAGACAATTAATACCCCGGGTCTTCTACAACCTTTATCCATTCCAAGTCAATGTTGGGAGGAGATTTCAATGGATTTTATCACAAGTTTACCTAAGTCCAAAGGAAAGAGTGTCATCATGGTGGTAGTTGATAGACTTACCAAGTATGCGCACTTTTGTGCATTATCTCATCCATTTAAAGCAAGTACAGTTGCTACTACATTTATGGACAGAATTCAAAAGCTACATGGAAGCCCAAGGGTTATTGTGAGCGACAGAGATCCCATTTTTACCGGAAATTTTTGGATGGAGTTATTTTCTTGTTTGGGTACTCAATTAGCTCATAGCTCATCTTATCATCCTCAATCTGATGGTCAAACTGAGATAGTAAATAAATGTTTGGAAGGATATCTTCGTTGTTTTGTATCTGATAAACAAACACAATGGGTCAAGTGGTTACCTCTCGCTCAATGGTGGTATAACACTTCCTTCCATACTGCAGCAAAAATGACCCCATTTATGGCACTTTATGGATATCATCCACCATCGATTACATCATCTTTAAGGGAAAATTCGAAGGTTCAAGCAGTCGAATATCACATCGAGCATCAGCAAGAAGTTCTCCAACTCTTAAAGGATAGCCTTAATTTGGCACAAAATCGAATGAAACAACAGGCAGATCAACATCACAGCGAGAGAAGTTTTGATGTAGGAGATTGGGTATTTTTACGGCTACAACCATATAAACAAATGTCCCTCAAGCAAGCTAAGAAGGATAATAAATTATCGCCAAAGTACTATGGTCCTTACAAGGTGTTGCAAAAGTTTGGTACTATGGCATACAAATTGGAGCTTCCTGCTTCTTCGCGAGTACATCCAGTTTTCCATGTTTCATGCTTAAAGAAGGTTATAGGTGAAAATCTTCCAGTTCAAACAATATTGCCAGAACTTGATGAGGAAGGGAAAATCATATTGGAACCAGAAGCGGTCATGGAAACAAGAACTCGACAACTACGGAATCGATCAATTTCAGAGTATCTCATCAAGTGGAAGAACTTACCCACCGAAGATTCTACATGGGAGGATGAGAATTTTATACAGAAGCACCCAGAGCTACTCAAGCGTTGAGGACAACACTTTTTTGAAGGAGAGGGGCATGTTAGGTCCCTATATTACTAGTATAGTCCCTTATTGTTGTTAGTGTAACCCCCTTATTGTTATTATTGTACCCCTGTAACCCCCATATTGTTATTATCGTGCCCTTAAATTATTATTGTTAGGTCGGCTAGGATTACATTGTGGCCCCACTAGGATTACATTGTGGTCCCATGGACTCCTATATATAGAAAGGAGGTTTTGTAATTTGTATCATCCAATAATTGTTTATTCATGTAATGTATTTGAGGTTGCCCCCTCTAAGTGGCTTATTTCTAAGGCGTTGTTATCTCTTTTCTTCTATTTTTGGAGCTGGTTTCACAACAATTTGCATTTCCCCTCCACATTCACATAGTCATGGGTGTTACAACCACAATAATGGTTTCCGAAGGATGCGACTTGCGTGATGGGAGCCTTCTCAAGGATATATGCCTCACGTGATAATACCTTGGAAGAGTGTAGGCATGGTCGCAGAAAGACACTTCATGGGTCCATATCGCAAAGTCATAGTGTATGCCACTGGTAAGTAGGTGCGACCCAACCCTGGAGCAACTATGCAACCTCTCTGAGGTCGCAAGGTCGCAAAAAATTGCACCCAAGAGAACCCACAACTGGTGCGACTCTCCAACTGTGCAACCTTCGCACTAGGATTGTGAACTCACGCAAAGTCAACACCCACGTCCATCAAATGGCTAGTCACACTCTTAGGCATTCAAACCACATTTGGTGGGCATGCACTTAGATTACAGGGGGTGGTAGGTGCCTTGAGAAAGGAAAAGGAACGTTACATGTTACACACAAAGGAAATTGTCATCTGATGCAAGGTTTTATGGAGATGGAGAACAATGTTCATTGAGCTTACGTAACAACATATGATCGAGGTGCTATTGCGTGATACCATGATACCATATAAATCACATAGTTGAGCACACACAAGGGATATGCCAAAGAGATGTGCGCTTATACATATATTTTCTTTGTCGAGGATGTAATGGCATATTGCATTTTTAGCCATGCAAAGAATATATAGGCAGTGACCAAGGAAGCACCACGTGAAATATAAATGCTCGAGGTGTAAATAAGATTTATTCGATCCTCCATTAGCACCATGCCATAGAGAAGAAAGAAGTATTGGGTAAAATAGCATAGGGTCACCATATGCAAACCACATACACCAATAATACTACGACATGAAAAAAGACCACACAGGGGTCTAAACTAAAAACATTTGTTTGAATCACTCTTGCAATTAATTGGATACACATCTAACATCATTATTTGATTATAAAGACATGTGACCTATGCTATTTGGTTGTAGATAGAAGCTGTTGATTTGCACGAAGAGCTAGGGTTTTCCCTAGCAAGTGAGGGGGATCCTTACAGAGCTCGAAGAACCTCAGTACAGGCTCAATGGCACATCTATCTCCAGTCCATTCGCACAAGGCTGGTACCAAAGAAAGGCATCGTGTTCTGCAAGGGATGAGCTCTCCAAAAGGAGAAGAATAGAAGGAATGGCCCTAGGTCGCAACCTCGTAGGTCACAAATAACCTCAGGTCGGAGATGACCCCAGGTCGTAGGTCGCAGATGACCCCAGGTCGTAGGTAGCAGTTGACCCCAGGTCGCAGGTCGTAGATGAACCCAAGTCGCACGTCGCAGATGACCCCAGTTCACAGGTCACAGATGACCCTAGGTCTTAGGTCGTAAATGGCCCAGGTCATAAGCCAGCCCAACAGTCAAGAAGGTCAAGGGTTAGGGGAAACTTAAGAGTCACTTCAGCCTATATGTGCCGCTTTGGGAAATCAATGGGTGAGGAATTTTAGCTCTGCAATGGAAGTTAGGAGGACAGTGAATTGGTGCTTGAGAGCTAAAGGCACTCAGCTCTTGGTATCAAGTAGAGGGAGAGGGAGCGAGGCTAGGGTTTTGGGTATCATGCATTGAGATGAATAGCCCATGTTCCACTATTGGGTTGTACGAGTTGTAGATATGTATCTGAAGTTGCAGCAGCATCAATAATATATTCTCTTTTTCGGCACCGATTCACATGATTGCTTATGGTGATAATACTAGTTGTCTAATATTTCACTATGTTTGTACGTATGATTTCATACGCGCAATTATTTATGGACTGCTCCATAGTGGTTTCACGTACATTTGCTTTCGAATCAATGTTTATTTGTTCCTTGCCATGTTAGTGATCTATTGTGAACTATTTTACAGTTAAATTTTCGCATGTTTTCTTTCATGTATGTTAGACTGGGTTTTGGCTTACCAATCCCACTCGTGGTGTGCACCATTTTATTTGCTGCTTATATTTGCTTATATCTTTGTTTTTGGTTTGTCAATCTTGGGTTGATTTTGCTTCACTGAGTGGTCATTTCGCCCTTTCCTCCGCTTCATCATATTCTCATCCAAAAGCCAAGAATGGAAACACTTATGGTGGTAGCCAGGCCCACATACCGGATGGGGCTCCTATCCCAAACAGTTTGAGGTATAATCAAGACCTTTCACTGGGGAGACCCCTTTATTGTCAGTGGAACAAATTTTCCCGTCAATAAATTGGCACTAGAAGGAGGGCCAGATGACAAGCTGAGCCCTTAGAGCCTACAGTTAGTCTCATATCTGTAGATGACTCATCCCGAAATCATTCTCCCGAGATTTTTATTAGATTTATCTGGTTCTCGATGCTCAATCCCCGATGAACCCCTATATCACTTGTCTCAGTTAAAATTCGTTGGTGAGAATGGAATTTCCATATCTGAGCACCTTTCCAATTTCATTGAGTTTTGTGAGCATTACAAAATTGATGACGAAGATATGGCTTGTGTGATTTCCCCCCTCACTCTCGAAGGCCGCGCTAAGCATTGGTGCCGTACGTTTCCAACAACTTCTATTCATTCGCTCGAGAAACTCGCCAATGAATTTCAACAAGATTTTCACAGGTACGATTTTCAAAATGTATTAATAAGGTTAAATGAGATTAGAATGAAACCTCAAGAATCTCTAGAGGAGTTTTCTATTATATTGTTTTCATCATTGTTTTGAGTTCCTTGAGAGAGATGTCGATTGGGCATATTTAATTGAAAAATTTTGACAAGTGGTTTTCATTTCCCTGCAACACGTTCCATCTGTAACTAATCCTGTTCCTAGTGTCTATTATGATAATCCTCAAGTTACTAGTTGTCTAGATTCTGCCCCTAATATTTCCTTTTCTATCTCCCTGAGTCTGGGACACATTCAGGCCTCCAAGGAGAAGATTGCTATTTGTGACATCCATTTTCCTCCTCCTGAATTAATGCGTAATGGCATTTTGGTCGCAAATAGTGCAAGTGATGATAGATGCTTACATGAAATGAAATATGTTGTATCACCTTTGAATCTTTCACACACCCTCCCAAATCAGAACTTGAAAAACATATTGGCCTAAAATATCTCCCTGTTGATGAAACCAATCTCAGGTCCATTGAACATTTTCCTGTGCCCAGTTCTAAATATATTTCACATACTAACAATGAATTGGGCCTTGTCCCGAATAAAGTTGATTTCCCTATAAAATCCTTGGACCATAATGTGCATACAAGATCATTGGCCTCTCCGGATGACACTGATATGCGAGATGAAGGTCCTTGTATGATTGATACCCCCGCATCCAAATAATTTCATCCATTATTCCCTGATTCATGTCTTGAGTCTGCCACACCAGTAATTTCTTCAAATCATTCAAATTTTCCTATACTAGTGTTGACGACAATCATGAACACGCAGGTGGTTTTTCACAATCACATTGCAAAATTGATGAATCTCTTTTTTCTGATCTTTTTCATCCACAATATTTAAACAACCAAGAAAGTGACGGCCTATCTCGACAACCTCAAGATGTTTGTCTTGCTGATTCATCCCCATTTTTAACCCTAGAGGAGCCTAATATACCAGATGCCCAACCTGATCAAATTGGTGGTTCTAATGATTGTTATTTATCTGAAAATATATTCACTCACACCTTCGGGGACTGTCATCCATATCCATCTGTTGACCCTATGAAGCCACCGAAATTTGATGATTCAGGGGCCGATCAGGAAGTCGAGGCAATCCAGCTTCTGCTAACAGTTATCTCAGGTTCTCACGATCCAGGTGAGACCCCTAAAACAAGTCAAACTAGGATTTATCGAATTAGGGTTTCTAATATTACAATTCCCACATACCACGCTCCTCTTAGAAAAACTATGATGGATGTCAGATCATCTGGGCAAGCCTTCTATTCGAGTGAAGTTTCTCTGAACACGTCTTTCTATCCCCTAATAGCTAATATGCAACAACCTCTATACCCTAATTTATTCACTGGAAGGAGAACACCAACCATTGTCTCTAAAATCTTTGGTTTTTTCCTGGCTAGTACCAGTTGCCCACAATGCTAACAAACATGTGCTTGACCTACTCCCCCCCCCCCGTTGGATTCATAAATAGTTTTCCCCCAAATCGTCATGATAGTGACCTCAGATGTGCTTGACCTACTTCCAGCCCCTCGTAAACCTTCTCATCACCATGACAAGATACTTTTGCTGCAATCACGCCATGTGTGGGCGTATCATCATGCATGTACTTGAATGGAATATTTTCTATGTATTAAGTACATAACATATGTCCATTAGAAGCACTTTCACCATGGATCATTTAGGCATTCTATTTGGGTACTCCACCAAGCTCATGGTCCCATGTAAACTATTTTCAAATTTGGTGACATTATTCTCTAAAAGGTAACCTTGAACTAATTGATATTATAATGTTTCATGGAGGTCGAGTCCACGGATGATATACCCAACAATATCACCATCGCACAGGAGGAAAGAAATTGAAACTAAAATAACAAGGGCACAGTTGCATAACATGACACAATTCACAAAGGTTACATCTCAGACCTTGTCAAGGTGGATGACAAGAGTAAGAGTAATTTGAGCTGAAATATAAAGGGTGGGAGATATGTGACACCTATAAGCGAGGAACAAAAGGTGTGCTAATTGGGGAAAATTTTTATCATGATTAAGCCAAACCTTTCCATATGTATGGTCTCATCCCTAAGGAACTACTCGTAGAGGGCAATCACTTGTTCGATGCTGAATCATATTTCAAACCAAAGGGGCTATCTCATTTTGCACGCATGCAAAAGACATATTTTAAGAGAAAAGGAGGGATTCTAATGGCTACGAGTTATGGAATGTTTTAAGGGCCATGAGCCAACATGGGCATAAAGCCAGCTCCATAAAACATGTGCCTTATTGAGTACCCAAGGAGCAATATTTCATGGAATTATGAAGATTGTTTCACGACACAGGTGCATGTGTCTCGAGGGACCTTATTAATTGAGACGCAATATATTCAAAGGTAATTTGTATGATAAACGATATTAAGCTCTGCCATGTAAACCTGGGAAATTCTTAGAAGGTTAATATATGACACGTCCGCGGCATCATAGTGTATTGTAACTCCAGGCCACGCAAAGGAGAGAATGCGTGACCTGGTGAGGACCATTTGTGGCCAGCCCAAGAGGAGGAAGGTTACTATATCTGCTAGTCACCAAGTCGCATATGCTAAGGGAGTGACCAGGGGTGCGACTTTTGGAGATTGCGACTTGGCAACCTTGTTGAGCCGCGTTGTCCAGGACTACATCCACGCTACTACCTCCATGCGATGTGTTTTTAAATGCACCGCCAAGTCATGAGACCAGAGTGGAAATATAGTTAGCTCGCAGGATATCTCTGTTCTTTTGAAATACCATAAGACTCAACCTCTGAACGAGACAGCGAATTCTTGTGGGAGCCATACCTGAAATCGTGTGTGGCATCGACATACATGCAAGAAACACATTTGACGCAGGCACAACAATAGGAGCTCTTGTGTTCCGAAGGATCTAAGATAACATGAAATATTAGCCTCAGACACGAACTCTTGGTGGGCATCCTTCAAATTTCAACGCTAAAATAAATGTCGAATATATTTTCAGTGCTAGCTCATGTCTCAAATTTCTTCAATTGCATTGTTCGTTGATGTGTTTTTTGTTTTGGCCTAGCGAAATCGAAATCTATTTCTAAATGTACCTGGCTCGTGGAATTAAAATTGGTGGTCCAGAGGTGTTTTGGATAGTTGCATTTCCCATCCATAGTTGCACAGTCGTGGGTGTTACGACCACAATGGTTTCCGAAGGATGCGACTCGGGCGATGGGAGACTTCTCAAGGAGGTATGCCTCATGGTCGCGGAAAGAAACTTCACGGGTCCATATTGCAAAGTCGTAGCATATGCCACTGGTAAGCAGGTGTGACCCAACCCCGACGCGACTATGTGACCTCTCTGAGGTTGCAAGGTTGCGAACAATTTCACCCAAGAGAGCCCACAATTGGTGCGACTCTCCGACTGTGCGACCTCCGCACTAGGATTACGACCTCATGCAAAGTCAACACCCACGCCCATAAAATGGCTAGTCACACTCTCAGGCATTCAAACCACATAGGGTGGGCATGCACTCAAATTACAGGGGGTGGTAGGCGCCTTGAGAAAGGAAAAGGAACGTTACATGTTACGCACAAAGGGAATTTTCATCTAATGCGAGGTTGTATGGAGATGGATACCAGTGTTCATTGAGCTTACGTAACAACATATGATCGAGGTGCTATTGCGTGATACCCTATAAATCAAACAATTGAGCACACATAAGGGATATTCCAAAGAGATGTGCACGTATAAATATATTGGATTTGTCGAGGATGTAATGGCATATCACATTTTTAGCCATGCAAAGAATATATAGGCAGTGACCAAGGAAGCACCACATGAAATAGAAGTGTGCTAAATGAAAATAAGCTTTATTCGATCCTCCATTAGCACCATGCCATAGAGAAGAAAGAAGTATTGGATAAAAGAGCACAGGGTCACCATATGCAAACCACATACACCAATAATACCGCGACATGACAAAATACCACACAAGGGTCTAAACTAACAACATTTGTTTGAATCACTCTTGCAATTAATTGAATACGCCTCTAGCATCATTATATAATTATAAAGACACGTGACCTATGATATTTGGTTGCAGATAGAAGCTGTTGATTTGCATGAAGAGCTAGGGTTTTCCCCAGCAAGCAAGGGGGATCCTTACAAAGCTTGAAGAACCTCACTATAGGCTCAATGACACATCTATCTCTAGTCCATTCGCACAAGGCTGGTACCAGGGAAAGGTATCGTGTTCTACAAGGGTTGATCTCTCCAAAAGGAGAAGAATAGAAGGAATGGCCCTAAGTCGCAACCTACCAGGTCACAACTAACCTCAGGTCGCAGATGACCCCAGGTCGCAGGTCGCAGATGACCCCAGGTCACAACTAACCTCAGGTCGCAGATGACCCCAGGTCGCAGGTCGCAGATGACCCCAGGTCACAGGTCGTAGATGACCCCAGGTCATAGGTCACAGATGACCCCAAGTCGCATGTCACGGATGACCCCAGGTCACTGGTCGCAGATGACCCCATTTTGCAGGTCGCAAATGACCCAGGTCGCAATCCATCCCAACAGTCAAGAAGGTCAAGTGTCAGGGGAAACTCAAGAGTCACTTCAGCCTATATGTGTGGCTTCGGGAAATCAGTGGGTGAGGACTTTTAGCTATGAAATTGAAGCCAGGAGGATAGTGAATTGGTGCTTGAGAGCTAAAGGCAATTAGCTCTTGGTATCAAGTAGAGGGATAGGGAGTGAGGCTAGGGTTTTGGGTATCACGCATTGAGATGAATAGCCCATGTTCCACTATTGGGTTTTGATGAGTTGTAAATATGTATCTGAAGTTGCAAAATCATCAATAATATATCCTCTTTTTCAGCACTGATTCACATGATTTCTTATGGTGATAATACTAGTTGTCTAATATTTCACTATGTTTTTACGTGTGCTTTCATACACGCAATTGTTTATGGACTAATCCATAGTGGTTGCACGTACGTTTTCTTTCGAATCTGTGTTTATTTTTTCGTTGCCATGTAAGTGACCTATTGCGAACTATTTTGTAGTTACCTTCTGGCATGTTTTCTTTCATGTACGTTAGACTGGGTTTGGGCTTACCGATCGTGCTCATGGCCTGCCCCATTTTATTTGCTACTTAGATTATCTTATATCTTTGTTTTTGGTTCATCATTATTGGGTTGATTTCTCTTCACTGATTGGTCATTTTGCCCTTGAATCTGCTTCATCATCTTCTCATCCAAAAACCAAGAATGGAAACACTTATGGCCACTGCTAGGCCCACATACCAGATGGGGCTCCTATCCCAAACGGTGTGAGGTTTAATCGGGACCTTTCATCAAGGAGACCCCCTTTTTGTCGGCGGTTCAAATTTTCCCGTCAATAGGATGTTATGTGGTTCATTTTCACTCTTTTGTTGAGTGCATCCACTACCCTGTTCTTTTTGCATTTGCTATATTTGATTTCAAAGGAAAAATTTCCAAGAGGGGAAACCCACCTAGCTTGTATTGCATTCAACTTGGGTTGCTAAAACAAGTACTTTATCCCTTCATTGTCAGTCATTATATTAAATCTTCTACCAGGGAGATAATTCCTGAACATTTTTAATGCATGGATAATCACAACTAACCCCAAATCATGGGTTGCATAATTGAGCTCATGTTCACTCAACTTTTGTGATTCATCAAAAACCACTTGTCCTTCTTGCATAAAGACCCCATTGATCCCTTTATTGCATGCACATGTACAAACCACAAAGTCCTTGTCTAGACCTATAATCTTTAATGTCGATGCATTGGTGAGTAATTGTTTCAACTGTTAAAATATTGTTTCACATTGAACCATCCACTCAAACTTCTTTCCGTTATTTTGAAAATCAATGATTGGGAATCATATGTTGGAGAAGTTTTTGATGAACCTATTATAGTAGTTTTCCAAACCCATAAATGATCTAACCTTTGTTACACTCTTGGGCGTTTTCCACTCCATTATGGCCTTGATATTTTCTAGGTCAATAGTTATCCCCTCCTTGGAGAAACTATGTCCCAAATAATGGATATGTGATTGAAAGTAATCACATTTAATAAGTTATTCATAAATCTTGTGTTCCCTTAAAAACTGTAGTACTGCAACTAGGTGCTCTTCATGTTCTTCCTCGATCTTTGAATAGTCCAATATGTCAATGAGAAATACAACTATAAATATGTAAAAATAAGGGTGTAGCACATTGTTCATTAAGCACATAAAAGTGGTAGGGACATCAGTAACCCCAAAGGTTACTAACACAAACTCATAATTCCCACACGTTGTTTAGAATGAAGTCTTATGGATATATTCATCCTTGATGCACACTTAATGATAACCTAACCTCAAATCAATATTGGATAAGAATGTTTCTCCCCTTAATTGATCAAATAAATGATCAATATGCAACAATGGATACATGTTCATGATGGTCATTGTGTTTAATTTCCTGTAATCAATACATAATCTGAGTGTGCCATCATTTTTCTTCACAAACAAGATTGGTGCTCCTCACGGAGACACACTCGGCCTTATATAGCCTTTATCACACATCTCTTTAAGTTGTAATTTCAATTCCACCAACTCAAGAGTGCTCATCCTATATGGTTTCTTGGATGTTGGTGTTGTTCATGACATCAACTCAATGGAGAATTCTACCTCACTATGGGGAGGCAATCCAAGAATATATGCAAGAAACACATCTAGGTGTTGTTGTAAGATAAGATGTCTTTTTAGGACCTCATTATCCTCTTTAAATTTTCCCTATACTGCTATTAGCTTCAGCATCACTGGAAATGTGCATAGAAAATAGAAGACAACCCTTTTTGTGGTTACGCTTAGCTTGCATAGATGTGATCATTCTCACTGAAGTGGGGTTTCATTTTACCTACAACATCTTCTTCTCTCCAGCTTCATCTAAGCCTTTAATAGTCTACTCATAATATTTTACTTTTGTTTCATTCATATAAAACCAATCCATGCTCAAAAACATAATGTATGTACCTAAAGGGAACAAAATAAAGTTTTTTTTTGTTGGCATTCCATTGAGTTCAAATGCACATGATTTCACCCACTAATTTACCCTTATTTTCATCCCTATTTCTAATTGAACCAACCACGATTTTTCATGCATTTATTTAAGTAGATGGTATTGATCCAAAATTTTAGGACTGATAAGTTGTAATTTGATCTTGGTTTAATCAAAATAGAAACAATTCAATTTTACCTTCCATTTCAATTATGGAATCCTAATGATCAAATTGCATGTTGTCCACAGTTGCATATATCCCAAGTATGATTTATGCTATGTATCTCATAGTATGAGCTTCTTGTGAACTATAAATTTGTGGCCCTACATCCCTCTAATATCAAAAATGTTTCTTGTGGTGATTCTCTCCACATGTCCACCATCTCAATGGCTCTTTGGGCTCAAATCTGCTCTGTCCTCCTACAAGTTGGTACACATGGCCTTTCTCAACTGAGTTGATTTTTTATTGAGTTCAAATTGTATTGGCTGGGGTCACACCTTATCCTTTACCTGCATCTTGCAATTTCCCTCATTTCTTATGCCATCTTCCTTTATTTTTCATGTTTTCCTTTGCCTTCCAATTACTCTTGAATTTAGGCCTGTGTTTTGACTGTTCCTAGCATTGCTTTAATTTAATAATGGCATCATCTAATATATATGCTTCATTGAATTCAATTTGGTCTTTGAATGAAAACAATGGCCCACTGATGAAACTTTGAATCTTCACCTTCTTGTCCTTTGGATAAGTTACATAGCTCAATAGCTCCAGAAACTTGGTGGTACTCCTCATCCAACATCTATCCCATTCTAAGCTCATACAATTATCTTTCTTTGTTGTCAAATAACCTATCTGATAGGCATTTCTTCCAGAGTATCCCTTCAAATTCACTCTACGATAGGTCCTCTTCCTTTATGTTTTTCACATTTTTCACATCTTCCCACCATATGTTTTCTATTCCTTTCAAACTAAAGGTGGATACTTTATCCTTAATTTTCTCAGAATAGTTATGAATTTTGAAGAAATTTTTATTCAAAGAAACTAGAATTTTACATCTTTAGACTTCTTCATCTCACCATCAAAGGTAGGGGTTCTGGACTACTTAAATTCTTCTGGCATGTGGTTTTTTTCTCTCTTTCTCTGATGGTGGTGATGTCTCCTACAAGCAGAACCAGAGTGTTGTCCATGGGTACTGGCTTCCCTATCTGGTGTACTCAATGGTGTACCCCTCTTACTATGTCATCACTTTCCCATCCATTCCTCTTCCTATACCTACTTCCATCTACCCCATTTTTTCTTTCCTTTTGTTCCATGTGACCCTATCTATTACCATGAATAGCTCCCAATTCATGTTGTCCTCGCCCCTCAAAGTCTGAAATACTCTATAATATGACCACATTCACTTCTTCTTGCATTTCCTATGCTTTGACAAGCCTTTCTTGCATTGAAAATACTAAGAGGGGAGTGAATCAGTGAATATGTGTTGTCATTACACATACAACTATTAGATAAATCAGTTGTAAGTGCATAATAAAAAGTTATCACTTGAACTTATTTTGGTGAATCTTCTTGGTTTGAGGCTACCTAAAACAAGTCATTCAGATTTAGTGCATACATAATAACATTAATCATCTGAATCAATATTAACATATTGTCAATGCATGCACATATTAAACATCAATACACTATCTATGCATGTACAAATCATAACCAAACATAACTAGGCAAAACATGACATAAATTCCATGGAAATCAATTTTAACACATTGCATACGACCCTACAAACTTATTTCCACCTTGAGGTCTAGTGTTGGAAACATGGCTCTAATACCAACTCTAACACACCCCCCTTATCTAAGTCGATAACCGTAGGTGGTCAACATCAATACACTATCTATGCATGTACAAATCATAACCAAACATAACTTGGCAACACAAGATATCAATTCCATGGAAATCAAGTCTAAGACATTAAATACAACCTTACAAAATTATTTCATCTCGAGGGATAGAGTTGAAACCTGACTCTGAAACCAACTGTAACAAACACCCCTTATCTACATATATAATTATAGGTGGTCACTATGCTAACTCGATTTCCAATGTGCAGCTATGAAAATTATTTTATAGCTAGGTTGCATCTATGAGTTTATTTAGCTAACAACTTCCCTATCTAGCTATCAAATTGGGTTTATATACATTTGCATGTTCCTTTTAAAAGTCATTAAGCTAATCCACACTATCTTTTAAAACAACATGTTTAAGACTTGGAACCTTTGCAACTGGTACCAAAACAATTTATGCTTTGAATGATGTTTCATTGGTATATTTTTAATGCGTACTAGTTTATTGAATGCTTATTTTGGGAAATTAATTTATGGTATAAATCATCATATTCTTAAATGCTCTACTCCAGGGTTATAATTCGCGCGTTATTACACATACTAATTTCATATGCGATTTAACTCAAATCATAATAGAGTTGAGTTGGTAACTTTGATCGAGTTCTTGGTTGATTTATGATACACACATGTGAAATATAATACTAGCACCTTGAATTATTTTTAATGAATGGTAAAAACATCACTACTTTAACTTATAGTACATTGTGTAAGGGTTTGGTAGATCTTGTCACAAATGAAGGTTACAATTCTTTCTTGATTTTTTCACCAAATATAAGGTCTAAGTTATTGCACACACTAAATAAAATTTTAAGGTCTGCCAACAACCTATTATGTAACACTCCAATCCACTTAATTCTGAGTTTACTACTAACTGGAATATTACCTTTGTTGTTTTGGGTGCTAAGAGTTGAGATTTTTTTGACAAGTATTTTGAGAGCATTTTGTACATCTATTGATATGGATTGTTCCTATTCATGATTATTAGTCTCTTATGATAACCATATTAGTATTGTTATGAAGCACATTCATACATTAGCAATGAATATGCAATGAAGGTAACCACCAATCATAAGAGTGAAATGAGAAAGGGAGTTGTCACTGGATCAAAAAGGTAATTGGCATCCTTAGAATGAAAGAATAAAAGGGCAACTAATATACCAAATGGATGTCCACAAGGCAACACGGGTTTTAGTACTTGATGACATAAAGTAAGCTACAAGAAACCAATGGCACACACATCTTCCCTTGGACCCCTATTATGAATTTGAAAGCCTATACAAAGCATAATTAAGGTTTTACAAATGCCAAACTCTTCCATCCAAAATTCCATAGAGACCCATTTAACACTCTTTATTTATAACACCTTTTCATTATTGTCATCATATGGATTCTTAGGTAGATTTGTGATCATCTAGTGTGTGTGTTATGAAACCAACTCACAAAATAAGAGAAAATATATATCAACGACTTAGAAATATACCTCTTCGAGGGGGAAACCTCCTTTACATTACATAAATGAAAAATTATTGGATGATAAAAATGAGAAAACCTCCTTTATATATATAGGAGTCCAAGGGGTCATAATATAATCCTAGCCGACATAACAATAACAATGTAAGGGCACAACAATAACAATAGTGGGCTTCTATGGGGCATAATAATAAGAATATGGGGACTACATGGGCACCATAATAACAATAAGGGGGCTACACTAACAATAAAAATAAGGGGATGCACTAGTATTATAGAGACCTAGCATGGCCCTCTCCTTCAAAAAAGTGTTGTCCTCAATTCTTGAGTAGTTCTGGATGCTTCTGTATAAAATTCTCATCCTCACAGGTCAAATCTTCAAAGGGTAAGTTCTTCCAATTGATGAGATACTCTGAAATTGATCGATTTCGTAGCTGACGAGTTCATGTTTCCGTGATTGCTTCAGGTTCTAATATCATTTTTCCTTCGTCGTCAAGTTCTGGAAATATTGTTTGAACTGGGAGCTTGTCACCTATAACCTTCTTTAAGCATGAAACATGGAAAACTGGGTGCACTCAGGAAGATGCATGAAACTCCAATTTGTATTCCATAGTACCAATATTTTGCAAAAATTTGTAAGGACCATAATACTTTGGTGATAATTTATTATCCTTCTTAGGTTCCTTGAGGAACATTTGTTTGTATGGTTGTAGCCGTAGAAATACCCAATCGCCTACATCAAAACTTCTTTCGTTGTGATGTTGATATGCTTGTTGTTTCATTCGATTATGTGCCAAGGTGAGGTTATCCTTTAAGAGTTGGAGAACTCTTGTTGATGCTCAATGTGATCTTCCACTGCTTGAACCTTACAATTTTATCTTAAAGATGATGTGATGGAGGGTGGATGATATCCATAAAGTGCCATAAATGGGGTATTTTTTACTGCAGTATGGAAGGAAGTGTTATACCACCATTCAACCAGAGGTAACCACTTGAACCATTATGTTTTTTTATCAGATACAAAGCAACGAAGATATACTTCCAAAAATTTGTTCACTATCTCAGTTTTCCCATCAGATTGAGGATGATAAGATGAGCTATGAGCTAATTGAGTACCCCAACAAGAAAATACTTTCGTCCAAAAATTTCCTGTAAAAATGGGATCTATGTCATTTACAATAATCTTTGGGTTTCCGTGTATCTTTTGAATTATTTCCATAAATGCATTGGCAACTGTACTAGCTTTAAATGGATGAGATAATGCACAAAAGTATGCATACTTGGTAATTCTATCAATTTCCACCATGATGACAGTATTTCCTTCGGAATTCGGTAAACCTGTGATAAAATCCATTGAAACCTCCTCCAAATGTTGACTTGGAATGGATAAAGGTTGTAACAAAATCGAGGTCTTAATTGTCTCAAATTTATTTTGTTGGCAAACAAAACATTCTGCCATAAAATTTTGAATATCATATTTAAGGCCATCCCAAAAAAATTCCTTCTTGACCCTATGGTAAGTTTTTAAAAATCTGGAGTGCCCTCCTAAGGGAGAGGTGTGCAATTCCAAAAGAATATTTTGTTTGAGTTTGGAATTTTTACTAAGATATAAGTGATATTGATACCATAATGAATCATTTTTCCAGCTAAATGTTTCAGATGTATTGGGATATTGCTGCAAATTTTGAATGTGTTTCCACACCTCTTCATCATTCTTCCATTCATCCCTTGCTTCGGTTATCCACTCAGGTTGGGTAATAGAAATGGAACAAAGCAATGATTCCACATCCTCATCCTTTCTTGATAGTGTATCTGCAACAACATTTTTCTTCCCTTTTTTGTAGATGATTTCAAAGTCATAACCCAACATATTTTTGACCCATTTTTTATGCTCTTCTGAAGATAATATTTGTTCCAAAAAATTTTTAAGACTATCATGATTTGTTATTACCTTGAAGTATCTTCCCATTAGGTAAGGTCACCATTGCTTTAGTGCATGTAGTATTGCCAACATTTACTTCTCACAAATAGGTTTCAATAAATACTTTCCTTTGATTAGACGACTTTAAAAATCAATAGGTCTTCCTTCTTGCATTAAAACCACACCAATTCCATTTCCTGAGGCATCACATTCCACAATAAAGGTTTTTGTGAAGTTTGGTGTAGCTAAGACCGGTGATTGGCACATTGCCTCTTTAAGATGTTCAAAGGCCTTAGTTGCTTCTGGACTCCAAGAAAATGAATCTTTCTTCAGTAAATATATTAAAGGTGTCGATATTTTCCCATAATTATTAAAAAACTTGCAATAATACCCTATTAACACTATAAATCCTTGAATATGCTTTATGGTTATAGGAATTTTCCATTCCTTAATGGATTTAATTTTGTTAGGGTTTGCCTTAACACCCTGATGAGATACAATATGACCCAAATATTCTACCTCGTGTACTCCAAAGAAACATTTGGAGGTTTTTGCATATATTTGTTTCTCCTGTAATAGTTTGAGAACCATGTCAACATGTTGAACATGATCCTTTCAAGACTTGTTGTAGATTAGTATATCATCAAAAAATACTAATACAAGTTTTCAAAGGAAGGGTTTGAAAATGGAATTCATCAAACCTTGAAATGTGGAAGGTCCATTAGTAAGGCCAAAAGGCATGACCAAAAATTTGTAATGACCCTCATGAATTCTAAACTTTGTTTTTAGAATTTCTTCATTCTTCATTCTAATTTTATGATATCCAGAATGAAGATCCATCTTGGTGAAGTAAATTACTCCATGTAATTCATCAAATAATTAATAAATTATTGGGATGGGAAATTCGTATTTAATAGTGAGCTTGTTGAGCTCCCTATAATCAAAACACATATGCCATGATCCATCCTTCTTGTGCACCAATATTACTGGAGCAGAGAAAGAAATTTGACTAGGTTGAATTATACCAGCCTCTAGCATTTATGCAACCATAAATTCAATCTCACTCTTTTGAGCATAAGGATATCTGTAAGGCCTGATGTTTGGAGGAACACTTCTTGGAATCAAATTAATAGCATGATCATGATCACGAATAGGGGGAGTCCTTTGGGAGTCTCAGATACCTTGGAATGATTGTCCAAGACTTTTTGGAGATCTGGAGAAATAGATTATTTTGATGTTTGAACCTGTAGTGAGCATAATTGTGAAATTACGCCTCATTGTTCTTCCTTCAGAAGATTTTTCATGACATTGGAGCTTATTATCTTTCCTAGCTTCCCTACGATACCCCGTAATTCAACTTGCTTTCCTTTTGAAAATAATTCCAAGAAAATTTCTTGAAAATTAAAAGCTACCATCCCCAAATACTGTAACCATTGTACTCCTAGTACAACATCAACACCACCCATTGGGATGGAGAACATTGGACTATTCAATACAGATTCCCCCATGGCTAGTTTGATATTGTGGCACTTTCCAGAGAAATTTATAGTTCCTCCATTTCCAACCATCACTTGGCACTCTGGTGTTGGATATAGGAAGCAATTCAATTCCTTAGCTACCTTACAATGAATAAAATTATGGGTACTACTCTAATCAATCAAAAATATTACATTTTTCTTCTTTATATGTCCTTCTATCCGTAGAGTTTGAGTGGTAATTCCTGCCAATGCATTACAATATATGGTCAGATTCATTTTTTCTTCCTCTAGGGTTGGTTCCTGGTGTACATCCTCTTATTTTGAAGTTTCTTGTTCCTTTTCTTCCTCCTCTTCACAATCTATGTAAAATAATTTCTTCTCAGCACACTTATGACATTTAGTTTATTTTCTAGCATAACTATAGCAAAGCCCTTTTGCTCTTTTTTCTTCCAATTGTTGTGGTGTCAACCTTGTAGGTTGTGGAATTCTATGAGTAGCAACACTTCCATATTTATAGTTGTGAGTGGTAGGCTTCCTTGTCACCATAATTTTTCTTTCAATTTTTCTTTCCAACCTTAATTCCTTCTCCACTAAATCGGGTTCCCAAAGGCAAACCTCATGTTGGATGTTATCCTTTAAAGTCCCTATGAAGACATCAATCATGTGTTCCTCTGGAATATCAGTCACCCTTATATTAAATTTTTGGAAGTCCTCAATGTGCTCCACCATTGAGCCCTTTTGTTTGATATTTATCAATTGGCTAAAGAAGGTGTTGCTCTTTGTATCCTCATAATGTGTTATCATTCCTCTGTAAACTTTAACCAAATGGAAAAAAAATTACGAGATCAAAGCCATATATACCATATAAATTTATTTATTTTGTAAATATAAAGTTGCAATGCATACCGTTTGTGTGTTTTGCACATTATGGAGATCAAAATATTGCTCCATCTATAGTATCCATGTTACCAAATCCTTGCCATCAAACTTCATCATATCGATATTTGGAATATGGTGGGTCTTAAATCCAACATTAGAGTCTATGAAATCACGATTAACATTTTTTTTGTTCTCATCATGAGTTTCATCTACTACCGTTTCGCCATTAGGAATCATTTCTTGTAGCAACTTTGTCAAACCTTCCTTCAAACTTTCCATGTTTGCTTTCATTGTTTCTTCTATACCATCAATCATAGCCTCCACACCATTATTCAAAACATCCATATTATCTTCCATGCATTTTTTCAATTCATCCATGTCTTTCTTCAAACCATCCATCTTAGCTTCCATTTCATTTTTTGTTACTCTTTGTGAGAGCGAAATTTGTTGCAGATAATCTCGTAAATTTGATATATCATGTTGCACTTCTTCCTCTTCATGAGTCATAGTAGAGACTTATGAGAGCTTAATGGGTGTGGAATTATTTTGGGGGGGGAATTTAGAACCCAATACTGATATTTATGCTTCAATATGCCCTTGGAATCACTTCAAACTGATTTTTCAAATAAGACTAATGCAATTTTTAAAAAGATACACAACTTTTTCTTGCTTTTGAGGAGCTCGATATTGAAACTAGTGTATCTATGTAATTTCAAATCCCTAATATTTGATATTTGGTCCTATATTATTCCTATGAGTCTTATTTCCAATGCCACAGGTTAGACCTAATTTGGATTCTTCAAGATAAATTTATTCCCAATCTCCCACAACGACCTAATTATAGGTTAGTTCAACATATCAAACTTGTACGGTGTACCACGTGTCACTATTTGACCTTCGGCTCTGAAATTGATATACAATAAACTATAGTTTGTGCACTTTCAGTCACTTTTTATAGAATTCCAATCCGATGACTAAAACGGATGTTATGATGATTTTCCCTCAGCCACTTGTTTGAGATGAAATTCTAGAGCCTGCAAAAACCCCAACTTCCTCATATCATATCTCTAAAAATATAGGGAACCAAGATCTGAAATTTTTACACGACGTTACTTAGGATTTGAACTCAAATGGGTTTTTTTTCCAACTTCTGAACCTTCATATAAAACAAGTTATAGTGAAAATTCTACTATGACCTGTTTGCAGCAGCGAAACCTTAGAATCCAAAGCTCTGATACCAAATGTTATGAAACCAACTTACAAAATAGAAGAAAAGATAGATCAACAACTTATAAATATGATTATTCGAGGGGGAAAGCTCCTTTACATTACATAAATGAACAATTCTTGGATGATACAAATGAAAAAAACTCCTTTCTATATATAAGTGTCCATGGGGTCACAATATAATCCTAGTTGACATAATAATAACATTGTAAGGGAACAACAATACCAATAATGGGCTTCTATGGAGCACAATAATAACAAAATGGGGACTAAATGGGCACAACAATAACAATAAGGGGGCTACGCTAACAATAACAATAAGGGGATACACTAGTATTATAGGGACCTAACAGTGTGAACAAGAGGCCCGAATTTAAGAGTTTAATAAAAAAGGAGAGTTTGATCAACAAGGATTTGGCTGTAATATATTCCTCTTGATAAATTTTCTTAGGTATGTGTTTTTCTTTGCTTTGATTGTTGCATATCATTATTTCCATATTAAATCTACCCCACAAAATAATGACATTATTCAAATTTACCACATTATTCAACAATATATGCAACTATATAGAAAGAATAATACCACCATCAATGTAATTGAACATAAAGGAACAATAGAAGAAAAGCATTCACACATAGAGAAATAAAGATTGAACGGAGATCAGGGAAAAACCCACTATAGGGAAAACCATTTCAAATTGTTCTTCTTATTAGATTGTCATTGAATGATTCAAAGAAAGAGAGTACAATGATCCATATCTTCAACCATAATCATATATAGAAAAATTAGCTAAAAAAAATCCATGAGATGAACCCAACAATTCAAATAATAAAAAACCTCAATTCAGAAGCCTACCATTGTCTATGGTCAACTACCAAACTCTGCGATAAACTAGTGAAATCTTCTGTCAATTAAGAAACTCAAACCCTAGTTCCCAGCCGCACACAGAGATTGGTGTGTGTGTGGTTGAAACCCCCCAACCACATGAATGAACCTGTGTGCATGCATTTATAGCCAAAAATTAATATTGCGATTGGAAACTAAAACCCTAACACACATGCGAGCTTCAGACCCTGTGATCCTAGACCTGTACAAACCAATCTCTGTGACCCTGCCTCTGACTTGTACGAGCCAAACCAAAAGAAGAAAGAAGAATGATGTTAGGTCCTATATTACTAGTATAGTCCCTTATTGTTGTTAGTGTAACCCCCTTATTGTTATTATTATATCCTTGTAACCCCTAATTGTTATTATTGTGCCCTTAAATTATTATTGTTAGGTCGGCTAGGATTACATTGTGGCCCCATGGACTCCTATATATAGAAAGGAGGTTTTTTAATTTGTATCATCCAAGAATTTCTCATTCATGTAATGTATTGTAGGTTTCCCCCTCGAAGTGGCTTATTTATAAGGCGTTGATATCTCTTTTCTTCTATTTTTGGACCTGGTTTCACAACATTTGGTATCAGAGCTTTGGATTCTGGGGTTTTCACTGCTCCAAATCGGTCATCGTGGAATTTTTGTTATAATTTTTTATCTACGAAGGTTCAAAAGCTGAAATTTTAGAGTACGAAGCCGGAATCCTGAGGAAAATCGTCGCAAAATTTCAGAACTTGGTTCGCAAAATTTTCGGATATATGATCTATGGAAGTTAGGGCTTTTTGCAGGCTCTTGAATTTAACCTAAACATGACATCATGGCATTTACGCTATAAATTGTGTTCTACGAAGTTTAAAAAGCTGAAATTTTTAGAGAGCGAAGCCAAAATCCTGAGGAACATCATAGAAACATTTTAGAGCTTGGTTTGTAATAGTTTCGGAGATATGATCTATGGAAGTTAGGTCTTTTTCAGGCTCCCGAATTTCATCTCAAAGAGGTTATTGTGGGAAAATATTCATAACGCTCTCTTTGAGCATCAGATTGGAATGCTGTAAAAAGTGGTCACAAGTACACAGATTGTAGTTTCGTTTCTATCAATTTCAGAGCCAAAGGAGGAAACATTGACACGTGGCAAGTCATACAAGTTCACTCTACTGGACCAGTCCATAATTGGGTCATTGTGGGAGATTGGACATAACTTTGCCTTGAAGAATCCAAATCAGGCCAGACCTGTGAAATTTGAAAGAAGCTTCAAAGGGATACTACAACGCTGAATTTCAGATACTGAGGATCTATAATTACATAGATAAATCAATTTCGATATAGAGCTTCTCAAAAGCTAGTAAAAAGGAGTGTATTTTTTTCTCGAATTGCATAAGTCTTGTTTGAAGAATCAAGTTGAATTAATTCCAAGGGCATATTGTAGAATATATATCAGTAGTAGATTATAAAATGGCCCCTAAAATTAATTTAACACCATTAAGCCTTTAGAATGCTCTACTATGACTCATGAAGATGAAGAATGGCAACATGACATATCAAATTTACAAGAGCAAGTGCAACAAATTTCGCTCTCACAAAGAGCAACAAAAAATGACATGGAAGTTTTGAAGAAAGGCATGGAAACTAAGATGGATGGTTTGAAGAAATATGTGGAATCTAAGATGGATGGTTTGAAGAATGGCATGGAAGCTAAGATATATGGCATGGAAGTTGGCATGGAATCTAAGATGGATGACATGGAAGCTAAGATCGATGAAAAAATGGAAAACATGAAGAAAGATCTAAAAGCAGACATGGAAGGTTTGACAAAGTTGATACAACAAATATTTCCTAATGGTGAAAAGCTAGTAGAGGAAACTCATGATGAGAACAAAATAAATGCTAATCATGATTTCATAAACTCTAATGTTGGCAGGAAGAACCACCATATTCCAAAAATAGATATGAGGAAGTTTGATGGAAAGTATCATGTAACATGGATACTACAGATGGAGAAATATTTTGATCTCAATAATGTGCAAAACACACAAAAGGTACGCATTGAAACTTTACATTTAGAACAAAATACATTTGTATGGTATCGATGGCTTTGCTCCCGTAAAAAAATTGTCACTTGGTCAATTTTTATGGAGGAAATGATAGCACATTATGAGGATACAAAGAGAAACACATTCTTTAGCCAATTGATAAATCTCAAACAAAAGGGTTTAGTGGGGCAGCACATTGAGGACTTCCAAAAATTGAATATAAGGGTAACTGATATTCCAGAGGAACACAGGATTGATCTCTTCATAGGCACTTTAAAGGATAACATCCAACATGAAGTTCGCATTTTGGAACCTGATTCATTGGAGAAGGCATTTAGGTTGGCAAGAAAATTTGAATGTAAAATTATGGCGACAAGGAAGCCTACCACTCAATTCTATAAAGAAGGAAGTGTTGCTACGCCTAGATTTCCACAACCTACAAGGTTGACACCACAAAAATTGGAAGAAAAAAAAGAAAAAGGGCTTTGCTACAGTTGTGATAGCAAATACACTAAGTGGAATTACAGGGTATTGCAAGGAAGCCGGAAAAGATAATAAGCTCTAATGTCATGAAAAAACTTCTAAATAAATAACAACGAGGCGTAATTGCACAATTATGCTCACTAGAAGTTCCAACATCAAAATCATCTATTTCTGTAGATCTCCAACAAGTCTTGGACAATCATTCCAAGGTGTTTGAAACTCCCAAATAACTCCCACCTATTCGTGATCATGATCATGCTATTCATTTGATTCCGGGAAGTGTTCCTCCAAACATCAGGCCTTATAGATATCCTTACGTCCAAAAGAGCGAAATTGAACGTATGATTGCAGAAATGTTAGAGGCAAGTATAATTCAACCTAGTCAAAGTTCTTTCTCTGCTCCTGTAGTATTGGTACACAAGAAGGATGGATCATGGCGAATGTGTCCAGATTATAGGGAACTCAATAAGCTCACCATTAAAGACAAATTTCCCATTCCTGTGATTGATGAATTATTGGATGAATTACATGGAGCAATTTATTTTACCAAGTTGGATCTTCGTTCAGGATATCATCAAATTAGAATAAAGACTGAAGATATTCCAAAAACATCATTTTGAACTCATGAGGGTCATTATGAATTTTTGGTCATGCCTTTTGGCCTTACCAATGCACCTTCTACATTTCAAGGGTTGATGAATTCCATTTTCAAACCCTTCCTTAGAAAATTTTTTCTAGTATTTTTTGATGATATACTAATCTACAACAGGGCTTGGAAGGATGATGTTCAACATGTTGATAGGGTGCTCAAACTATTGTAGGAGAAACAATTATATGCAAAAACATCCAAATGTTTCTTTGGAGTACAAGAGGTGGAATATCTGGGTCATACTGTATCTCACAAGGGTGCTAAGGTAGCCCCTAACAAAATTAAAGCCATTAAGGAATCGAAAGTCCCCACAACCATAAATCAATTGCGAGGATTTCTCGAGTTAACAGGGTATTATCGCAAGTTTGTTAAGAATTATGGGAGAATAGCAGCACCTCTAACAACATTATGAATAAAGATGCATTTTCATGGACTCTTGAAGCAACTAAGGCCTTTGAACATCTTAAAGAGGCACTGTGCCTAGCACCGGTCTTAGCTATGCCAGACTTCACAAAAACCTTTATTATGGAATGTGATGCCTTAGGAAATGGAATTGGTGTTGTTTTAATGCAAGAAGGAAGACCCATTGCTTTTGAAATTCTTCCAATCAAAGGAAAGTATTTACAGAAACCTGTTTATGAGAAGGAAATGTTAGCAATACTGCATGCACTAAAGAAATGGAGAACTTACCTAATGGGAAGACACTTCAAGGTAAAAACTGATCATGATAGTCTTAAACACTTTTTGGAAAAAAGACTATCTTCTGAAGAGTGGAAAAATGGGTCAAAAAGATGTTGGGTTATGACTTTGAAATAATCTACAAAAAAAGGGAAGCTAAATGTTGTTGCAAATGCACTCTCAAGAAAGAATGAAGAGGTGGAAGCATTGCTTTGTGCCATTTCTATTATCCAACCAGATTGGATAACCAAAGCAAGAGATGAATGGAAGAAGGACAAAGATGTATGGACACTCATTCAAAAGTTGCAGCAAGATCCTAGTACATCCGATACATTTAGTTGGAAAAATGATTCCTTATGGTACAAAGATCGCTTATATCTTTGTAAGAATTCCCAACTAAAACAAAAGATTCTTCTGGAATTGCACACTTCTCTTTTAGGAGGACACTCAGGATTTTTAAAAACTTACCACAGGGTGAAGAAAGAATTTTTTTGGGATGGCCTTAAATCTGATATTCAAAAGTTTGTGGCGGAATGTTTGGTTTGCCAGCAGAATAAAGTTGAGACAATTAAGACCTCGGGACTTCTACAACCTTTATGCATTCCAAGTCAACGTTGGGAGGAGATTTCAATGGATTTTATCACAGGTTTACCTAAGTCCGAAGGAAAGAGTGTCATCATGGTGGTAGTTGATAGACTTACCAAGTATGCACACTTTTGTGCATTATCTCATCCATTTAAAGCAAGTATGGTTGCTACTACATTTATGGACACAATTCAAAAGCTACATGGAAGCCCAGGGGTTATTGTGAGCAACATAGATCCCATTTTTACTGGAAATTTTTGGACGGAGTTATTTTCTTGTTTGGGTACTCAGTTAGCTCATAGCTCATCTTATCATCCTCAATCCGATGGTCAAACTGAGATAGTAAATAAATGTTTGGAAGGATATCTTCGTTGTTTTGTATTTGATAAACAAATACAATGGGTCAAGTTGTTACCTCTCGTTGAATGGTGGTATAACACTTCCTTCCATACTGCATCAAAAATGACCCCATTTATGGCACTTTATGGATATCATCCACCATCCATCATGTTGGGGTTCCTGTGTTTTGGTAGATTGGCTAACCAAAAGACAAGACAACATCAAAACCACTTTGGGATCTCAGTATCTAGCCCTCTTGGATCCAGAGAGGGATCTCTTCATGTTGTTATAATGATATGTCTTGAAAGCTTTAGTAGTTGATTTTAGGCTAGTTATGATGTGTAGGATTGTTTGTTTTGTTTGTTTGGTTGTACAAATGTGTTTCATGTGGTATAGATAGAGCATGGGAATCTACAAGCCATTGGGCAATGGAGTCATGTGAAAGTCCCAAAGTTCTGACTGAGAAGGAGGGGAAACCAAAGGGAAAATCTAACTTGGTCAAGGATCTGTTGAATAATATAGGTGAAATGGGATGAACATTAAGGACTACGAGTGAAAACAAGCTAAACCCTTTTACAATGTCTTACAAGATTCGGGGAATGCTCTATTTCCTCCAGTAAGCTCACTGCTTTGGACTTAATCAATATAAACACTCGAAGGAAGGAGAAACATAGAGTAAACCCCCTTTAATAAATAATACAATTCAGGGAATGCCCTATTTCCTCCTACAATTTACTGTTGAAGGCTCAATCAACAGAGACATACAATTGCATTCAAAGAAGAGGGAACACCTTAGACAACTAGGACTGCAATTATAGGGACCTTTAACACAACAATTACAATAACGAACAGAGGGTATGATTAAAAAAAGTTCCTCTATCAAACTGCAAGCATTAATAATTAAAGGAATATTTTAGATAGAATATACAGTGGTAAAGAAAGAGGGAATGCCTAAACATTCTTTAGCACAACCAAATTAACCATTTCTGAAATAAAACAAACTGAATATTCAAGAGAGCTATTAGACTACCCTATCATATTCAGTAGCAGAAAACATATAAACGGTGAAGGATAAATAGGTCAGAGGTGCTTCTAAGATACATTTCTCTGCCTAAACTTTTTATCCTACTGTAAGTCAAAGCATAACGGAACAGAGTGATAAACAGGAAATAACATTAACAATAGAGATTACTTCACCATAACCAGGCGCAGGGATCCAATGGTTCAACCTCCTTCATCAATAGAAAACGCAGAGACTTCCACACTCTTTCAGAACACCAAAGCTTCTTCAAAGCAGCAATATGTATTACTTTAGAATTCACAAAATGCAAACCTTTTACAATGAGACTTCGAAGAGTCTTTATAGGAAAAATGAGGAGAGTAGGTGAGGAAAGTTTTGAATGATCATTCAGAGATAGGAGAGAGCATTCGAATGCTCCATGCTGTGTCATAAACATAGCATTAAATTTAGACAGGTTTAATAATTTTGTAGCTTGTTGAGACCATTTTGATATGATAGAAATCACCCACAGGGTGTCCTTGAGAGGAAAAACCATCTGGAATCGTACTGTTATCTTCTTGATGTGAGTTAAGTGAAGAATGGGTTATGAGGACGCCCATACTTCTAAATAATTGCTTCTGACAGTTTGTAGTAGCTTCCCTGGTGAAATAACTGCTTGGTAGGCCTTTGAGCATGGAGATAGGCTACATCTGTGTCAGTCAATGTTCTGCACTAATAACTGCTCTGTCTCTTTGTACTTCAACATGTTTTAACTCTGTTTATGTTTTAACTTTTCTTGATTACTCGATTCGCTTCTATACTAATACCCTTTGGCGTTGTTTGTGGCTTTGAGATTGCCATCTGAACCTTTGTGTCACCTTTGTGACTATAAAACATTAATTCCTTCATCAACCATTAAAAACCTGTAAACATATGATAAACATGTTAATAAATCCATGCAGGCTTGGTTAGACTGCTTCAGAGGCTCATGGAGATGGAGGAGCATTGATGGAAATAGTGAGTGCAGTGGAAAAATTGGGAAAAAACACTGGCAGAGCAGCTAACCAGGTGTTTTGGAGGTTTGAGCGTGAGGATAAACTGGGACCGTTAGATTAGGATGATCTATAGTGGAGATTGTCCGCTGAAGTCGTTAGAGAGGTTACATGAATGGAGAATGAAATGGAAATGCGATATAATTTGGGCCATTGGATTAGAACGATCAACAGTGGAGATCTTTCGATGGGGTCATATAAAATATCGGGTGAATCACAAATGGACGAGGTTATGGTATGATAAGAGCCATCTGATCTCAGAGATTGACTGCCAGGATTAAAAGAGAAATTATGCTGCGGAGGGTGGTAAGGTGAAAAACCGGAATGGTTTTCAGGCAATGTTTAAGTGGTTTTGGATTTTGGCCAAAAAAACGTGATACCATACACTGATTTCCAAGTGGAAAACTAAAACCGCCCATTTCGCGTTTTTTTTGAAGCGTTAAACCTTGGGCGCAGAAAAAATGCGAAACATGGCTTCAGCTGTCGGATCATGGAGGTTTAGATCGAACGGTGCAGGTTGCATGCGATAGGAGGTAAGATGCATGGGTGGAACATATGGGTAGGGTCAATGGCGAGTTAAATCCTAACCGTTGGATTTTGGAAACGGACAGACGAGATCTGTCGATGGGGAAGAAATGAGTAGGGCGGGGTTTGATGAGCAAAAGCAATGTGGACCGTCTGATCAAATTTTATGGATGGCTAAGATTCAATCGGAGGTCGAGATGGTGAAGAATTATGAGCGGAGCACGATGAGATCCTGTCCGTTGGTTCTTGTGGATTTCAACGGTCCAGATCAAATTGACGGGATCGGGTGATGGGCTCTGTGAAAAAAGCGCGATCGAATCTTGACAGTTGATTCTTGTGGATTCAACAGCCAGGATTAAATTGGGGAGCTGCACATCGGAGGTGAAAAAGTGAATGGGACTTTGGATTTGCGACGTGCGATTAAGTGTTGGTCTTCGGATTAGACGAGAGATCAACGGTCAGGATTGAATCGGAGGGTGTACTGATGGAGGACTATGGGCGGAGCGTGATTGAATCCTAGTCGTTGGTTCTTGTGGATTCAATGGTTTAGATCAAATCGCAAGTGCAAGTGATGAGTGAAGCAGAACACCAATGGAGCGACGTGATGGAGTGCGGGTCGTTGGATATGAAAAGATCGACGGTGGAGATTTGATCGGCGACCAGCGGAAAAGCGCAAAAGGGAAAGGAATATGTAAAGTGCGATTAAATCCTAGTCGTTGGTTCTTGTGGATTCAATGGTCAGGATTAAATCAGCGATCAGAGGAGAAGGGGGCATCGCATCGGAAGATTTTGGAAGAACAAAGGAAAAATCGGGAAAGGAAGCTCCGATTGCAATTAGCGATAAGGGCCAGCGCCCGGTTATGGCTCCGGGTTACATGTGGAAAAGGGGCTAGGGCCAAGGCCAAAAAGGGGCTTAAGGCCTTAGTGTAAAAATGAAGATTTTCAAGGATTTCAAAGGGTTTTTTTAGGAAAATGGAGGTTCCGATAGGGGTAAAGATGGGGTTTTAAAACTTATAAGGGATTTCACAAGGCTTGAAGGGGATTTGAGGCTTTTGGAGGCTAAATTGAGGGCTAAAAGATGGGAAGAAGGCTTTATGAAAATGAAGGGAAATAAGTGGACATGGGCAGTTTCAGTGGCCTTTGGAACAACGTTCTTTAGTAAATCAGCATGGCGTTAAGATGGAAACAACAGTGAAGATGAACCTCCAGGATAGGAAAAACATAAGACTTCAAGGATGATAGATTTTCAAAGGAAATAAATCTCCTGAAGGCTTCAACACAAATTTAGCCACCCTTTAGCATATCATAATTTATAGGTGGCTAATAGTGGCTCCACTTGGGGAAGACAGCTTGCCCTTTAGGTGTCCAGAACCTCAGTAATCTCTGTATTTGGCATACTAGTGCCTTTTCATTGGGCAACAGTTTTTCTTTCCCTGATTGGTCTTCTTTTGATCTGATAACCATTTGCAGCGACCTGAAAAAACTGTTATTCTTCAAAACAACATCTCTACCTACCCATTCCTACTGTCCTAGCATTTTTTTCTTCTTTTGAATGCACTTGGACTGGAAAACTCTTTTCAACATTTTATTCTGCAAACAAAAAAATAAACCTATCTAATGCTACCCTTATTTCTTCCAAGAGCCCAGGTTAAACAGTTGGACTCTTAATTCTCTACCTAATCTAATACCTGACAGGATTAAACACTCTAACAGATTTTCATTCTCTATATTATAAGACAGAAATTGAAAATCCAGTCAAACCAGGATTAGACTGTCTGGTTTACTGTGGGTTCATGGCATAAAAACAGCTGCACATGAACTGAAAATTAGCAAAAATTACAACAAAATTGGGAAGGCTTGAAGTTCTGAAAACTAAAAACATCTTTCCTTCCTTTCCTGACTCAGATTTTGAGCTTTTTAGAGTCATATTTTCCTTCATTTCAGCTCTGGTTTTGGTCTTGTTAGAGCTGTATCCTTTTCTTTGCTGGTTCAAGTTTTGAATATGTTAGAATCAGTCCCGCTTATTCTTCTTTTGGCTCGCGTTTTGAGAGAATTAGAGCCATATTTCCTTATGCTTCTAGGTTCAAATTTTCAGCATGTTTGAACCTCTCTTTTGGTATGGGGATATACCTTTCTTGTTTTATTTCTACCCTCTTTTCTATTTTTTATTGTTTTTGTATTTTCCTTCTTTTTCTTGATGCAAATGGTATGTACAATGGATGAAAAACTCTAAAACTTAAGACTCTTGACAGAAGTAGTGTTTAAGCATCCTGTCATTGACAGGACCTCCTAACACTTCTTCACCATTCAGTTCTTGCAGGAAAAATGCATTACGCCCTCTTAAGCAATGAATAATATAGGGCCCTTTCCACAGATTTTCAAACTTACCAAGTTTTTCTTTCTCTTCCCTCCTTGAATCCCATTTGAGAACCGCATTCCCAACTTGGAAGTCATTTGCTTTAGTCTTTTTGTCAAACTGCCTTTTGATGCTTTCTTGGACTGCTTAAGTTCTCTGGTAAACTTCCTCTCTGTTCTGCTGCAAGTGGATTTTCTGATTGATCCTTCTCTCCATATCAATTTCCTCAACTTGGACTTCCTGAAGTAGTTTCATGACTGGAACTCCCAAAGATGTTGGGAAAACAACATCCATTCCATAGACCAACTGATAAGGGGACATGTTGATTTACCTTTTGGTGGTTAACCTATCAACCCATAAGGCATGAACAAGCTTACTATGCCATGCTTTCTGGTTCTGCTCCAACATATTTTTGATGATGCTGATCAGGCTCTTGTTTGAGGATTCAGCAATTCCATTTCCTTGGGGGTAATAGGCAGTTGAGTGGCCCAAGGTGATCTGATATTTGTGGAAGAAATCAACCATCTTCTTGGATTTAAAGGCAACAGCATTTTCTGTGATTATTTTTTGAGGACAACCAAATCTGGACAATATGTTGGCCTCAAGGAATTTAATAATGACAGAGTCAGTAGCATTCCTAGTGGGTATGGCCTCTATACATTTGGTAAAATAATCTGTGGCTATGAGGATCCATTTACGCTGGGCTGAAGAGGGTGGATGTATTTCCCCTATAAAATCTAAACCCCACTGTTGGAAGGGTGCTTCAACACTAATGGGTTTCAAGGGCAGGGGCAAGAGTTTTCTTATACCATCAAAAATCTGGCATTTTTGGCAAGAAATTACCAGCTTGTGGGTGTCTGGAAAAAGGCTGGGCCAATAGTAACCTGATCTGAGGATTTTTTTTACTGTGGTCTTCCAATTTAAGTGCCCTCCACATTCTCCTTCATGCATTTCACGCATGATTTTTCCTGCATCATTCTCAAGTAAACATTTTAGTAGTATCCCAACAGCACTTATCCAATATAAAACTCCATCTATCATGCAATATTTTAAAGCCTTTTGTTTTACAAATATAGCTTTTGTTTTTGACAAAGAAGGAGGAGCATTTAAGTAAAGAAGCACATAAATAATATCAGCATACCATGGAGAGTTCGTGAATGTTTCTTCAATAAATGGTGCTGGGAAATCTTCTATCTCTTCTAAGGCATCAACCATATTCATATCTTGAACTTTGAAATTAGACTCAGCTATGAGTTTTTCTAATCCTTGTCCCTTGATGAGTTTAGTAGGCCTAATTTCTAAGTCATATTCCAGAATAGTGGCAATCCACTTTCCCCTTTTACCATAGGGGTCCTGACTTAGAATATCTTTGACTATGGTGTGTGGCACAAAAGAAATTATATGTGAATGTAAGATGTATACTCTAAAATCCTTTAAAGCTTTTACCAATGCCAAGGCTTGATTTTCCATGATGTTGTATTTGAGTGGGGCATATCTTAAGACTTCGTTGAAGAAGGATATAGGCTGTTCTTGCCCCAAGTTATTCTTCTGCAACAATACTGCAACTATTGTATGTTCAGATGCAAAGGAAAAAATATAAAAATCTTTGGTGAAATTAGGACTGATCATGACTGGTGCTTGAGTAAGGGCTTTCTTTACCAGTTCGAATGACTGTTTAGCTTGCATTGTCCATTTAACACCTACTTCTTTCCTGAGCATGTTAGTGATGTTCCTTAATAGCTCATCAAGGTTGGGGATGAACTTCCTCGGAAAATTAATCTTTCCAATGAAAGACTGTAATTCTTTGAGATTTCTAGGGTGGTTGATATTCAATATGCCCTCAATTCTTTTAGGATCTATCTTGATCCCTTATTCAGAGATTATATGACCAAGAAGCTTTCCTTCTTGGAGGCAAAATAGTGTCTTTTTGGGATTTAAAGACAAGCCAAACCTTCTGCATTTCTCAAAAACCTTCCTTAAATGTTCCAAATGTTCTTCGTCAATTTTTGAGAAAACGGTAATGTCATCAAGGTAAATGATTATAAAATAGCCTATGTCCTCTGAGAAGGCTATGTCCATGGCCCTCTGAAAGGTGGCCCCTGCATTCATCAAACCGAATGGCATTTTGACATACATGAATGTCCCCCAAGGTGTGGTAAAGGTTGTTTTATGTTGATCACTTGGGAGGACTAACACTTGATTATAACTTGAGAACCCATCTAATAATGATATTCGTTTTGACCCAACTGCCCTTTGAAGAATGTGGTCCATTTTTGGAAAGGGGTAGTTATCTTTTAGAGAGGCTCTATTCAGGTTTCTGAAGTCAATACACAGCCTGATCTCCCCTATATTTTTCCTGACAGATACTAGATTGGAAACCCAATCTGAGTATCTAAGAGGAACAATGATCCCTACCTCATACATCTTCCTAATTTACTTTTCTACTTCAGGCAATAAAACAGGGTTTATCCTCAATTTCTGTTTGAAAGGTTTTTTATTTTCCTTAAGAGGGATCTTGTGTTGAATGATGCTGGTGTCATAAGATTTCAAATCTTTATAGTCCCATGAAAAAACATCTATAAACTCTTTGAAGAGTGCTATGTATTGCTGTTTGAGGTGGGAAGGAAGGGTGCTAGACAACTTAATCATTTTAGGCTCAGTTGGGCTGCCTATTTTATGCTCTTCCACATTAGTTTCCATGTTTTCTACTTTTGGTTCCTTAGCCACATCGTTGAAATCAAAGAGTTGTTCTAATGGGGCTAAACCTTTGGGTATGGTATCACCTTTACATTCTAGAACTTCGAGGTCCTTCTGATTTGGATCATCAGATAATTTTTCTTCGAAAAGATGATCAAACTGATTTATATCAGTAGGAGAAGAAGGCTCTGCTTCAGGAATTAGTTCCTCATCCAAACATTCCTTTTCATGGCTGAAACTCGGTGATGCTGTGGAAAACTCATTTTTTAACTGCAGGAAATTCTCTATATGTTTATCATCGTTGAACACCTACCAATTATCTTTGTTATCAGGCACTTCTGGTCTATTTTTTACCTTTATAATGAGTTTTTCATCAATTTGTGGTATTTGACAATTACTAGCAGCAAAATCCAACTCGTTTGCTAGGTGATTTTGGGCTCTTGGTATGAACATAAGCTCATATTTTTCAAAAAATTTCAGGAGATCTAACACAATGTTTCTATATTCTCTGAGTCTGGGGTTTTTGGTTGAATATTCCCCTTTTATTTGTCTGATAATTAACTCAGAATCTCCCTGTACTGATATCCTTTCGACCTTTAAATCTTTAAGTATGTGCAGACCTAGGAGAAGGGCTTCATATTCTGCAATGTTGTTGGTGCATGAAAAATCTAATTTGCAGGCATGTCCTTTGTTTGTGTTGTGTATCCATACACCAGCCCCTACACTATTTTTGCTGCAAGAGCCATCAAAGCTCATTCTCCAAAGTGTTTCTATTTCATTCTCATTTGTTTTGTGTTTCCCTAAGTTGTTGGAAGTTGAGATATCTAGAGGTTGAGAGTGTTAGTATGAATATTTCGTCATAAAATATCACTTTAGCTACGCATAACAAATAGCCCTAACATCGATTATGGCTACAAAATATCTTTAAGTCTGCTGCACAAATTTAGATCTAAGCACAAAAAGACATTAAGAAGATAAAATATAATATGGCTCCATGCATCCAATAGACAACTCATTCTCCAAAGTGTTTCTATTTCATTCTCATTTGTTTTGTGTTGCCCTAAGTTGTTGGAAGTTGAGATATCTAGAGGTTGAGAGTGTTAGTATGAATATTTCGTCGTAAAAGATCACTTTATCTACGCATAACAAATATCCCTAACATCGATTATGGCTACAAAACATCTTTAAGTCTGCTGCACAAATTCAGATCTAAGCACAAAAATACATTAAGCAGATAAAATATAATATGGCTCCATGCATCCAATAGACAATACAAGAACAAAGTATTTAAAAGAATGATTTTGTATTATATTAAAGAATGGGGCACCTGAGAGGAAAACAAGAAAGGTGTTTTCTGGTTCTCCTCAGTGGGATGGGTTCTTGGAAGTCCTCAGCGTTTCAGATATAAAATTCCTTTCTCTTATTGGTGTAGAAAAACAAACATGGAACTCAATGAGAGTTCATAAAACAAAAATGGAAAATGGTGACCAAGAGTAGATCCAGAGTGATCTAATGCAATGAAGGTGGCTAATGAATGGGGAAAACCCCCCTATTTATAACAAAATATTGGGGCGGTCTAGAACTCGGTGCATGAATAAAATATTATTAATCGAATTCTAGAAGCACCTTTTAGGAATATTTTATTATATTTGTTGGAGGGAAAAGGATTCTTGACTTGGGTCAATTCCTTTATTTATAAATAATAAATAAATAAATGATTTATTTATCATTTTGGGGGAATGATGGGAATATAATTAAATAAATAATGGTTTATTTAATTATTTATGGATGATTTAGTCAAATTTAACTAGGAATATTATTTAAATAATGATTTAAATAACTTATTCTTAGGGAATAATTAAATAAATAAGGATTTATTTAATTAAGTTCCTTATTTTGGGTTAAATATGACGAGGAAATATAAACAAATGAGTTATTTTATATGGTGAAAGCAATTTTACTTAGGGTAAAATTGGTCTTACATGGTGTACTTGGGTTCATCTAATAATAATAGGTTAGATGACCAAAAAAATGTTGTAACAGATTGCCTCCCAACGTACGAGTGTTAGGAGAAAATCGTATGACCGAAGTACGTTGTAAGAACTCAATCACTAAATATCAAAAGGGAAGTGAGAGAGAGAAGTGTAATGTTTTCTGAGGTGTTAAAGGACTAGACCCTGAGGAGATGAGACTTATAGGTGCAACAAGTCTCTAGTTGATGAAGTGGTACCTGTGCTAAAGGCGGCGGGAGAGGCATACCTATGCCCGCCGAGACAAAGTACAAAGAATAAGCGCCCGGAAAACCACGGAACGCAATGATGAAGCATGTGCTGGCCGAAACATGAGCCAGATAAATCATAGGATGAATCCCACATACATGTGATTCCTGGAATAATCTTTAGGACTTATACAATAATATGGTAGTACATGAGATACAAATATACCCAAATTCCCCCTACACATGGGGAAGGGCTCTCAAAATCTGACAGAGACATGTGAATTGAAAATGGCGCTGCAAATGGTTGAAGCCGATATCATCAAATGGGAGGAGCTGCATCAAGGGCGGGAATGAAGTCATCCGGGCAGGTGGGGGGCTACCTGCAGGGCCACCCCCTCATGAGGATTGAGACATCTCACACGTGCCCGGGAATCACCAATAACTGTTGCGGCATTACTGGACGATCGAGTATACGTATCGCGAACATACGGAAAAGGGGCTGGATCCAAGGTACCCAGACAAAGACTAATGGTGATGTTGAAATGATGAAAGGTCCAAAGGGGACCCGAAAGACATGAGTATGAAATGGTATCTCCTGAAGAAAATCGACACAGACAAGAATAAAGATGGAGGCTAAGTGGTGCCCCAAGGAAAAGTGTTGTAAGTGAGGAAATCCGATTTGAAAAAGGAGGAAAGGAAGACTTCGTGGACAACATGTGTCCTGGTGAAGTAGTGACTGATGAAAACAAACATATGCTGGCTATCTACAAGAAAGTAAAACATGCATTTCGAGCGGGAAATGCTAAGGGTAATATCTCTTGAGATAGAGTGCATTGCGAGGATTAGGAAGGGGGTGGCCTTCAAAGTCCTCTAAAATATATGCCCCCTTCCCAAGATCTCTACTGATGATGTAAGGACCTAGCCATAATGAGTCGAACTTCCCATGACCGAGGGTATCATGGGCCTAGTCATAGACTAGAACAAGGTCACCTTCATGAAAGGTGCGAGGATGCACTTTTCGGTCATACTGAGCATTGGTGCACTTTTTGGCCTCTTCAAGAGTTTGTAATGCAACACAACAATCTTTAGAAGCGCGCTCAAGCATGATAAGTCGTTGTTCTAGAGGTTGGGTATCAGGGAGAAGTTCGACGGCCAAATGAAGGGAAGGGATTTTGCATTCGATTGGTAAGACTGCCTCCTCGCCAAAGACAAGGTGGAAAGGAGTGAAACCAGTGGCGGTTTTAACAGAAGTACGATAAGCCCACAAAGCAGGGAAGAGCATGAGATGCCAATTGGTTTTGTGTTTATTCACCGTTCGTTGAAGCATGGTTTTAATAATTTTGTTGACCACTTCAACTTGGCCATTACCTTGGGGGTAATAGGAAGATGAATATTGGTGTTCAAAACCCAATAAGGAGGAGAGCTCATGCCAAATGTGATCTTTGAAATGTCGGCCATGGTATGAGACTAACTGTTTGGGAACTCCGAATCAAGCAATGACATTGTTAAAGAATAAGAAGGCTGCAGTGGCTGCCATATTGTTGAACGTAGGCATAGCTTCGGCCCATTTAGTGAAGCAGTCAACCGCCACGATGATATATTTGTGGTTACCAGCAGATGGAGGTCGAAATTCCTTAAAGTCGATGGCCCATTTACAAAAAGGACCAGTTGTGACAACAAGATGGAGAGGAGAGGGAGGAGCTCACGCCTTGGGGGCGAAATGTTGGCAATTGGAACAGTGTTTGATTGCTTCAATGCAATCACTGAAGAGAGAAGGCCAAAAATACCTAACATGCATGATTTTTTGGGTGGTGGCGAGGCTGGAGAGGTGGCCACCACAAGCGCCACTATGACAGGCATTTAGGACTTGCTCGGCTTCAGCATGGGTGAGGCAACGAAGAAGGATAGTATCTACGTCGTGACGATAAAGGTCATCGCCGATTAGAAGGTAGTGAGAGGCTTGGTGTCGGATACGTCGTCGAGCATCACGTTCAAGGTGAAGGGAGAACTTTTGGGTTCGCAAGTAAGTAAGGATGTCACCGTACCAAGGATCGTTGGTGGTGATGGAAAACAAATGTTCATCGGGAAGAGCGTCATTAATTGGAGTATCTTGCGTCCGAGTAGGTAAATCAGAAATGAGTTCAGCTAGGACTAAACCTTTCTTAATTTTTGGGGTGAAAAATTCAAGGTCGAATTCTTGGAGAATAACGACCCAACGGGCATACTTCCCATTGAGGATGCGGCGACTCAATAGGAAAGCCATGGGGTTGGAATCAGTCACAACCTTGGTGGAACGCATGAGGATATAATGACGCAATTTTTGGACTGAGAACACGACAGCTAGTGCTAATTTTTCTTCATGCGAGTAGGATACAAGTGGACCAGCAAGGTTCTTACTGACATAATAGATCACATGTTCGACACCGTTATCATCCTCCTGGATAAGGACACCAACAACCGAATATGTGGAAGCGGAGATGTATAGGATGAAATCTTAGTCAAAATCAGGGGGACGAATCAAGGGAGCAGATGTGAGAGCATGCTTGAGGGCATCAAAATAATCTTGAGCATATGTATCCCAGACAAAAGGGGTGTGAGAGCGAAGAAGTCTAAGGAAGCCGTGCGCGGTAGTGGCATAGTCAGGAACGAATCGGCGAAGAAAATTAGCTTTGCCTTGGAGACTTTGTAGCTGGCGTAAGGTACGAGGCAGAGGAAGTTCAAGAATGGCTTGAACCTTCAAAGGGTCGAGAGTTATCCCGTATTTAGACACGATGAAGCCAAGGAGATGACCGGCGGGAACACAGAAGACACATTTCAAAGGGTTAAGGCGAATGTTATACTTGCGGCATCGGAGAAAAATGGTACACAAGTCATGAAGGTGTTGCGCCCGATGTTTAGAGCGTGCGGTAAGGTCGTCTAAATAGGCAAGGATAAGTCATGGAAGAAATAATACATGGCTCATTGAAAGGTGGTGCCAGCGTTTTTAAGGCCAAATGGCATGACTCGGTATGCGAAAGTGCCCCACGAAGTAATGAACGCGGTTTTAAGTTGATCAGCACGACGGATAACAATTTGGTTGTATCCGGAGAAGCCATCCATAAAGGAGAGAATCTCGTTCCCTGCACACACATCGATGATTTGGTCAATAAATGGTGTGGTGTGGGGAAGTTGTCTTTGGGACAAGCTTTGTTCAGATCGCGAAAGTCGGTGCAAACATGAATGGTGCCTTGTTTTTTGAGGACGGGAACTGCGTTAGACACCCAAGTGGTATATTCAATGGGGTAAATGAAACCAGCCTGCCAGAGCTTGTCGATTTCAGCTTTCATGGCTTCACGTCTAGAAGGATGGACGGGTCTCAACTTTTGATGAACTGGAATGGCAGCAGGCCATGTGTCGATGTGATGTTCGACAATGCCAAGATCGAGTCTGGGCATTTCTGAGTATGACCTGGCGAAAACATCAAGAAATTCTTTGAAGAGTTTCTTGTCGGCTTCAATTTCTTCTGGAGTGCATTGGGCGCGCATGGTGATATGTTCTTCAATACCTGGCTTGACAGAAATGTTTATTTTGATGGTGCGAGAGATATTAGCCCTATTGCCTTCTTCGAAAGCATCGGGTGCACGGATGGGGTTTTTGAACCAATCGACTTTATCAGGGATGAATTCTTTGGATTCGAGGGCATATTGGTCATGAGATTGATGTGGGAGGAAATATGCACGATGGTGCATATCGTCCCATGGAAAATCGGGGTTGTTCATGGCTTCCATGATGTCTTCATCGGACTGGAATATGGGAAGAGAGGGTGGAAGAGGTTGACCTGAGGAGGTAGAGGGATGAGACTCTTGATTGTGATGGGAAGGGCTCACATGTATGATGTTATGTGAGGTGACAGAGTGAGCAGTTGAATGAGCATGCGAAGCATTGGGGGAAGGTACTAAGGGGTTGGTATCCGAGAATCGCGGTGATGAGGAAAGGTAGGAAATGGTAGCTGAAGTCTCGGTCATTTTGGTATCAGGAGGAGGAATGGTAATCGTGGTAGACAGGTGGTCTTGTGTGAGGGAAGAAGGATTACGGGAGAGGGTGGCTTTGAATTGGCGGTACGTGGCTAAAGAGGCATGATACTTGTCAAGGCGGGGGCAAAGGTGGGTATAGTGGCCATGGAAATTGCACAAAGAACAAGGATGATTGGTGCGCAAATTCTTAAGTTTAGGGGTAGAATCTGGTATGGTGACATGGACTTCTAATATGTCTGATTCTAGAAACGTTTCATTAACCATGGTCTTGAGAGGTGGTAATTCGGGGTAGGTATGAGTGGCGTGACCAAAAACATCACACAGAGCACACTGGATGGGATACTTGGGGGGCCGAGGAGGGGCAGGGTTGGGTGGGGTAGGTTTGTCCCTTGATGCCCCCCTGCGAGCTTTGCCATTTTTACTCGAAGCGGTTGTAATAGGAGGCGGTGCTTGTTGAGGTGACTGAGGTACGAGCGTAGCAAGAGAAGTCGTAGGGATTGGTTGAACCAAGGTCAAAGTAATATATGGTTTAGGTTGACCAGGCAGAGTGGTGGCTGGAGGGTCAAGGTATCAGACAGGTATACCCAAGGTCAAGTTGGGGAGGGATAGGGTGGCCAAGGTAGGGACCAAATAAGCTCCAGGAGGGGGAGCGAGGAAAGGGATCTGACCAGCATGGAAATGGCTAGGAGGAATGGTGCCAAGGGGGTTGATTTCAGGTGGAATCGACCCGTGAGGAGTGGCGGTAGAAGAAGATTCAGAAAGAAGAAGGGGTGAAGGGCTAGGAGCTGGTTGAGGTTGAGGTTTCTGACTAGCCAAAGTGGGCTCTGTAAGGTTAGCCCAAGATGATTACATCATGCAAACGTTTTCCAAGTTAGGATCAGAGACGGGAGGGGAGTCGAAAAAGGTGCCAAGAAAGGAGGAGTCTTTTTAGACGTCGGGGGAAACACTGGTCAAAGAATCGGCAGTTTTCTTGTTGGTGACAATAGAGATGGTGGACTCAGGGGAGGTCTGAGATTTTGGTTCATGGTAGGTTAATTTGTCAATGGTGACAATCTTTCCATTATGAGGGAAGAACATCTTGCGGTGGACTGCGGATGGGATGGCAGACATGGCATAGGTGTAACTACGCCCCAAAAGGATGTTGTAGTCAAGAGGGGCGTCGATAACTTCAACGTCGACACAAACAGTCTTGCCGGCAAGGGTGATAGGATAGTTACAGAATAGGCCAATGGGATGGGAGGCATGGCCATCCCATGCACGAAGGGTGATGGTGGAAGGGGCCAGTTCAGGGGATCTGAGTTGTTTCCAAACCGAAGCGGACATTACGTAGGTAGATGCCCCCTCATCAATAATACACCGAGCAACATTGGCGTTTCGGATTTTGACCGGGATTTGGAAAGAAACCGAAGGAGGGAGAGGGGGATGGTCTGACTAACGGGCATCGAAAACAATCAATTGGTCATCGGCAGGATCTACAGCACCCACGACAGATAGGAGAGCCCTCTTTTGAGAAGGACATGACTGGAGAAGTTTCAGTGTTGAAATGGCAGCGGGAGATTGGGCCAGATAATCTACTATGTTGTATGAATGGGCAGCCCGATGAGAGGCAGCATTTCAGCGTAATGGTCCCTTAGGAGTCTTGGGATTAACCTCAGCTTTGGGCGGAGGGAGTTGCAAGGGACCATTGGGTGTCAATAGAGGCTCTGTAGGACCTCACAATGGAGAATCGGAGACAGACGGAACAGGAGGTGTGGAATACTGACGGGAGCGAGTTTGAAGGTTGAGGTCGACGGTGAGAGATGGGTCAGAAGCCATCATAAGAATCTGGTAATCAGAGGAACCAGAAGGGGAAGGTTGGGTGTTTACCGGGGCATGAGGTGGTTGAGGGGCCACGAATCTTTGTTGAGGGAAAGGATCGGTAAACACAGCAGGTAGAGAAGTCGCTGGGGCAGGGGGGACAGTAGGGGAGGAGTGTTGTCCCTGTATGGTGGCTTGAGAATCCCACATCTGCCACATTTGTGGTAATAAGAGACAATCATGAGTGTAATGACCATAAACACCGTAACACGAACAGGGCTTATTGGTGCGAAGTGGCCTGTTCGGCTTGCGCTGAGAACCGTGTGGCTGGTTAGCAGTGTGAGGATCAATACTAGAAGGATTGGGTCCACAATTACCAGGGCACTAGATTTATTGCCTTTCTTCTTTCTTGGAGAAGGGAGAAAATTAGGTGCCCCCTGATGTGCAAAAACTTGCCCTAGAGGGGGTAATAAGTGCGGTTGCATAGGTGGAAAAGGCAAGGGAGTGGGTGGTCCAAATGTTGGGGGAGCCAGGACACTAGGTTGTGAATACGGATAAGTAGCAGTGAGGTAAGCAGGAGGGTGGGAAAAAGGAGGAGGCATGCCCTATCCTGAATACATGCTACCGGGAGGGGAAAAAGTGCTAGAGGGGCTGGCCCCTGGAGGGTAACCATGGCCCGGAAGAGGTTGGGCAGAGTTATGTGACAAGGCTCCAACGATACCGTCGACAGAGTGAGATGCCCCCGAGGCGTGAGGGTCACCGGGCTTGGGAAGGTCAGGAAGGACGGTATAAACATAACCAGATTGGGCATAAATAAGGTCATATTTCAAAGCTATTTGGAGGGCGGCTTCTTCGATTTGGGGAAAATGGGACGCGACATCCTTGCCACTGGGAGGTAAGAGAGAGCAAAGGAACCAGTCCATATAAACTCGATCTTCAAAGGAGGGAGCACGACACAAGCTCCGTCTTCGCTGCCATTCCTGGACATGAGCACAAAGGCGGGTCGAAGATGATTGGTGGAAAGAAGTTAAGAGTTCAGTTCCAGTTTCGTATCGGAGGGGGAGCTGGAAATAGGATAAAAAGGCTTGGGAAATGGTCGCAAAGGTGGTATGGGAAGAGGTGGCTCGATCAACATACCATTTGGAAGCTTCGCCAGTAAGCGTGCGTTGGAACAAACTATGATGGATGGAGTCATCAGTGATGGAACTGGAGGAACACCACATGTGGAAATATCGGATATGGTTAGAGGGATCTTCACTACCAAGGCCTTCGAACTTGGGAATGTCGGAGGGGAGCTTGGTTGGCATAGCAGGCCAACTAACATCGTGGCGAATAGTATCATTGATTAGCTTATTGAATTTGGGGAGACTAAGGCCGGCCATATAAGGGAGCAATGGGGCAGTCGAGGTAGGTCCCGAGATGGTTCCACTGGAACAGACCCAGCAGTAGTACTGGGGTTGCTGCTGGTAGTAGGCCCTAAAGTAGACATGGTAAAAGTGACAGGGGGAGAACCAGGAGTAGGGGGAGAACCCGAACAATCAGAGGAAGAGTCGGAGTGCGGACTCGGGGGAGGACTTACTCGATGACGACGGGAGGGAGGAAGTCGACCAAGCGGAAACTGAGGGTGAAGGCCAAGAAGTCTCTGAGAAAGGCACCTTGGGGGCGCAATGATGACGAGAAGAAGAAAAACCGACAAGGGCAAGGAGAGACAAAATCAAGTGAGACCAAGGGCAGAAAGGTGCAGTGACAATTGATTTTAAAGTCTTTGCCAAGCGGTGTTAACCATGTGCTTCTTCACTTAGGGTCAGTGTGTGGCATGCGTTAATTTTAATTGTTTAAACCCAGACGTTTTGGGAGTAAAAGAAAAAGTGTGCTGTGTAACTGAAACTAAATCTGTAGTAAATAAGACGAAAAGAACAGAAAATGAACAGCTACCAATGCATCAATCTAACCCCAGAAGGCGGGTCTCTCAAAACTAGTTTATAAGAGGGAAAAAACTAAGCAAAGCACGCTAAAAAGAGGCCAATAGATCAAATGTCGGGAGGGACTGGGATCTAAAGGAGAAATTTGCTGAAAAGTGGTGCAGAGAACAGCAAAGAGGCAGAGGCAAGGTTGTTGTTGAAAAGGAGGAGATCAGCTAAAACTAGAAGAGACAAGGCAGTGGCCTTAGAAATTAACCCAAACAAAACAATATGAGGTTATTTGAGAGGGAGAAGAGTTGATCTAAAAGGAGCTGAAACAGAGGTATCAGATCTGAGAAAAATAAGGCTGAAACTGTGAAAATTCATACTGCTGAAATATCAAAGACTCTCCCACAAAAAGTGGAGGGTACTAGAGCCCTAAGGGGCAAGATTCCCTCTTAGTTGAGTAAAGCAGTAAAGAAACAGGTCTAAACGGGCAGAGACAGAGGTTGGAAAACCCTGACAGAAGCTTTAGACAAACCCAGAAAAAGTGCTGAAAATTTTGAAGAAAAAGTGCAGGTCGCAGGTTCTGACCTATTTTCAGTCCTGGTCGCAGGTTTGGGGTAGAAAAGTGTGTCCTAAGGCTCAGGTCGCACTTTTTGGGCTGATAAGTGCGACCTGCAGATCCGGTTCTCTCGGCGGCAGATTCTAGAAAAAAATTTCGTCTCAGTTGCGGTTGATGTCTGTCACCTACGCAATAAGGCCAGAAACACACGGAAGTTAAAAATTTGACTATTTTAGGGTGTTAGGGGTGAAAAAACCATGAAAAGAGGAAAAACAGAGAATGGAAGAGAAACCTTAGGGTCTGAAACCACTGGATATGCAGGAATATATAAAACGACAGCGATCGCAAAAGAAAACCCGTGTGGAGTCACCAATTGTTAGTATGAATCTTTCATCGTAAAAGATCACTTTAGCTACGCATAACAAATAGCCCTAACATCGATTATGGCTGCAAAATATCTTTAAGTTTGCTGCATAAATTCAGATCTAAGCACAAAATACATTAAGCAGATAAAATAGAATATAGCTCCATAAATCCAATGGACTAGACAAGAATAATGTATTTGAAAGAATTTTGTATTGTATTAATGAATGGGGCACCTGAGAGGAAAACAAGAAAGGTGTTTTCCGGTTCTCCTCAGTCGGATGGGTTCTTGGAAGTCCTTAGTGTTTCAGATCTAACATTTCTCTCTCTTACTGGTGTAGAAAAATAAACATAGAACTCAATGGGAGTTCACAAAGCAAAAATGGAAACTGGTGACCAAGAGTAGATCCAGAGTGATCTAATGCAATGAAGGTGACTAATTAATGGGGAAAACCCCCCTATTTATAACAAAATATTGGGGCGGTCTAGAACTCGATGCATGAATAAAATATTATTAATAGAATTCTAGAAGCACCGTTTAGGAATATTTTATTATATTTGTTGGAGGGAAAAGGGTTCTTGACTTGGGTCAATTCCTTTATTTGTAAATAATAAATAAATAAATGGTTTATTTATTATTTTAGGGAAGTGATGGGAATATAATTAAATAAATAATGGTTTATTTAATTATTTGTGGGTGATTTAGTCAAATTTAACTAATATTATTATTTAAATAATGATTTAAATAACTTATTCTTAGGGAATAATTAAATAAATAAGGGTTTATTTAATTAAGTTCCTTATTTTGGGTTAAATATGACCAGGAAATATAAACAAATGAGTTATTTTATATGGTGAAAGCAATTTTACTTAGGGTAAAATTGGTCTTACATGGTGTACTTGGGTTCATCTAATAATAATAGGTTAGATGACCGAAAAATGGTGTAACATATTTCCCCCCAATGTACGAGTGTTAGGAGCAAACCATATGACCGAAGTACATTGTAAGAATTCAATTACTAGATATCGAGAGGGAAGTGAGAGAGAGAAATGTAAGGTTGCCTGATGTGCTAAAGGACTAGACCCTGAGCAGATGAGACTTACAGGTGCAAAAATTCTCTATTTTATGAAGTGGTACCTGTGCTAAAGGCGGCGGGGGAGGCATACCTATGCCGGCCAAGACAATGTACAAAGAATAACGCACTCAGAAAACCATGGAACGCAATAAGTACAAAGAGTAAGGCACCTGGAAAACCACGGAACACAATAATGAAGCATGTGGTAGCTGAAACATGAGCCAGAAAAATCAGAGGATGAATCCCACATACATGTGATGCCTGGAATAATCGTCAGGACTTATACAGTAATATGGTAGTACATGAGATACAAATATACCCAAATGCCCCCTACACATGGGCAAGGGCTCTCAAAATCTGACAGAGACATGTGAATCAAAAATGTTGCTGCAAGCGGTTGAAGCCGATATCATCAAATGAGAGGAGCTGCATCAAGGGCGGGAATGAAGTCATCCGAGCATGTGGGGGGCTACCTGCAGGGCCACCCCCTCATGAGGTTTGAGACATCTCACACATGCCCGGGAATCACCAATATCTGCTGCGGCATCACTGGATCACCGAGTATACGTATCGCGAACATGTTGAAAAGGGGTTGGATCCAAGGTACCCAGACGAAGACTAATGATGATGTTGAAATGAGGAAAGGTCCAAAGGGGACACGAAAATCATGAGTATGAAATGGTATCTCATGACAGAAATCAACAAATACAAGAATAAAGATGGAGGCTAAGTGGTGCCCCAAGGAAAAGTGTTGTAAGTGAGGAAATCCGATTTGAAAAAGGAGGAAAAGAAGACTTCATGGACGACATGTGTCCTGGTGAAGTAGTGATTGATGAAAACAAACATATGCTTGCTATCTACAAGAAAGTAAAACATGCATTTTGAGCAGGAAATGCTAAGGGTAATACCGCTTGAGATAGAGTGCATTGCGAGGATGAGGAAGGGGGTGGCCTTCAAAGTCCTCTAAAAGATATGCCCCATTCCCAAGATTTTTACTGATGATGTAAGGACCTAACCATAATGAGTCAAACTTCCCATGACCGAGGGTATCATGGGCCTGGTCATAGACTAGAACAAGGTCACCTTCATGAAAGGTGCGAGGATGCACTTTTCGGTCATACTGAGCTTTGGTGCACTTTTTGGCCGCTTCAAGAGTTTGTAATCCAACACGACGATCTTCAGAGGTGCCCTCAAGCATGATAAGTCGTTGTTCTAGAGTTTGGGTATCAAGGAGAAGTTCGACGACCAAATGAAGGGAAGGGATTTCACATTCGATTGGTAAGACTGCCTCCTCGCCAAAGACAAGGTGGAAAGGAGTGAAACCGGTGGCAGTTTTAACAGAAGTACGATAAGCCCACAAAGTAGGGAAGAGCATGAGAAGCCAATTGGTTTTTTGTTTATTCACCGTTCGTTGAAGCATGGTTTTAAGAATTTTGTTGACCGCTTCAACCTGGCCATTACCTTGGGGGTAATAGGAAGATGAATATTGGTGTTCAAAACCCAATAAGGAGGAGAGCTCATGCCAAATCTGATCTTCGAAATGTCGACCATGGTTTGAGATTAATTGTTTTGGAACTCCGAATCGAGCAATGACATGGTTAAAGAAAAAGAGGGCTGCAGTGGCTACCGTATTGTTGAACGTAGGCATAGCTTCGGCCCATTTAGTGAATTAGTCAACTGCCACAATGATATATTTGTGGTTACCAGCAGATGGAGGTTGACATTCCATATAGTCGATGGCCCATTTACAAAAAGGACCAGCTGTGATGACAGGATGGAGAGGAGAGGGAGGAGCTCGCGCCTTGGGGGAAAAATGTTGGCAATTGGAACAGTGTTTGACTACTTCAATGTAATCACTGAAGAGAGAAGTCCAAAAATACCCAGCACGCATGATTTTTTGGGCGGTGGCGAGGCCGGAGAGGTGGCCACCACAAGCGCCACTGTGACAGAAATTTAGGACTTGCTCGGCTTCAGCGTGGGTGAGGCAACGACGAAGGACACTATCTACGCCGCGATGATAAAGGTCATCGCCAATTAGAAGGTAGCGAGAGGCTTGGTTTTGGATACGTCGTCGAGCATCACGATCAAGGTGAAGGGTGAACTTTTGGGTTCGCAAGTAAGTAAGGATTTCACTGTACCAAGGATCGTCAATGGTGATGGCAAACAAATGTTCATCGGGAAGAGCATCATTAATTGGAGTATCTTGTGTCTGGGTAGGTAAATCAGAAATGAGTTCAGCTAGGACTAAACCTTTCTTACTTTTTGGGGTGACAAATTCAAGGTCGAATTCTTGGAGAATAACGACCCAACGGGCGTACTTCCCATTAAGGATGCGGCAACTCAATAGGAAATCCATGGGGTTGGAATCAGTCACAACCTTGGTGGAACGCATGAGGATATAATGACGCAATTTTTGGACCGACAACACGACAGCTAGTGCTAATTTTTCTTCATGCAAGTAGGACACAGGTGGACCGGCAAGGTTCTTACTGACATAATAGATCACATGTTCGACACTGTTATTAGCCTCTTGGATAAGGACACTAGCAACCGAATATGTGGAAGCGGAGATGTATAGGATGAAATCTCGGTCAAAATCAGGGGGACGGATCAAGGGAGCGGATGTGAGAGCATGCTTGATGGAAATAAAAGACTCTTGAGCGTATGTATCCCAGACAAAAGGGGTGTGAGAGTGAAGAAGTCTAAGGAAGCCCTGTGCGGTAGTCGCATAGTCAGGAATGAATCGGCGAAGAAAATTAGCTTTGCCTTGGAGACTTTGTAGCTGGTGTAAGGTACGAGGCGGAGGAAGTTCAAGAATGGCTTGAACCTTCAAAGGGTCGAGAGTTATCCCGTATTTAGGCACGATGAAGCTGAGGAGATGACCAGCGGGAACACAGAAGACACATCTCAAAGGGTTAAGGAAAATGTTATACTTGCGGCATCGGAGAAAAATGGTACGCAGGTCATGAAGATGTTGCGCCCGATGTTTAGAACATGCGGTAAGGTCATCTAAATAGGCAAGGATAATATGGGATAAGTCATTGAAGAAATAAGACATGGCTCGTTGAAAGGTGGCGCCGGCATTTTTAAGGCCAAATGGCATGACTCGGTATGCGAAAGTGCCCCACGGACTAATGAATGCGGTTTTAAGTTGATAATCACGATGGATAACATTTTGGTTGTATCCGGAGAAGCCATCCATAAAGGAGAGAATCTCGTGCCCTGCACACTCATCGATGATTTGGTCAATAAATGGTGTGGGGAAGTTGTCTTTGGGACAAGCTTTGTTCATATTGTGAAAGTCAGTGCAAACCCGAATGGTGCCTTGTTTTTTGAGGACGGGAACTGGGTTAGACACCCAAGTGGTATATTCAATGGGGTAGATGAAACCAGCCTGCCGGAGCTTGTTGATTTCAGCTTTGATGGCTTCACATCCAGAAGGATGGATGGGTCTCAACTTTTGACAAACTGGGATGGCATCAGGCCATGTGTCGATGTGATGTTCGACAATGGCAGGATCGAGTCTGGGAATTTCTGAGTATGACCAGGCAAAAACATCACAGAATTCCTTGAAGGGTTTCGTGTAGGCTTCAATTTCTCCCAAAATGCATTGGGCACCCATGGTGATATGTTCTTCAATACCTGTCTTGAAAGAAATGTTGATTTTGATGGTGGGAGAGATATTAGCCATATTGCCTTCTTTGAAAGCATCAGGTGCAGGGATGGGGTTTTTGAACCAATCAACTTTATCAGGGATGAAGTCTTTGGATTCGAGGGCAAATTGGTCATGGGATTTATTTGGGAGGAAATATGCATGATGGTGCATATCATCCCATGGAAAATCAGGGTTTTTCATGGCTTCTATGATGTCTTCATCGGACTGGAATATGGGAAGAGAGGGTGGAAGAGGTTGACCTGAGGAGGTAGAGGGATGAGACTCTTGATTGTGATGGGAAGGGCTCATGAGTACAATGTTATGTGAGGTGATAGAGTGAATAGTTGAATGATCAGGTGAAGCATTGGGGGAAGGTACTAAGGGGTTGGTATCCAAGAATCACGGTGATGAGGAAAGGTAGGAAATGGTAGTTGAAGTCTCGGTCATTTCGGTATCAGGAGGAGGAATGGTAATTGTGGTAGATAGGTGGTCTTGTGTGAGGGAAGAAGGATTATGGGTGAGAATGGCTTCGAATTGGTGGTATGTGGCTAAAGAGGCACGATACTCATCAAGGCAGGGGCAAAGGTGGGTATAGTGGCTATGGAAATTGCACAAAGAACAAGGGTGATTGGTGCGTAAATTGTTAAGTTTAGGGGTAGAATCTGGTAAGGGGACATGGACTTCTGGGATGTCTGATTCTAGAAACGTTTCATTAACCATGGTCTTGAGAGGTGGTAATTCAGGGCAGGTATGAGTGGCGTGACCAACAACATCACACAGAGCACACTGGATGGGATGCTTGGGAGGCCGAGGAGGGGCAGGGTTGGGTGGGGTAGGTTTTTCCCTTGATGCCCCCCTGCAAGCATTGCCATTTTTACTCGAAGCGGTTGTAACAGGATGCGGTGCTTGTTGAGGTGACTGAGGTACCAGCGTAGTGATAAAATTCGTAGGGATTGGTTGAACCAGGGTCAAATTAATATATGGTTTAGGTTGACCAGGCTAAGTGGTGGCTGGAGGGTCAAGGTACCAGACGGGTATACCCAAGGTAAAGTTAGGGAGGGATAGGGTGGCCAAGGTAGGGACCGGATAAGTTCCGGGAGGGGGAGCGAGGAAAGGGATCTGACCAAAATGGAAATGGCCAGGAGGAATGGTGACAAGGGGGTGGATTTCAAGTGGAATAGACCCATGAGGAGTGGTGATATAAGAAGATTCAGAAGGAAGAATGGTGGCTAACGGGGGTGAAAGGCTAGGAGCTGGTTGAGGTTGAGGTTGCCGACTAGCCAAACTGGGTTCTATAAAGTTATCCCAAGATGATTACATCATGCAAACATTCACCAAGTTAGGATCAGAGACGAGAGGGGAGTCGAAAAAGGTGCCAAGCAAGGAGGAGTTTTTGTAGAAGCCGGGGGAAACACTGGTCAAAGAATCAACAGTTGATTTATTGGTGACAGTAGAGATGGTGGACTCAGGGTAGGTCTGTTCATGGTAGGTCAATTGGTCAATGGTGACAATCTTGCCATTATGAGGGAAAAACATCTTGCGGTGGACTGCAGACAGGACAATAGACATGGCATAAGTGTAACTACGCCCCAAAAGGATGTTGTAATCAAGAGGGGCATCGATAACTTCAACGTCGACACAAACAGTCTTGCCGGCAAGGGTGATAGGACAGTTACGAATAGGCCAATGGGCTAGGAGGCATGGCCATCCCACGCATCAATAATACACCGAGCAACATTAGCATTTCAGATTTTGACTAGGATTTGGAAAGCAACTGAAGGAGGAAGAGGGGGATAGTCTGACTAATGGGTGTCGAAAACCATCAATTGGTCATCAACAGGATCTGCAGTGCCCATGGCAGATATTAGCACCCTCTTTTGAGAAGGACACGACTGGAGGAGTTCCAATGTTGAAATGGCAGCAGGAGATTGGGCCAGATCATCTACTATGTTGTATGAATGGGTAGCCTGACCAGAGGCAGCATTTCGGTGTAATGGTCCCTTAGGAGGCTTGGGATGAACCTCGGCTTTGGGTGGAGGGAGTTGTAAGGGACCATTGGGTGTTGATAGAGGCTCTATAGAACCTGACGAGGGAGACTCAGAGACAGGAGGTGTGGAATACTGACGAGATGGAGTTTGAAGGTTGAGGTCGACGGTGAGAGATGGGTCAGAGGCCATCATAAGAATCTAGTAATCAGAGGAACCAGAAGGGGAAGGGTGAGAGGTTACCGGGGCATGAGGTGGTTGAGTGGTCACGAATCCTTGTTGAGGGAAAGGATCGGTAAGCACAGCAGGTTGAGAAGTAGCTGTGGCAGGGGGGACAGTATGGGAGGAGTGTTGTCCCTGTACGGTGGCCTGAGAATCCCACATCTGCCGCATTTGTGGTAAGAGGGGACAATTGTGAATGTAGTGATCATAAACACCGCAACACGAACAGGGCTTATTGGTACGAAGTGGCCTGTCTGGTTTGGGCTGAGAGCCCTGTGGCTGGTTGGTAGTGGTAGAGTCAATA
>JAXQQM020071664.1:0-83290 GCA_034641835.2 Pinus albicaulis
TAGCTTAATTTAAAAAAAAAAAATAGCAGCAATTGGACAAAAAATTTTCAATGATGTTCTTGGGAATTTATATAGGAGAATGGAAAAATGGAAGTAGATTGAACATTAAATGGATCTCATTAAGGCAGACCGGCGAAAGTGTTCACGCCCATACTGCTTAATGGCTCAACAACGCTGTGTGTACTCATGGTATGGCCTAGGAGCCTCTGTCAGGTCAAGATTGACCTCTCCTATTTCTCTGGAGTCTTTCATGTGTCTTAAACTCTGTGCTGCCTTCTAGAATAAGCGAACTGGACGGAAGGATCTGCAAGCCACTCCATACTCCATAACCGCGACCTGACAGTCTTTTATGAAGCTCCTGTTAGTGTGCTTAATTTTCCTGGGCTCGAGGGAGCACGGAGGGCACTGTAGGAATGGTGTATTGTCTAGAGAAAACATTCTGCTAACACTGCGCCTGGATTTCCATTTGCCGTTTTGAAGAAAACTGACCTTTGTTTATAAATGCCGTTGAAACAAAACTGAAACTAAAAAACGCCTGCGTGAAGGGAAGAACAGTGACTAGGAGGGAAAGGAGAGGAAACGGGACCTACATAAGTTGCAATCGGAATGGAGCAAGGGGGGATAAATATATAACCAATAGTAATCGCAATCGGAATTGGAGTGGGACGGGCAGAGTAACATATAACACAAAACTTCCAATGCGATGGGGAAAACCCTTTGTAAAAACAAAAAAAATGAATTTTTGACTTTTACAAAGGAAAAGGCAATTTGGCTATGAATGACGAAAAGACCGTATGGTGGGACTGAGGTACGGATCACAATCACAAATTGGAATTGGGAGATGGAGCATGGCGGAGTGGTGCAGCACAAAATTTCCGATGTGATTGGGGAAAAACCTTTGTAAACTGAAAATAATACAATTTTCCTATTTACAAAGAGAAAACCCCTTTATTATATGAACAACGTGGAAGAGTATTATGGTGGGCCTGGTAGGTCTAATCGTAATCAGAGGATCGGACTTACGATCATGCGATAGGGTGGAATGGAGCGATCGCAATCGGAGATCGGGAGCGGGCGACAATCGCAATCGGGAGAAAGAAAATTGCGATGCGATCAATCAGATGGGTTTGCGATCAGGCAGGATGGAGCGATCACAATCGGAGATCGGGAGTGGGCAACAATATAAATTGGGAGAAAGAACATTGCGATGCGATCAATCAGAGGGATTTGCAATAGGGCGGATCGGAGAGGAGTTGCGATGCGATGATCAGAAGGATTTGCGATCGATCAATCGCATCGCAAATATTTGCGACGCGATCAATCGCATCACAAATATTTGCAATGAGTGATTGGGGTATTCATCATAACATATGCGATTGGAAAGATATTTGTGATTGCGATTAATAAGCAGCGGGGGTATATAATATATAAACTTTATAATAAGTTTATTACAATGTATGGTGGGGCATGGAAAGGGGAAGCGGTTATAAAGGGCGGGACTTAATAATAAACATTAACATTGTTTATTATAAGGTTCTAAGGGGTATGGTCGGGGGAGTGGTTGTATAGATCGCGTATTTTCATTTTAACGTGAATTACAAAGCGATTTATAATTGGAAAGGGGGAAAAGGGGTATAAGACTTAAATAAAACAAAGATTAAGGGGAAAAGTGGGGAGATAGGCGGTATAAGGGATTTTACTTCACATAGGCATAGAATTCAATCCAGAAGTCAGTTTTGAGAATGTAGCATACCGTTGGAAAGCTCTTTTCAGGAAATTTTTGATGGTTCTACTTGGAGGATGCTCTAGTGTTGAACAAGTTGTGGAAAACTTCTCTAAAGGAAGGTACCAACAAAAGGCACAAGGAGGCTTCAAGGATGATTTGTTTTCAGAGGAAATGCATTCCTTGAAGGCTCAGAAACATTTTAGCCCCCTGTTTGCTTGTCAAAAATTTTTATGGGGGGCTAACAGAAGGCACAAGGTATAAAACAAAAAACGTACTACACCAATGTGCACAAGGTACCTGGGTAGTCACAACTTAGCAAATTGATATGACTGCCCTGAAACCAAATGACCCAAGCTGAATGTGTGTCATCGGTCTCCCTCGCATGGCAAGACAGGGCGCACCCGACTGAACAAAGTCACAAGGGAGAAACCAGAAAATGAGCCGCATGAATTTGTGAACAAAGTCACAAGGGATCAATCAGAAAATGAGCCGCACAAATTTTTAGAAGCCACCCGGGGGGTCAAAACATATGAAATTTGATACAAGCGCCCTCAAATGAAATGACCTGACCTGAACGCATTTCATTAGGTGCCCTCAAACAAAAATACTTGTACTGAATGCGTTTCATTGGGTGTCATCACATGGTGCACCCTACCGAGAGAAGGCACAAGGGAGAAAATGGAAAATGGGCTGCACGAACATCCACAAGGAACCCGAGCAGTCACAACTTAGAAAATTTGATACAGACTCCCTCAAATGAAATGACCCAACTAGAATGTGTTTCATTGGGTGCCCTCACATGGTGCGACACGACACGCTCGACCGAACAAAGGCACAAGGGAGAGAACAACAAATGGGCCACACGAACATGCACAAGGAAACCAGGTGATCACAAGTTAGCAAATTTGATACGACAACCATCAAATGAAACTACTTGACCTGAACACGTTTCAACAAGCACTACAACACAACAAGACCTGGCTGAAAAAATTAAGGCAGAAGGGAGCATACGATAAATGGGCCATACGAATGTGCCCAAGGCACCGAAGCGGTCACAACAAAGAAAATTTGATACGACCATCCTCAAATGAAACGACCTGGCGCTAACGTTTTTCATCAAGCGCCCTCAGACGAAACGACTCGAACCGAACGTGTTTCTTCAAGCACTCTCACATGGCGTGACACAACGTGCCCGACCGAACAAAGAAAGAAGGGAGAAAATGGAAAATGAGCCGCACGAATGTGCACAAGGCACCTAAGTAGTCACAAATAAGAAAATTTGATATGGCCTCCCTCAAACGAAATGACCCTACTCGAATGCATTTCATCGGGTGCCCTCACACGACACGACACAAAGTGCCCAACTGAATGAAGGAACAAGGGAGAAAATGGAAAATGGCTCGCACAAACGTGCACAAGGCACCTGGGTAGTCACAAATTAACAAATTTGACAGAACGCCCTAAAACAAAACAACCCGACCTGAACGTGTTTCATTGGGCGCCCTCACATGACACGACACGGCTGTTGTGCAGGTAAATCCCCTCTGTGGATAGAGGTGATCCCTCTTGCCCTAGGGTGTGTCTAGCAGCAAGGTAAGATGATAATTCTTTGGATTCCTAGTTTATGAATGAAACTGAGTGAGATTCCAAACGTGTTTCATCAGGTGCCCTCACACGGTGCGCTCGATGGAGCGAAGCCACAAGGGAAAAAATGACAAAGGGACCGCACGAACATGCAAAAGGTACCTGTGTAGTCACATCTTATTAAATTGGATGTGGTCACCCTCAAATGAAATGACCTGACCTGTACGCCTTTCATCGGGCGCCCTCGCATGATGAGACATGTCATGCTTGACCGAACGAAGGCATAAGGGAGAAAACGACAAACAGGCCACACGAACGTGCACAAGGCACCTCGGCAGCCACAACTTAGAAAATTTGATATGGCTACCCTCAAATGAAATGACCCAACCTGAATGTGTTTCATTGGACTCCCTCACATGGCACGACATAGGCTGCCCAACCAAATGAAGGCACAAGGGAGAAAATAGCAAATGGGCCGCACGAATGTGCACAAGGTACCCGGGCACTCACAACTTAGAAAATTTGATACGGCTGCCCTCAAATGAAACAACCCAACCCAAACAGGTTTCATCTGTCGCCCTCAAATGAAACGACCCAACCTAAAAAAAATTCATTGGGCGTCCACGCACAACGCCACACGATGTGCCTGACCAAACTAAGGCATAAGGGAGAAAACAGCAAACGGGGCACATGAAAGTGTACAAGCCACCTGAGCAGTCACAAATTAGAAAATTTTATATGGCCACCATCAAACGAAACGACCCGAACACATTTCCTTGGGCGTACCTGACCGAACAAAAGCAAAAGTGAGAAAATGGCAAATGGGCTGCACAAACGTGCACAACAAACCTGCGCAGTTACAAATTAGCAAATTTTGTATGGCCGTGCTGAAACAAAACGACTCGACCTGAATGTGTTTCATTGAGCACCCTCACATGACACGACACGGCCCGCCCGACCGAACTAAGGCACAAGGGAGAAAATGGAAAACGGGCTGCACAAACATGCACAAGGTAACTATGCGTTCACAACTTATAAAATTTGATACGGCCATCCTCAAACAAAATGACCCAACTCGAACGCATTTCATCCAGTGCCCTCACATAGCACGCCTGATAGAACAAAGGAAAAAGGGAGAAAATAGAAAATTGGCTGCATGAACATGCACAAGGTACCCGAGTGGTCACAACTTAGAAAATATTATACAACCACCCTCAAACGAAATGACCCAACCCAAACGTGTTTCATCGGGCGCCCTCACACAGCGGGACACGACATGCCTGACCGAACAAAGGCATAAGGGAGAAAATGGAAAACAAGCCGAATGAATGTGCACAAGGCACCCAGGCAGTCACAACCTAGCAAATTTGATACAAGCACCCTCAAATGAAATGACCCGACCCGAACACGTTTTATTGGGCGCCCTCACACAAAACGACACGAATCACCCAAAATAAGGAAGGCACAAGGGAGAAATTTGCAAATGAACTTCATGAACATGCACAAGGCACCTGGGAGGTCACAATTTAGCAAATTTGATACGACAACCCTCAAACAAAATGAACCAACCCTAACACATTTCATCGGGTGCCCTCGCACAGCATGACATGACACGCTCGACTGAACAAAGGCACAAGGGAGAAAATCGCAAACTAGCTGTATGAACATGCACAAGGCACCTAGGTAGTCACATCTTAGCAAATTTGATATAGCCACCGTCAAATGAAATGACCCGATCCGAACATGTTTCATTAGGGGCCCTCACACCGTGCGACACAGCACGCCCGACCGAACAAGGGCACAAGGGAGTAAACGAAAAACACGCCGCATGAACATGCACAAGGCACCCATGTGGTCAAAAATTAGAAAATTTGATATGGCTGCCCTAAAAAAAAATGACCCAAATGCGTTTCATCAGGCACCCTCACATGGTGTTCCTGACCGAACAAAAGCACAAGGAACAAAATAACAAATGGGCCACACAAACGTGCATAAGGCACTTGGGTTGTCACAACTTAGTAATTTTTATACGTCTACCTTGAAATGAATGACCCAACCTTAATGAATTTCATCTGGTGCTCTCACACAGTGCGACACGCCCTGCTTGACCGACTGAAGGCATAAGGGAGAAAATTGAAAATGGGCCACATGAACATGCACAAGGTAACCGGGCATTCACAACTTAGAAAATTTGATACAACCATCCTCAAATGAAATGACTTGACCTGAACATGTTTCATCTGGCGCCCTCACATGGCATGCCTGACTGAATGAAGGCACGAGGGAGCAAGTGGCAAAGGGACCACACAAACTTGCACAAGGCACCTGGGCGGTCACAACTTAGATTTTTTTAGACGACCCCCCTCAAACAAAACGACCTGACCCAAACGTGTTTCATCGGGCACCCTCACATGGCATGAAATAGCGCAGCTGACCGAACGAAGGCACAAGGGAGAAAATGGAAAATGTGCCATATGAATGTTCACAAGGCACCTAGGTGGTCACAACCTATCAAATTTGATACAGCCTCCCTCAAATGAAACGACCCGACCAGAGCACGTTTCATCGGGTGCCCTCACATGGTGCGACATGGTATGCCTGCCTGAATAAAGGCATAAGGGAGAAATTGGCAAACAGGCCACACGAACATGCACAAGGCACCTGGGCAGTCACAACTTAGCAAATTTGATATGGCCGCCCTAAAAAAAATGACTGGAATTGAACGCATTTCAAAAGGTGCCCATGCACAGCACGACACAACTTGCCTGATCGAATGAAGGCACAAGGGATCAAATAGAAAACGGGCTGCACAAATGTGCATAAGGCAACTGGGAAGTCACAAATTAAAAAGTTTGATACAGCCACCCTCAAACAAAATGACCTGAGCCAAACGCATTTCATCAGGAAATCTCACACCGTGTGACATGGCTCACTCGACCGAACGAAGGCATAAGGAAGAAAATGACACACACACTACACCAACATGCACAAGGTACCTCGATAGTCACAAATTAGAAAATTTGATACAACCACCCTCAAACCAAATGACCAGAGCCAAATGTGTGTCATCGGGCTCTCTCACATGGCCCGACAGGGGGTGCTTGATCAAACGAAGTCACAAGGGACCAACTAGAAAATGAGCCCCACAAATGTGCACAAGGCACCCATGTAGTCAAAACTTAGGAAATTTGATATGGATACAATAAAATGAAATGACCTGACCCAAACACTTTTCAACAGGTGCCCTCAAACAAAATGACCAGACCCAAATGCATTTCATCAGGCACCCTCACACGACGTGCCCGACCGAGTGAAGGCACTATGGAGAAAATAGAAAACGGGCTGCAAAAATGTGCACAATGCACCCGAGTGGTCACAACTTAGCAAATTTGATATGGCCTCCCTCAATAGAAGTGACCCTACTAGAACGTGTTTCATCGGGTGCCCTCACATGGTGTGACACGATGGGCCCGAATGAACGAAGGCACACGGGAGCAAATAGAAAACAAGCTACACAAACATGCATAAGGGAACTGGGCAAACACAAGTTATCAAATTTGATATGGCCACCCTCAAATGAAACGACCTGACCCAAACACATTTCAACGGGCGCCCTCACACGACACAACATGGCTCGCCCGACCAAACAAAGGCAGAAGGGAGAAAACCACAAATGGGCCACACGAACGTGCACAAGGCACTGGGATGGTCACAACAAAGAAAATTTGATACGGCCATCCTCAAACAAAACGACATGACCTGAACGTGTTTCATCGGGTGCCCCCAAACAGAACAACCTGACCCAAATGTGTTTCATTGCGCACTCTCACACGGTGATACACAATGCTCCCGACTGAATGAAGGTAGAAGGGAGTAAATGGAAAATAGCCCACACAAATGTGCACAAGGCACTCGAGTGGTCACAACTAACCAAATTTGATACAGCCTCCCTCAAACGAAACGACCCAACCCAAACGTGTTTCACCAGGTTCCCTCACACGGTGCGACACAGAGCACCCAACGAAATGAAGGAACAAGGGAGAAAATGGAAAATGGCTCACACGAACGTGCACAAGGCACCTGGGTAGTCACAACTTAACAAATTTGATACAACCACACTCAAACAAAAAGACTCGACCCGAACGTGTTTCATCGGGTGCCCTCACATGGTGCCACATGATTGTTGTGCAGGTAAATCCCCTCTGTGGACAGAGGCGATCCCTCTAGCCCTAGGGTGGGTTTAGTAGCAAGGGAACATGCTAATCCTTTGGATTCCTAGTTTATGAATGAAACTGAATCGGATTTCAAATGTGTTTCATCGGGCACCCTTACATGGCGCGCCCGACTAAGTGAAGCCATAAGGGAACAAGTGAAAAATGGGCCGCACAAATGTGAAAAAGGTACTCGGGCAGTCAGAATTTAGTAAATTGGATGCGACCACCCTCAACTGAAATGACTCGACCCGTAGGCCTTTCATCGAGTGCCCTCGCACGATGCGACATGGCATGCCCGACCGAATGAAGGCACAAGATAGCAAACAAAAAACGGGCCACATGAACGTGCACGAGGCACTTGGGCAGTCACAACTTAGCAAATTTTATACAGCAGCCCCCAAATGAAATGACACAACCCAAATTCATTTCATTGGGCTCCCTCGCATGGCACAACATAGGCTGCCTGACCAAATCAAGGCACAAGGGAGCAAATAGAAAATGGGCCGCACGAATGTGCACAAGGCACTTGGGTGGTCACAACTTAGCAAATTTGATATGTCCACCCTCAAATGAAATGACCTAACCCAAAAATGTTTCATCTGCTGCCATCAAACGAAATGACCCGACCCAAACATGTTTCATCGGGCGCCCTCGCATGGCGCCACACGACGTGCCCGACCGAACGAAGGCACAAGGGAGAAAATAGAAAACAGGCCGCATGAATGTGTACAAGCCACATGGGCACTCACAACTTAGCAAATTTGATATGGCCACCATCAAACGAACTGACCCGAACACGTTTCATCCTGCATGCCCAACCGAGCGAAAGAAAAATGGAAAAAGCGACAAATGGGCCACATGAACGTGCACAACGAACCTAGGAGGTTACAAATTAGCAAATTTTATATAGCCACCCTGAAACGAAATGACCCAACCCGAACGCGTTTCATCGGGCACCCTCACATGACACGACATGACCTGCCCGACCAAATGAAGGCACAAGGGAGCAAATGGAAAATGGGCCACATGAACGTGCACAAGGTGAACGGGTGTTCACAACTTAGAAAGTTTGATACGACCACCCTAAAATGAAATGACCCGACCCGAACGCATTTCATCCAGCACCCTCACATGGTGCGCCCGACTGAACGAAGGCACAAGGGAGAAAATGGAAAATGAGCCACATGAATGTGCATAGTGTAACAATGGTTAGAACTTAGCGAATTTGATATGATCGCCATAAAATGAAACGACCCAAACCAAAGGCATTTCATCAGGAACCCTCACACGATGCGACACGCTGCGCCTAACCGAATGAAGGCACAAGGGACGAAACAAAAAACAGGCCACACGAATGTGCACAAGGCACCCAGGTAGTCACAACTTAGCAAATTTTATATGAGCACCCTCAAATGAAATGACCAAACCCGAACACGTTTTATCTGGCGCCCTCGCACGGCGCGACACGATGCGCTTGACTGAATGAAGGCACAAGGGAGAAATTGGAAAATGGGGTGCATGAACATGCATAAGGCACCTGGGTGGTCACAACATACAAAATTTTATATGGCCACCCTCAAACAAAATGACCTGACCCTAACGTGTTTCACCGGGTGCCCTTGCACGGCGCGACATGACGTGCCTGACTGAACGAAGGCATAACGGAGTAAATGGCAAACGGGTCACACAAACGTGAATAAGGTACCTGGGAGGTCACAACATAGAGAAATTGATACGGCCACCCTCAAACGAAATGACTTGACCCAAAGGCATTTCATCGAGCACCCTCACACCGTGCGACACGACATGCTGGACCGAATGAAGCCACAAGGGAGCAAACGAAAAACGCGCGGCACGAAGATGCACAAGGCACCCATGTAGTCACAACTTAGCAAATTTGATATGGCTGCCCTCAAATGAAATGACCCAAACTTGTTTCATCCAGAGCCCTCACATGGCATTCTCGACCGAACAAAAGCACAAGGGAGAAAACGGAAAATGGGCTGCATGAATGTGCAAAAGGCACCTGGTCGGTCACATCTTACCAAATTTTATACAGCCGCCTTGAAATGAAATGTCCTGACCCAAACATGTTTCATCAGGTGCTCTCACATGGAATGACATTACCCGCTCGACTGAATGAAGGCACAAGGCAGAAAATGGCAAACGAGCCACACAAACATGCACAACGTAACCGGGCATTCACAACTTAGCAAATTTGATACAACCACCCTCAAACGAAATGACCTAACCTGAACGCATCTCATCCGATGCCCTTACATGGAGCACCCTGCTGCACAAAGGGACAAGGGAGAAAATGGAACATGGTCCACACAAACTTGCACAAGGCACCTGGATGGTCACAACTTAGAAAATTTGATATGACCGCCCTCAAACGAAACAATCCAACTCGAACAAGTTTCATCGAGCGCCCTCACACGGCGTGAAACGATGCATCTGACTGAATGAAGGCACAAGGAAGCAAATGGAAAATAGGCTGCAGGAATGTGCACAATGCACCTGGGTGGTCACAACCTAGAAAATTTGATATGGCCTCCCTCAAATGAAATGACCCGACCCGAACGCGATTCATTGGGTGCCCTCACACGGCGCGACATGGCACGCCCGACCGAATGAAGGCACAAGGGAGAAATTGGAAAAAATTCCACACAAACGTACCCAAGGCACTTGGGTCATCACAACTTAACAAATTTGATATGACCACCCTCAAACAAAATGACCCGACTCGAACACGTTTTAATGGGTGCCGCCGCATGGCGTGACATGGCGTGCCTGATCGAACGAAGGCACAAGGGATCAAACAGAAGAAGGGCCGCACGAACGTGGACAAGGCACCTGGGTGGTAATAACTTAAAAAATATGATACGCCCACCCTCAAATGAAATGACTTGACCTGAACGCAGTTCATCGAGAAACCTCACACAGTGCGACACGGCGCACCCGACCAAATGAAAGCACAAGTGAGAAAATGAAAAATGTACTACACAAATGTGCACAAGGTACCTATGCAATCAAAAATTAGCTAATTTGATAGGACCGCCCTCAAACCAAATGACTTGAGTCAAACTCTTTTCATTGGGCGCCCTCACATGGCGTGACAGGGTGTGCCCAATAGAACGAAGTCACAAGGGAGCAACCAGAACACAAGCCACATGAACGTGCACAAGGCACCCGAGTGGCCACAACTTACAAAATTTGATAGGGCTTCCCTCAAATGAAACTTCCTAACCCAAACACGTTTCATTGAGCGCACCGAAATGAAACAACCCAACCCAAATGCATTTTATCGGGCACCCTCACACCTCGCACGATGCACTCGACCCAATGAAGGTACAAGGGATAAAATGGAAAACGGGTCACATGAATGTGCAAAAGGCACCTGGGTAGTCAGAACTTAGAAAATTTGATAGGATTGCCCTCAAATGAAATGACTAGTCCTGAACGTGTTTCATCGGGCACCCTCACATGGCATGACAGGGCGTGTTTGACTGAACGAAGTCACGAGCGATAAAATGGAAAATGGGCCACACGAACATACACAAGGCACCCGAGTGGTCACAAATTTAGAAATTTGATACGGTCGCCCTCACACGAAATGACCTGACCCAAACATGTTTCATCGGGTGCCCTCACACGGTGCAAAATGGTGCGCTCAACTAAACGAAGGCATAAGGGATAAAACAACAAATGGGTCTCATGAACATGCACAAGGAACTCTGGTGATCACAACTTAGCAAATTTGATACAGCTGCCCTCAAACAAAATGACCTGACCTGAACGTGTTTCATCGGGCGCCCTCACATAGCACGACACGATGCTCCTGACAAAATGAAGGCATAAGGGAGAAAACGAAAAAAGGGCCACAAAAACATGCACAAGGCACCCGGGCGGTCACAACTTAGCAAATTTGATACTGTAATATCCCAAAATAGGGAAAATATACAACAATGGGAATATCTTAAGATATTCCAAAATTGGAGATCCAGCAATATATGAACATAAACTCGAAATAGAAGTGAATAATATTATACCAAAATTTATGGAAACCATGGAGCCATTTTATTATGTAAATTAGTAGCAAACATGTACAATACAACTCAAATGATCAAGGCAAACAAGCCTCCCATGAATACATATGCAAAAAGTGGAATGTTTCTCTAATGCAGAGTGCTCATGAACATGTACTGCGCAATCATAGATGGTAAACTACTACATGGGAATTTGAAATGACATACATCTGCATATAGATGGCTCATACAACATTGGGATTGAAGATCTAAGCTCCCAAACACTATTTCAAGACAATCCTGTAAGGATTGGCTGAAATACACAAAAGTGGAAAAATGCTGGAGTTGCAGTCTCAAGACTGAGTAGTAGTTGCAACTCAAGAACTGGATGGAGATGATTGTAGATGATGCACAAGCTGAAAAAACCTCCTCCAATGGATCTTCCAAGTGAAAGGCTGATCCTGACACTGAAGATATCACCCTCCAAATAATCGCTGCAACCCTCACTGCAGATGCTCACTGAAAATAATGTATTCAAGGAGAGGGACTGCGCTGTTGATGATGGGAAATGGTTAGCCTGATGCCAAATATGGTGAAATCCTAGATGCTTCCTCACTGATCCTCCAAAGGAAATAAGGCTACCTCCTCTAAAAAATAAGCTCCAAAATTTGTGTTGAGTAACCTCGACTACAACACCCTGCAACACAACCCAGCTCTAAACATAAATTGCACTATAGCTGAATGAGGTTGCTTGGCCTGAAGCCTAAATGTGGAGAAATGAAGAGAAAGCTCCTTCAAGAGGGCTCACTTGAAAGGAGAAGGAATTCCTAAACATGAATTCCTTGTGCTAAGTAGCACAACAACTCTGCTAAACAACAAGAGAATGCACAAAGTCTAAGCAGACCAAGAAATCAATAATCCATATCATGAATAACAATGGCTACCTTGCCCTCCTTTTAAAAAAAAGGAAGCCCTCTGACCATGGTTCCCACTCATTAGGGTTTTTTCCACCAAGGAATCTTCCTCCCATTCATATTGCACTGTCTCTCAAAGTGTTCTCCACCTCCTACCCCAACGTTGTGGACATAGTCAAACTGGACCTTGTCCACATGAAAATGTCCTGTTTCACACTTGATGATGTGAAATATAGCTCTTCTAAATATCCCTTTTCACACTATGAGGTATTTTATTCATTTTTATGCAATTTATGGGCCTCTTTACCCATTTATTGATCTCATAAGTGACATGAGAAAAAATTAATATTCCAATTAGTTGCAAGCTAATTTTGGAATATTACAGTCCTCCCCTCCCAAATGTTTCTTGTCCTCAAGAAACTACAAGGATAGAATTGAGAAGCCTCTTCTTCTTCCCCTGTAGCATCCTCATAGGATAAAATCCTCCAAGTATCAAGATGTTTTATCATCAAGGTATCTCCAAGTTGTTCCTCCCAAGTATGTAAGCTAGCTTTTGGTGTGTATCCAAAATAGCTATCATCATCTAAAACATCCATGGAGACAAAAATGGGCTATATAAAGGCCTTCTTGAGGCATGAGGTATGATATACATTGGGATCTATCATCCCCACATGAATCTCCCATCCCCAAGCTGTCAACCATACAAAGTGAGTCACCCTCCAAAATGGTAACTCATGCAAATCATCCACCACCTTGAGCTCCGACAATGTAGGTGGGCTAAAAATTTGAACATGGTAGACAAAATAGCCTACCCCACGTTGTCCTCCTCTCCACTTATGATAAGTGTAGAGTGTTTTCTGATCCTGGGTTGCAATAATGTTTCCCTTAAGAGGAAAGATGAAGACTAGATCTTTAAAGATCTCTCCTCCAACGCTGTGAATCAAGTTGGCCCAAACTATCTCATATATGATGAATATGACATGATCATCATATGGCATCCAAATGAGAATATTACTGAAGGTTCCATATATTGATGGAAAGTGCCAACAGTCTCCCAAGTGGTTACAGCATATTTTTTCTAATTGCAACTTCATAAAATGACAAGGCAAGATGTTTCTCGAAAAATAACTAGTTGTATATGTCAACACCTCTACTAGTGAATAGTAAATGGCTTGGTGAAACAATTGAGCATACATAAAATAATAATGAAACATTTTCCTAAGGCTACATAAGAAATGGTTGTCTCCATTATAATAGTTGGCCAAAAGATTACCATGGAGACCAAGGAGAAGCTTGCCTTCTTATGGAGCAATGCACTAAATAGAAATGGTATGAACATACAAATATTGTGTTAGAAAATCCATGTATGTAAAAGTATAATTATTACCATGTGTTGGAAGTAAGATGATATATGGATCCATGAATAATTTCTCCATAGTGGTAGGGCATACTCCTATGAAGAGGAATGTACCATGTGTTCTGCATGAAGGTCCTCCTTTTTATGCTTGGAAACCCAAGTTAAGAAGATAACACCTTGGTAATAGATGTCTCCATCCACTATTCCATCACTCTCATCTCCTCCTTGTCCACCAAGTGCATCATATGTGAAGTGATCCTGGGAACAATCCATCAATAAATCCCAAATCCAAAGTGATAGCGCTGTTGGCCTATGCAAAAGGCTCCTGCCATCCCATAACTCCATTCTTTTACATGCCCATTGTCAAAGACATCTCCCATAATGCTACCATGTATAGGATGCTCCTTCCAAATTGTAAGCACCTCGTGAACATCTAATGCTAAGGATTAGCCCCTTGCACCATGATAGTGCCATATCCTACTCCTGCAACATCATGAAAAAAGTGAGATAAAATCTACCCTTGCTCTCCCAAGGTCCCCCAAAGAAACAAAAATTTTTGTTGCCTCCTCATACCTCCATCATAAAAATCATGTGGTGAAGACATAATGATCATATCATCATAATGCATCCACACTCCTTGCTGCCCAATGATGCAAGTATCTTGCCAAGTTTCTTCCACCCATATACCCTTGGGAAAAGGATATGTTCCATGATAGCCAAACTCCTTCAAGAGTAGCCAACGCAACCAAGCCTCCTGCTGCCCATGTCATATATTTGCAAGTAGAACTAGATTCTTTCTCTCCATCCACACCCATTCATCCAAATGTGGATGCCTCCCATCATGCTCAATCTTGTTACCCTTCAAATGAAGATTACCATCCTCCCAAATCAGATTTTTTTCTTTTCATTTCATGGGATATTGAAATTCAATCTCCTCAATGACCAAGTTGATCCCATAAGGATCCAAACAGGTGGTATGAAAAAACCTCCCATCATGATGTGTAGGGCTTAAGAAGTATCCAACACAAACATGAGAGATGTTATCCATCCTAACATTTCCTCCATCATCTATCTGCTCCCCTTTTATTATGTATGTGGGAAGGTCATCTGAGTATCCCAACAATGGTTGGGTCCCTAGCTCATCATTACTGGTAAATAACAACATTGTTAATCTTTCCAATGATGTACTTGATGTCTCATGCTCCAACTCAAGGATGAACATATGGTTTTGTGTAAGTTTGTTTGGAACAAGATTCATCCTCTCCTCCAAGTTTTCAAGCCCCAACCTCAAGTGTGGCATAAAACTCATCAATGGTATATGAGGATGATGGTTCCTCCATTCCTTGAATAAGTAAAGGTGGTACAACACAGTGAAATCATTTTGATCTAAATAAGCAACATGCAATGGTATACAACCCTCCATAGAATTTTCTGAAACAATAGGAGTTGAGAAATTAAGCATACCTTGGTGAAATTTGGAAGAATCTTGTATGGCTTCAAGAGTTTCTTCCTCTAATGTGTTGGCTCACCCAACTGATGATGTGGAAGGTTGCTCTCCCAAGGTTTTGACAACGCTGGTACAAGTCTCCTCCAATGGTGGTGAGGGCTTCTCCTCCTCTAATTTCTCTTTGCCAAAGATTATAATCAACCTTTGAGTAAACTCAGAAAAAATATGTACTCTTGCATGACTCAAAAGGTTGAACCACCAAATATTGGCCTCACCGTCACTGTGCAGTGCTGCAATTTCTACAACCTCTTTCTCTACCACGGGATGTAGTAGGAAGAATGCATCAATTTTTCACTACAAGGAAAATACCCTCTAGCTGATGTTTTTGAGGGACCCCACAGAAAAATACCCCATACATCTCTTTCTAGCAGAGGTTACTAGAGGAGTTTGGCGTGCAGAGGGTTTTGTGGATGGTTGCCTCTCAGTGCGCTTATCATTACACATCGCCCTGGTGCTCTCGAACTGAGAAAGAACCGGTGTGGACCAAAACATTAGCACATTGGACACCGTGCACTCTGTATACACTCGCCTAGTGCATCTTATTATTCTATAGCACCGGTGCATCACAGATATTCCGCATTGGTGCATTATAAAACATCGCGCCAAAACCGAAACCACCTAGTGCAGTAGAAAGAAACTGCATCAGTGCATCATAATACATCACACCAAAACACAAACTGACCGGTGCATTTGTACGAAAAAAAACCGGTGCACCTATAAAAAACGCACACCGGTAAAGGGTTAAATTAACAAAAAAATTACTGCAAAATAACCTAGATTTTTGAGTTTTCCTGTGCTTCTAAGCTCCCAATTACCGGTGCACACCCTACCATAGAACACACCAGTGTGCACGATACATTGGCACACCAGACAGCTTGCGCGATGTACACACACATCTGGGGCCTCCTATAACTGTAACACACCAGTTCTTCACCACTCTTCCGTGTCGATGCATCATAAAACACCACGCAAAAACAGAAACACACCGGTGCATTCTTATCCAAGAGCACTGATGTCCCGATAAACTACACACACTAGAATAACATTACATAAAAAAAAAAATTTAAGGCCAAAAAACCGGTGCTTTACAACTATTCCGCACTGGTGCATTACGAGTATTCCACCCCGATGCATCATCAAAATTTTGTGCCGAAACTGAAACATCTCAGTGCGGTGTTAGGGAACTACCCCGGTGCATTATAAACAATGCACCAAATTTGACACAACCTCGTGTGGTTGTAGGTAAGCATACCAGTGCGCCTATAAAACCCCGTGCTCTAGAAGAGTGTTAAATAAAAAAAAAATTGCAGCCAAAAAACTTCATTTTTCACTTTTCTCAGTGCTCTAGAGCTCTCAAACACCAGTGCCATTTCCCCTTGTTTGAGCCACCTTGACATCGATGTTGTCATTTCACCCATTGCACGCATTGCTGCTCTGGATTGGCCACCAATCTCCAGCTTTCATTTTGAAAAATGGTGGGAAAATTTTCTTTTGCAAATTTTACAGCCAACATGCCTCCTTAATAGCGAAATGTACAAGTATTTTTATATTTTTTCAATAATTAAGTCTTTTAGTGGATTAGAAATTGAAATATCCTTAAAAATAACCATTAAAAAAAAAAAAATTGTTGCACGATGCACCGAAGCTGTTCGGCTCGCACCGGATAGCGGTACTACCTGTAAAATTTACAGGCCACACCACCACTGGTGCTAATGGTATATGAACCATTTCCGGGGTAGTACCGAAAGGCACCCCAAATAATTTTAGAATAAATAAAATAAAATAAAAGGCGGTTCACTCATTTATCCAGGCGCACCGTTGACCATGGGAATCAGTGTGGTGCGTTGACGGAATTATCTGCCCTGGTGTATGTCAGCGCACCACATTCTAGATTCCAAGAGGGTCAACATTGTGGTTGGGTAAAAGACTGCACCGTCAGCTATGTAATTTTCATGAAGTTGGTGCGTTGGCACTACTATACGCGCCAGGGCGTATATTTTTGTCAGTGCACCACTCTTATAAACTTTGATGAAGTTAACAGTGCTTGAAAAATAGACAATTTCACTGAGGCCGATGTGTTTTATTTCATTAGGGGCACCGGGACCGATGGTCTACATTCTTAAGATGCACTATGACCGGTGCGTGACTGTTTTTATGGTGCACCGACTTGTCTGTTTTTTTTTTTTCAAAAAAAAAAATATATGTATATTCCTAAATACATGTCCGTTTTAATTATAAAAAAAATTTAATATGGCAATGATTCAGAGAGAATAGCAGGAACAATAGAAAAAACAAGCTGAACAGTATGACATGATTTTCCAATGGGAGGCTCGAGATAGGGAGAGAGATGCATACCCTCACCCTATTACTGCAGATACCCGGAAGATCCTTAGGTAGGTAGGCCTCCTCAAGTTCTATGAGGAGGGTACTTCCCTAAAGGTGCATAGTGTGTTTTGAGATATCTTATCAGCAGGTGGAATTCCCACCGACAGGCTTTCTAGGTTGGTCTTGACTAGTGGTACACGCCCACTGAGGAGGATATTTATTTTATTATAGTACTATCGAGGAGAGGGGTGAATTTTCCCTCATTCCCAGATGTGCCAGCTGGTTGTGTAGCAGGCAGTTAGTTAGTTTACTTCCAGAGATACATTAGAGCACATGTACTATCTCCTTCAGAGTTTCGGGTTCCTGGAGGTCAGTTACATATAGGTGCTTTTGGTAGACAGGACATGCAGTGCCTCTCCCTTATCATTTTGACCATTTCACACAACACCAATGATGGGCAATGCATTAGTTGCTTGCTTTTATATTATGTTGATTCTTTAGTACAATAGCCATGACTTTTCAGGTGGTCTGCCATTTTTTTGCGGCAGTTTTGTATGGCCTTAGATAGATGTCGTGCTCATGCACAAGGGAGGGTCAAATTCCCTTTTGCTTCAGAGTCATTTTTTTTATTTTTTGAGAGGTTTCCAGAGATGAGACCTAGTTTTGATCGAAAGCCTCGGTGGCCGATGTTTGAGGCCCAGATGCACATGTGGGTGAAGATAATGCCCAAGAGGGGAGACACTTTGTTTCCAGCCAGGATATCACATGATTCACTGGACTTAATAACCAGTGTTGATGGAATGCATCCCTTCATTTTGGTTCCATGTCCTTATGATGGCTTAGATTGGCAAGGGTGTCCCAAAATCCTCTTCACAGCTGATCAGCCGCTAGATGATAGAGGTGATACTACTGTTTTATTTATATTTATTCTAACATGTTCTTAATTTTCTTGTTTTTATTAAATTGTGTAATGAAATTGTCTAATTATTTTTGTGTACTTGTATATATACTTCAGACATTGGATCTTTTGATGACGAGGAGATGCCACTTCCACCACATGATCCAGGTGTGGTACCTGATGATGACGATTAGGATATGGCTGATTTTGAGCATGATCATGATTTTTTGGCTGGATAAATCAATCTTGCGGACAAGATTGATCTCCCTAGTGTCAGAAGACAATCTAACAACAAACGAACAACTAAGTTTCTCTTTCTCTAAATATATTCGTTTTACAAATAAATGTTATGAAGGTGTCGATCCTACCTTAGATCCAAATGCTTATTTGCAGTTGTAGTGCTTTAGTCACATCAATAATCCTTGCATGACAACAATATTTCTTTCATCGCAAAAATAATTCTTTCATCGCAACAATAATCCTTCCGTCGCAACAAGAGTTCTTTCTTCGCAACAAAGTGTCGTCTTTCGTTGCAACAAAGTGTCGTATTTTGTCACAACGGAGTGTTGTCTTTTGTCACAAAAAAATGTCGATTTTCATCAATCTGCAATCACAAACAATCAAATATTAAATATCACCTACATAACAAATAATTATAAAACATACCTATCATAGTGATCAAGGAATCTATGAAATAAACGATCAAATGATAACTTATTGAAATAAACAATCGAATGAAAATTTATTGAGGAAAAAAAAACTTGATTGCATTAATCTTAAAATAATAGAAGAACCTTAAAACCTTAGCCTTGATGTTTGAATAGGCCTTCCCGGGGTCCGAAGCAGGAATCTTGTTGGGAAAAATACTGAGAGGGGGGGGTGGGATGAATCAGTATTTAGGTCATACTCAAATCTTTTTACTTTTTCTTACTTCAAAACCCATACGCTACTTTGCTGAACCAGAATCGCGTATACATACGGATATACTTCATAAAACTCGCGTATACATAGAGATCTTATTATGCCATTAATTCTTTACTTAGTTATATGCAACATTCATTCTTCTGATGATTAGATAACAGTAAGCATGTGCAGTAGTAACATAATAAACCATCACACATAAGCATCACACATGAACACCAGGATTTTAGGTGGAAACCCAAGACGGGAGAAAACCACCGCTGCCGTTGTCTCAATATTTTATTATAAATATTACAACTATGTGATGGCGCAGACTTATACCAGCATGAAGGCACCCACCTACGCTCGTTTACCAGCCTCTCCTGGAAGGGAGCTATGACCCCCTTCTCTCGTTTACCAGCCTCTCCTGGAAGGGAGCTACGACCCCCTACTCTCGTTTACCAGCCTCTCCTGGAAGGGAGCTATGACCCCCTGCTCTCGTTTACCAGCCTCACCTGGAAGGGAGCTACGACCCCCTGACTGAAGGCTACAACCCTTAGCACCACCATGGACCACGTTTCATCAATTTTCACACTGGATCCAAAAGATTTCTTTAGAGGACAACTTGCAGGCCACTTTTCATCATATTTTCAGACTGGACCCACTCCACACATTTAAGCTCAATCATACATCAAACTGATACTTATCAATTCAGACAACCCAGATCTGTAGAATACATCATTAACAGATAGTAGTAACACAGCAGAATAGATCAGACATTTCATACTTCATACTTCAGCAAACCTTAGTTTTCATGTGCACTTTCCTTTCACTGATCCGGCGTATATACGCGCCTTCATTCATATAAACCCGCGTATACCTCTGCACATACTTCAAAACTGATTTCACAACCCATATGCGCTTTTGCTTTATCCAACCCGCGTATATACGCACTTCCACAGTTATAAACTTGTGTATAGATCTTCAAACATTATAGAGCAGCTTATTTCTTCAAATCAGATATTCAGTTCAGATTTTACCCTTTACTTCAGACAGATGTTAACCTCATCTCAGATCTAAGCATTCCATAAACAGATCTAGAAGATACAAATACATTTCAGATCTAGATTCCCTTCTTCATCATTTTCTTCATAGGTGCATCACAGATTCAGATCTATCATCGAACTGTTACCCTTTCCATTCAGACATATTTCAGAGTGAAGTATTCATTCAAACCCAGACACTTGCACACCCTTTGCACAATGATTTTCTTCTCCTTATATAGGTTTACCCTTTATCAATACCATGTGCCAAAACCACACCTCTTCCGATGGTATTCCTGGACGGGGTCAAATAGACAACCCAGCGCTCAATACAATGGGTCAATACCATGGTAGTAACCCATGGTTTTACACTTTTAGAGCGCAATTGAGCATACGCAACTTGGCACGTACTTTTCCATGTGCATACGCTACTTCTACTAGACAAACCCGCGTATGCCTTGAGACACACACTTTTCATCACTGGTCTAGCACATACTGGAATTTCTTTCATCATTCCATCTGAGCTGCTCTATAGACACATCAGATTTACATCATTAATTAGTATATCAAGTCAGTTTCCATCAAGTACAACTTTCATCGAGTAGGTTTCCATCATCTTTATCAAGTGGGTTGCCATCAAGGACAACACTCTGCATCATATTGCCAACAATCTCCCCCTTTGGACTTGATGGAAACCACGATGGTGTTTGATCACAACAGATAGATACATTAAGCATAATGATAGTCTCCCCCTATTCAAACACCATGTCACTCTCCCCCTTTGACATCAAGGGCAAAGGGTGGATCAATACCAACACAAGGTTTTTCTCCTCATGTAGATCTGAAGTGCACTGAAGTTACCATGCTCCCCCTGAGTTCATGCTAAATGTTCAAACATATTTTTCAATGAATTACATGACTCTATGACCTTCCTATCACCAAGGACTCATACTTACATCAAAGATCCAACCAAGTGGATTTACATATGAGACTCAAATACCCACCCAAGTGGGTTTACACAATTTGACTCAACTACCCAACCAAGTGGGTTTACACATTTGATCAAGTCCTTACATGACTGAATATTACAATTTTGTTTTTCTTTTTTTTTACATCATAGGTCTCAACATGACCTTTTCATCAAATTACAAATATGACTTTTCATGACCAATACCAGAAGGACCTCAAGAGAGATCATATTTTAGAATCATCATAATGCCAACAATGCATTATACTCAGCAAGGCTAATGCTCCCCCTGAAAAATGTGCATCCAAGCATCCTTTCCATATGACCATGGCTCCTCCTTAGTTTGTGCAACCTGAATACTTTCAACAGCAAGTTATCAGCAACAATATCTGCATGATCTGTCCTTATCTCTAAATCATAAGACTTCCATCTCATCCATGTGTGAAAGAAAAGAATACTCTTCAGCAAAAAGTAAACAGGGCTCATCCATAATCACAAGAAACCATGTAACGTGTCATCATCATTTAGAACTGAGAAATAAACAGATACAGTGCCAATAATACAATCATTAATAGTCAGACTGATGCTCCCCCTGAACCTGTGCTCCTGATCTTCAGTTGTCATACAAATTTTCTTATCATTAGTGCATACGCGACTGTCTCCACTGTAACTCACGTGTATACGCGGATTTAGTTCACTGAACCCGCGTATGGAAAGTGACACATTGAAAATTTCACATTCCTTCATCTCCCCCTGAAGTTGTACCACCTGTACCTGTCTTCTTTACATCAGATTCTTTGTCAGAAATAAGCATAACCAGAATAACCAAACTAACCATGAGAATCATCATACATTGCTCCCCCTGTGATGACACATTACTAATCCCTATAATGTATCTCACATCACTCCTGCAGTCATTAAGAGAAGTAAGCTTCAGAATCGGATGACTGCAGTAGGGTCAATATTCCCTACATTTCTAACCAATCTTCCTTCCTTTTCCAGCTTTGCTTGAAGTTTCTTATTGTGTGCTGAAAATTGTTCAAATTCTCAGATCTGTTCATCCTGCATTCTTTTTCCACATGCCCATACTTGTTACAAGCATAACATCTTATATGACCAGATAAGTAAGCATAAGGATCATAGTGTGTTTCTCTATTCTTCCTTCTATTGCAATCAGCTGCTTTATGACCATACTTGTTGCATGAAAAACAATATCCCTTGAAGAAACCAGAGTACCTTTCTGAATAGAATCTGTTTGATTGTGAATGAAATGATCTGCTTCTGCAATTTGCTGCAACATGTCCATAATTATGACATTTAAAGCATTCAATATTAGTGAATGATTTCCTTTGAGTGTTCATGTTTTTTGGTTGACCTTTTGTCTCTTTCACCACTTCTGGTTTTGCTTTGTCATCCTTTGAATTCTTAGCACTTCCTTGTAAACTAGATTCTCCTTTGACCGTTTCATGAAAACCAAGACCAAGTTTAATAGCTGGAGATCTTTGATTACTAAGAATATTGTCCAGAATCTTAGTACTATCTTGAAACCTCAAAATTTTATCCTTTTCTTCTAATTTACCTTTAAGAATGTTTACCTCAACCTCCAATTTTTGGCATTGCTTCTTCATGCTTTCTTCAACCCTTTTTCCTTCTTCTACTTGATCACTCAATTTTAACATTTCTTCCTTCAACCAATTTTCTTGTTCTTCACATGTTTGTAGCAGCTCTTCATTCTTCTTATTTGATTTTTCCAGATCTTCTTTGAGAGAGATGATTTCTGCTTCAAGTCCTTCCTTTTCAACTGATAGAGGTTCTTCATTCTTCTTATTTGATTTTTCCAGATCTTCTTTGAGAGAGATGATTTCTGCTTAAAGTCTTTCACTTCGATTGGTTGCAAAAACATACAACTTTTGATACTTGTCTATCTGTCCATTCAATATTTCTTTCTGTTCATTCATTCTAGAGATCATATCTTTGTAGAAAGATTCTCTCTTATGAAATTGATTTCAATCATTGCTTTCATCATTGATATTGAGTTTTTCTTCTAGACTTATACTGTTACGTTCACTATCTTCACCATTGCTTGCACAAGAAAGTGAATCACAAGAACAACAATCAGTACCTGTTTTATCTTCTTCATTTTCTACCGCACATGTCTTCTAAGATGTCTTCTTTTGAGTAGCCTTCTTCTTTTGCTTCTTTGCCATAAGCACTTGTATATCTTGATCAGAATCTTCTTCTTCCTCATCAGATACTTCATTTGTATAATACCTCTTTCTCTTTTCAAATTTTTTCCCTTTACCATGATTATCGTCATAAGGAAATTTAGCAGCATAATGACCAACTTTTCCACAAGAAAAACACTTGAAGGGAAGCTTACCTTTGAATCTTCCAGTTCCTAGTTGGAGTTTTCTCACAAAATTTGCTTCTTCTTCTTCTGATATATAATTTGATTCCTTGACATCTGCCTTTTCTTTTCCTTTTGCACATACCTTAAAAACAACTTCTTTGATTTAAGAGGGACCTCCTTGTCTCATTTCATAAGCAGTCAGAATACCATGTAGTTGAACAATAGTAAGAGTTTGCAGATCTTGCCTTTCTTCAATAGCTGATACTTTTGACTCAAATTTTGAAGCCAGAGATCTTAAGACTTTTTCAACCAGAGTAGTATCGGTTATGGTTTCACCCAAACTTCTCATACGATTTACAATATCATCTAGACATAAAAAGAAACTGGCAATACTCTCATCACTATGCATCCTTAAATTTTCATATTCAATTCGAAGAGTTTGGAGTTTTGCACTTTTTACCTTTGTATCTCCTTCATAGCTCAGAATGATTTTGTCCCATATTTCTTTTGCTGAATTTAGCTGCATCACTTTAGAAAATTCTGGTTCAGACATGCTTCCTAACAAAACATTGACTGCTTTGGCATTGACTTCATATTTCTTCCTTTCTGCTGCATCAGTAGGAATACTTGTTAGATACTGATAACCTCTTCCACGATTGCCCATACTTCTGCACCAAGACTTTGCAGATATGATTTTTTTCGTATCTTCCAGAATAACAGATTATTTCCATTGAATAGAGGTGGCCATATAGAAATGATCCCTTCATGACTTCCCATGGCAACGGATCTCCTTCAAGCGATCAAGCTTCTGTAGAAGGACCTGCTCTGATTCCAATTGTTGGGAAAAATACTGAGAGGGGGGGGGGTGAATCAGTATTTAGATCATACTCAAATATTTTTACTTTTTCTTACTTCAAAACCCATACGCTACTTTGCTGAACCAGAATCACGTATACACGCGGATATACTTCATAAAACTTGCGTATACACAGAGATCTTATTATGCCATTAATTATTTACTTAGTTCTATGCAACATTCATTCTTCTGATGATTATATAACAGTAAGCATGTGTAGTAGTAACAGAATAAACCATCACACATAAGCATCACACATGAACACCAGGATTTTAGATGGAAACCCAAGACGGGAGAAAACCACCGCTGCCATTGTCTCAATATTTTATTATAAAGAAAACATCATACAACTATGTGCTGGCGCACACTTATAGAAGCATGCAGGCACCCACATGCGCTCATTTACCAGCCTCTCCTGGAAGGGAGCTATGACCCCCTACTCTCGTTTACCAGCCTCTCCTGGAAGGGAGCTACGACCCCCTACTCTCGTTTACTAGCCTCTCCTAGAAGGGAGCTACGATCCCTTGCTCTCGTTTACCAGCCTCACTTGGAAGGGAGCTACGACCCCCTGACTAAAGGCTACAACCCTCAGCACCACCATGGACTGCGTTTCATCAATTTTCACACTGGATCCAAAAGCTTTATTTAGAGGACAACTTGCAGGCCACTTTTCATCATATTTTCAGACTGGACCCACTCCACACATTTAAGCTCAATCATACATCAAACTGATACTTATCAATTCAGACAACCCAGATCTATAGAATACATCATTAACAGATAGTAGTAACACAGCAGAACATATCAGACATTTCATACTTCATACTTCAGCAAACCTTAGTTTTCATACGCGCTTTCCTTTCACTGATCCGGCGTATATACGCGCCTTCATTCATATAAACCCGCGTATACCTCTGCACATACTTCAGAACTGATTTCACAACCCATACGTGCTTTCTCTTTATCCAACCCACGTATATACACGCTTCCACTGTTATAAACTTGCATATATATCTTCAAACATTATAGAGCAGCTTATTTCTTCAGATCAGATATTCAGTTCAGATTTTACCCTTTACTTCAGACAGATGTTCGCCTCATCTCAGATCTAAGCATTCCATAAATAGATCTAGAAGATACAAATACATTTCAGATCTAGATTCCCTTCTTCATAATTTTCTTCATAGGTGCATCATAGATTCGGATCTATCATCAAACTGTTACCCTTTCCATTCAGACATATTTCAGAGTGAAGTATTCATTCAAACCCAGACACTTGCACAATCTTTGCACAATGATTTTCTTTTTCTTGAATAAAAAATATCTAGATGTTTTTTGATTTATTTGCTATTTTGGGTAGATGAATCCTTAGTTTACTGAACAACTAAGAAAAAAATTCTAAAAAAAAAAAATTTAAAGCTTTTATTCAATTAGATTTTTTAAAGTTTGTAGATCTCAAAATTAGTTTTCATAGTTTTGAGTGCTTTTAAGAACTTGTAGATCTCTTTTGAAGGAAAATTGGTTTTGGAGTTTCGAGTTTTGAAAGAAAAGGGATTTATTGTGAGCATTGATTGTTTGACTTGTTTTGAGTTCTTATTAAAAAAACAAAAATATTTTCTTCCATTTATTTTTCATGTTTAAAGAAAGAATTGTCTCTTAAAATAATTGCATTCTCGAACTCCTTATTTAGCTAGAATTTCATTGAAAGAAAAAAAAAATTGATTATCATTTTTAGGTGCATTTTAGTTTTTTTGGAAGTCGAGTCTTCACACCATAAAAGTTTCATTTCCATACCTATTGAATTAAAGAACAACCCATAAAAAAAATGCTTAATTAAAATTGAACTAGTAATATTTTTATTTCTAGGGCTCTTATCACCAATATAGCTTAGGCTAGTATCTTGGAGTAAGGAGTAATTAACTCTCCAAGATAGTAAAAACAAACAATTAGATAAATCTTGTGGTAGGAAATAAATCCAATTGTAATTGGTACAATCTGGGAAGCTTCTCTTAAAGAAGTTAATCACGAGATCATGTTTGAACCTTTCAGACACTAAATTTTGTTTCACTGGGAAAGATAGAATATTTTGCATGCATTACAAAATGTAAACCTTGGATTAACTATTGTCGAGGAGCCTGGGGTCACTTGTTGGTAAACCTAGGATTGACCATGTTAAGGAGCCTTCAAGGGGATTGAGATTTGTTACTCTGCCCTTGCGCGTGAGATCGGATCGTAGACTGTTCCCCTAGTTTTATTTGTTACTGTTGGGAACCTTGGTGTCCATAAGCTTAAGATTATTTCCTAAGGTGACGGTGAAGGAAAGATCTCACCGTACCTGGAGCAGACGTCGAATAGACTCACTTGGACTCTCTGGGGGGTTCTCTTCACTCGAGATGGTTTTGTGAAGCAACTTGTGCTAGTCTGTTTCATTAAGTAGGTTGTCTAGGTAACTTTTCCAACCACCCTTTCTGTATTAAACTTCTACTAAGTTGGATTTCATCACCAACTAGTGGTTTTAGTACGGGAAGTTATTGTTTGTGTGTGGTTTGAAGTCTTAGATTTTTAGGCGTGTGATTCAGCTATTTGTTTCTTTAGAGACTTTAGGTGTTTTTATTGAGATTTTCTTTGTTTGCGTGTGATTGGTTAATATTTAATCATGGCAGAATTACAGAGAGAATCCTGGAGACTTCAAGGGAAGCCCCCTGAATATACACCAAGTCAACTTGAAGGGTTGCGTGCTCTAGTATCATCTAGTAGCAGTAGAATTAGATCAACAGAAATTGGAACTTCATCTATAGTTGTTCATCCTGATCATCAAATACCCACGAAAGAACACATTCAAGAACCAATTTCAGTTTCGGAAGTTACTGGTAATATTTCTCCTTCCAGTGAGCTAACTGACGAACCTGAAATTTTTGAACTTGAAACTAAACATTTTGTTTTGGAAACATCCTTAGGATTTATTACAGCAACTTCTAGCAATCTTGGTTCACCTAGGATAAGAAATATTGTTACTGAAGATCTTCCATCTGGCCTCATTTCTATTGAAGAGCTTACTATTCCAGACGAAGAGTTATCTCTTCCTGAATCCCCTCAGTATTTAAATCTTAAGGAGCGTGAATCCATTTTCTATAGCCATATTCGAACTGACACTTGGTATCTATATTTGAAAAAAAAATTAGAGAACCCCAGGTCTTGCTTTTTCTCCACCTCGAATTCCATTTCATCCTATGCCCAGAGGTTACTATCCTTCATCCATTATGGCAGGAGAGTCATCTATGCTTTCCCAGACATCGAAATAATTTTTACATGGTGGTCCTTCTGTTCCTTCGGGATATCAGGCTCTATCTGGAACTTTCTCTGGAGCAGCTCCTTGACTGATTGAACAAGTATTATCATCTGTTCTTAATGGAATTAAAACTGAAACATCGAACACAGAGGAAATATTTATGATGTCTGGTAATATTCCGAATCCTCAACCTCAAGGCAGTCAGTTATCGCCCGGAGGAAAATTTCAAGGAAGTCAGTTACCGCTTGGGGGACAACCTCAGGGTAGTCAATTACTGCCTGGGGGGCAGCCTTTAGGCAGTCAATTACCACCTGGGGGGTAACCTCAAGGTAACTTTTTCCCACGACAAACTGTGGCATCATATTATTTTGGAGAACAACCTCAAGGACAGTAAATACCTCAAGGTTATCAACCTTCAGGACAGTACATACCCCAAGGTCAACCCCAAAATCAATATTTTCCTGAAGGTCCTTATCAACCCCAGCTTCAGTACATGCCTCAGGGTTATCAACCTCAAGGTTAGTACCCAATTCAAGGTTTCCAACTACCTTCTGGTCAATCATCTGTGCAAGGAGCCGGAAATTTACCACTTACTTATCAACCCTATGTTCAACGATGCTATGGTCCTTACGTTCAAACTTCTACGGGACAATACCTCAGAACAAACATGGTGTGGGATCCATCCCAATTTCAACATCCTATGCAACCTAATGTGTATTTGTCTTCTCAACCTGGACAACCTTTGGTTTCTGGTCCAACCTAGCAACCTATCTAGCCTACTATTCAAACCCCTGCACCTAGTTGTGTTCAACAGTCTGGGCCTAGTACACCTCAGACTCCGCCTCAAACTGCTGCAACTACTGCAACTGATGTGACATCTGTTCAACCTATAACACCTTTTTTTATAGTATCTGTAGCTCTGAGTTCTTCTATCGCTGCATTCGTGCAAATCCCTCAAGTCTCTCTACCCCAGTCAGGACCTACAGTTCAGACTTTGGTCCAGATACCTGCAAGACAAGCTGGTACAAGTATGGTTGTCACAAGTCAACCACAATTCACGTATCAACCGTACCAGGGACAACCTCAATTCGGTCCCATTTCACAAAATCCAGCTTATCAGTATCAACCGTACCCTGGATATACTTATCAACAGCCTCAACAACCCTAGTTTGGTCCAGTTAATCCTGGTTTGCCGGGAGGTTACACAATTCCTAATGCAAATCCGATTCCCAGTTATCCTGGGTATACTCCTCCCGGAACTGCTTTGGCTACTCAAGGTTTTCATGACCCTAACCATCAGTTACAATTTATTGCAACTTTGTATTTACCTGATTTGACACGCCTTACGAATGATCCAATTTTCTATTATCCGTACTGGCCACCAATGCTGCATAAGTTTCCCAGTGATATACCTAAATTCAAGGATAAGTCAGGAGAGGATCCATCAAATCAAGTCATGAATTATCACCTCTGGTGTGCGTCTAATTCGATAATTGATGATTCAATTTGTTTATGTCTTTTTCAACGAACTCTTATTGGTCTTGCCGCAGAATAGTACATTGAGTTACCACGAGGCTATTTTAATAATTTCAGTCAGTTAGCAACTGCCTTCTTGACTCATTTTCAATTTTCTGTCAGATACGATAATGGCACGGAACTATTAACTTCACTAAAGAAATCCACGTCCACATATATTTCTGATCATATTCATGAATGGCGACGTAGAAGGCATTTGGTGAAAGTTTACATTCCAGATCAAATTTTGGCGGAGTGGTTTGTTAAATAATTGTTACCCAAAATCACTGAATATGTAGCTAAGGCAAGAGTTGTTACTGAGGAGCAAGTCATTTCTCAAGCTCAGTATCTTGACCTCATCTATATGTACTTAGGTACTTTACATGAAAAAATCCTTGATCTTCCAAAATAAGGTCAAATAAATGCAGCTCCTTCAGGCTCTCATGCCGCTAATGGTATGATTGGTATAGTCAATACTAAAAGCAAGAAGAAATCTTCAAAGAATTCTTCTCCTATAATAACTTTACCTGATTCCTCGAAATGAGAATCTTCCACTGAAATTTCTGCTGACATTCATGTCATAGAGACATCTATGACCAAATCTAAATCCGGCGGTAAAAATAAGAGGAAGAATAAAAACAAAAATGATTAAAAATAAAAAATAGATAAAACTAAATCTAATGACGAAAAACACAAACCTCTCTGTCCTTGTTTCATTTACAATGAGGATCATTTTACTAAGAAATGCCCGCATCGAGCGGAGGTTGCGAAATTCGTTAAATATTCTCAACAACCTGCTATCTTGAAGGATCCTTTTCCCACTCATGATAGTAAGATTATTGGTTCTACCTTGAATGCCTCAGAAGAACATATTATGATGATGTCTCATGTCAGGATTGCGATGCGATCGCAAGATTATGGTATTAAGAATCTTGTTGATGGTAAAGAAGTAGAATCTTCTAGTGCAAATACATCAACTACACCTCCTCCTATTTCTGATCCGCTATAGATCGAGAAACCCAATCCAGACTTAGTAATCGAACCGCCTGATAAAGATGTACTTCGTAAATCAGCTTTCAATCCACATGCGAGAGCTGCTCAGAATTACAACATTGTTGAGGACTTAGCTATTTCCCCTTCAGCAATGTCAACATTGGAAGTGTTGCAATCATGCTCAGCACAATGTAAATTACTTTTGTCTACTATAGGAGCTGTCGATATTCAGGATTCGAACCTTATAATCTTCTATTTATAGAATAGTACACCCCGCCCACCTCATCAAATGGCTTTCCAGATTCCATTTTTAGTCAAAAATAGACCGATCTTTCAGACTGTGATTGATGAAGTGGCTTCTACGTGTATTATGCGATCCAATGTTGGAAATCGTTTGGTTCTCCTACACTCAATCAATCTCCGAAGATTCTAAAGGCTTTTAATGGCTGAGGGTTCCACCTTTCGATATTTTGCAAGATTTACCTACAGGGGTCGAAGGCAAAACCGTAAATCTAGATGTCGAGGTGGTTGATGCCCCTCTAGATTACAAAATTCTCCTGGGTCATAGTTGGTCTGATGCTATGATTTCTGTTGTTTCATCGATCTTTAGGCTTATCAAGTCTCCACATCAAGGAAAGATCGTTACAATAGATCAGTTAACTTATTTCTCATCCCATCGAGCCTCTACAGAAACGATCTAGCACATCGGTAAAACGGTTATCCCTTATAAGGATGTTGGGGTGGGTTTGATTAAAGATTCTGGTTTACTAGGAGCTTTTTCCTTTCCTCCTCCTAACGTATCGCCTCCTATTGAAAATATTCATATGATTTCATCGAATATCATTATGTTTGATGATCCTTGGATCATACCTTCTGATTCCGAGTTGGATTCATTTGATGGCGCGATGCCTTTGAGTCCCTTTGAAATTGCATATCAGGCTGTACAGTCACTTTCCGATCCTTCTTCAACCGAAATTGATCCAATGAATGGGATCCATGATGAATCACTTTCAATATCTACTTCAACCACAACGACATTTCCTGATCTTTTTTACACTGATGAGGAGATCCGTGAACTTTTTTCTATTGACGATTTACCATGGGAAGATCTTCATCATCAATCTTCGTTTTTACCTGAGCTGGATCATTTTTAAAATGATTTCACTTCTATTTTTATTGTTGAATATGCCAAAGAGTCACAGAATCCATTGCACAATCCTGATTCTGAGTCAAATTTGGAAAATATCTCTCGAATTATTCCAATTGACATTTCAATTAAACCAGGAATAATTGAAAACATTCATATAGGCACTTGTTGTACGGATAATGAAATCCAAACTTATAAAGCCCTATTTCAAGAATTTCGTGATGTTTTTGCCTGGTCATATGACGAAATGCCAAGAATCGATCCGTCAATTTTTGTACATGAAATCAAGACTTACTCAAATGCCAAACATGTCCAACAACGCTTACGTTAGATACATCTAAGAAAAGTTGCCGCTATCAAAGTCGAAGTTCAAAAATTACTTCGTGCAGGTTTCATTTATCCAATTCCTTTAACAAATTGGGTATTGAATATTGTTCTTGTTAACAAACAACAAGGAACGATAAGAGTATGTATTGACTATAGAGGTATTAATCAAGCTTGTCCTAAAGACAATTATCCAACCCCCTATATTGATCAAATAATTGATGATTGTGCCGACAGTGAAATTTTCTCCTTTATGGATGGTTTTTCCAGTTACAATCAAATAAACATACTTTCTGCTAATCAGCAAAAAACAACTTTCATTTTTCCATGGGGGACATTTTCTTATTGCAAACTACCCTTTGGATTGAAGAACGCTGGGCCAACTTTTCAAAGGGCTATTTCTTACACATTTCATGACATTACGCACATTTTGAAGCCTTATCTTGATGATTTACCTTCTCATTCATCGCGTAGGGCCGACCATCTCACTCATTTACGAGTTATCTTTATGAGATGTAGGCATTATCGAATTTGGCTGAATCCACACAAATGTGTTTTCTGTGTAGAATCGGGTCACTTACTGGAATTTGTTGTTTTTAAAGCAGGCATTCACGTTGATCCGTCGAAGGTCCAAGCTATTGTCAATCTACCTCCTCCTTTGACTCTGCGCCAACTCCAAAGTTTGTAGGGGAAAGCAAACTTTTTACGTCAATTTATTCCTAACTATGCCAAGCTAACAAAGGGTTTTATCCAGTTGTTGAAATAGAACGTTCCATTCTTTTGGGATGAGATCGCTTATCGATATTTTGATGCACTCAAACACACCTTGACCCATGCACCATTATTGCATCCTCCCAACTACAACCGGGACTATTTTTTGTACCTCGCTGCCTCTCATTCCACCATTGGGATGGTTTTAGTTCAGGAAGATGAATTCAACAATGAACACGTGATTTATTATCTTAGTCAAAATCTGCATCTGATTGAGATCAAATACATGCATGTGGAGAAATTGGCCTTGGCAGCAGTTCAAGCTGTCCAATGATTTTGACACTACATCTTATTATGCAAAACCACGATAATTTCTGACTGTAACCCTATGATTTACATCTTGACCAAAAAATTGCTAGGGGGCAAGTATTCCAAATGGATAGTTATCCTGCAGGAATGGAATTTGAAAAATCCAAGGCAAGTAAATCTTTGGTTTTTGTCGAACTGATGTGTGATTTCCCCTCTACTGATACTGAAACTGTGGCAGAGCAGCCCATTGCAGACGAATCCTTGTTACTTATTATTAATATTGATCCATGGTATGGGGATATTATTTTTTATCTCCAAACCCAAGCTTTTCGACTTGAAATTTCACGATCTCAGCGACGGAAAATATGTTTCCAATCCCAACAATACAATATTATTGGTGATACACTCTATCTTCATGGAGCGGATTCTATTTTCTGACATTGTATTACTCATGAAGAAGCTGAGAAGGTTCTAAATGACTGCCATTCTAGAGCATGTGGTGGTCATATTTCTGGGTATGCCACAGCCCAAAAGATATTGCGCGCTGGTTATTTCTAGCCATCGTTATTCAAAGATTGTATCTATGCAGTCTGGAAATGCCACAATTTTCAGGTCTGTGATAGTAAAATGCATGCACCACTCACTCCTCTTCACCCTATAATTGATGTCGGTCCTTTCGCAAAGTGGGGTATTGATTTTATTACATGTAACCCTCACTCGGCTGGGGGGCATGCATATATTATCCTAGCGGTACATTATTTTACTAAGTGGGCCGAGGCGATGCCTACATTTTTGGTAGATGGCAAGACTACTGCAACTTTCGTGTTCAATCATATAATTTCTAGATTCATTGTTCCTCAAGTGATTATTACAGATCATGGAATTCATTTTCAGAATATCATGATGACTGAACTGACAGATCAACTTGGCCTGTGCCACGATAGTTCTACTCCATATTACCCACAAGCTAATGGTCTGGTTGAAGCTATCAATAAATTTTTAGTCACTATGATCATACGAATTATTGGTATTCATAAGTTGAATTGGCATTCCATGTTATTTTCAACGCTTTGGGCATATTGGACCTCGGTAAAAACATCAACTGGTTTACAGTTTGGAAGCTATGTTGCCTATTGAATGTGAAAATCTGTCATTGAAATTAGCCATAGAATTACTCCCAACTACGTTTAAAGAGGAGAAACATTTTTTGTACTTGGCTCAGCTAGATGAGAATCGGCGAAATGCTGCAATAGCAAATGAGGCTCATGTCAAATGAATAAAAGCTCAGTATGATAAAAGTGTTACCCCTCGTAATTTTTTCAGAAGGAGACCTAATTTTAGTGTACGATCAAGCCAACGATAAGCTAGGAGCTGGAAAATTCGTGCCTATGTGGCATGGTCCTTTCATTGTTAAGCGAAAGCTATCAAAAGGGGCCTATGAGCTAATAGATTTTGACGGTGTTTCTTTAGATAAACCCAAAAAAGGGCTTTATTTGAAGAAATATTATGCTTAAACTTGGTGTGGAGATTTTTAGTTAGATTAGATTCTTTACTGTTGGTGTGTCTTAGATTAGAAAAGCGTGCCTAGTTTAAAGTGTGTTCTTATCACTATTCCTGCTTATCTGAGTTTTACTCTTGATATTGTAGATGCCGACGTCTCTTCAAACCTACATTGGTTTTTCTAATGGTGCTTGTCGTAGTACACGGAACATTTCTTCCGCAGCTTGGGTTATCTATTCACCCTCTGAAGAGTTAGTATCCATGCATGGGGTAAGCCTCGGTCAAATAACGAATAACATTGCAGAGAATAGTGCAGTGATTGAGTCATTATCTGAATCCACATCACTTCGAATTTAGAGTTTGATTATTAGGTTGGATTCTGAACTTGTTGTATTACAGCTTAATAGGGTTTATGCCATTAGAAATCTAGTGTTAATACGGTTATTCTTAAGAGGTCATCTCTTGGAACATGAATTTGATTACATTGAATATCAACATATTCCAAGACATTTAAATACATTAGCAGATGTAGTTGCTTCTAGTATGATAAATAGACATTTGCAGTAAACAAAGCAGTAAATTAAACAACATCCGATAACATGTACACAGATAGCCAGTAATAGTGATATATCATAGCATAGAAGTGTTTTTAGAACTATATATCATCTTGTGTTCGACGATTTAAAATTTAAAATACAAAAAAATTAGGACTTAGAAAGTGTTGAAAATGATTTTTACTTGAATCATCCCATTGCTCTCCTGGAGGAAAAGCTATATATTTTTTGCCGTGATAGTTCATCCTAGCATATGGAAAATCCTTAATAATAAAGAGTTGGTTTTTTCAACCAACGAAAATATGTCGACATAAATCTAACAATCACAATGCCCTTAGCATGAGATTAGCAACACGTAATGTTGCACTCCTATATAGTCTAGTAACAGTGAAGACAATAAATTTGAACTCAGGATGGATGATATCTATCCGTTTATCCTTGGGGTCTACTCAACCATTGCAAAACTCTGCTTTGAGACTAGCAATATACTGGCCACCTGGTCTAGTCCCAAATAGAGATAAGTGTTCGCCCCTTTTGGAAAAACCAGTCAAAAATATATGTCCTCCAGTTCAACTTCGAGCCAGTGGCCGACAAACAAGAAACACTGGTCCTGTGTGTCCTAGTTCACTAGCCATATCAGGAAATCAATTTGGGCCCTTATATGGTCCAAAATATATACAGATTACTTTGAGCTGATGGTTTATGATTCCGACAAACGGACTTTCCAGAATCTTCACAGGAAGTTTTTATTATCCAAAAGCTCTCACTTTTTGCACTCTGAATTCAAATAGTAAAACTGAAGTTAGAAAATTCTTTTTTATAGTTTTTTTTCGAATAAATGAATTTTTAATTTGTTTATTTTTCACTTTAAAAATGTAATTTTTGAAAACATTTTTACTTATATTAAATAGGTATGTGTAATTTTTTCGAGTTTTTGTCAAAATATTGGATTTTCTGTAAAAATAATTATTTTTTCAACGAAGAGCATACTTTTATCACTTTTTCGGACTCTTTCAAAAATTTACGAAAAAGAGAAACATTGGAGTCCTCTTTTAAGCCCTTTTCAAACTCTCTAAACATGAAAATATTGCCGAGCACTTGATTATTCAAACTCCTTAAAGTAAATGAATGATCGTCCCTTCAATATAAGTTTACCCCTTTTATGCACTGAAATGGACTATTTACGAAAAAGGTATACGTTGACTAATTACGGTCAATACAGTTCTCTCCCGCATTATTTTATCCTTTTTCGGGCTCGAGAGACTAAATTTATGAAAAATTACACCCACAGAGTTTTCTTAAGTTTTTCTTCTGACTCCCTAAAATTGAAAAACACTGAGTTTCTCCTATACTGGACTCGTTAAAATTTAACAGTAAAGGACCTGTTCAATTTTAAACAAGAACGAACCACTCCTTCTTAGGGTTCGAATCTTAAACTAAGTTGGACTCATCCAAAGGATGAGCTTATAAACAAGCAAATGTTATCCTCCTCAAGCTTGTCAAAAATAAAGAGGTACTTGCCAAAAATGGTGGGGGAAAAGAGAGAAAAACGAACTTGTTTGTTACATTTTGATTATCCAGAAAACCATTAACCACTCTTGAACAAGACACTTTTGTTCAACTGGGTTGGGAAAATCCTTTACCTAACAATTAATCAAACCATATTGAATGTTTTCATCTAGTTTTTGGGTATTAGCTTTGGGTCAATTATCACCAAAACATCTGCAGTGTCATTATGTGTTCAAGAGGACAGTTCAAACAAACCATTCATTTGCGAAATATTTTTCTTCCATTTTGACCATCCCTGAGTCAGTCTTTGCTAATATATTTCTTCAAAACTTGATCTATGATTTCATGTTGTGGGCTTTCCTACAACGGATCACTTTCTATCGATGACAGCTCATTATCTAGGAAGTTGATCCAGAAATTGTCAGTACCTTGAAATCTGCATGCCTTAATGAAAGGTTTCTCGCCTTCGACGACAGGTTGCATCATTGACCTTCGATCAAATGATTCCATGACATGTTTGACTTCAGCTCATTCATTCACATTTCATGGATTGTACTGATTACGTTGAGAGCCATTGACATTACTGGTGGTTACTCTCACACTTGTTAACAGTTTAAATTATTGACTGGTAATCAAGTGGTTTATACCATGTTCGACTTCGACGCACTTATTCACATGGATAGAATCGTACTAGTTCGGGAAGCGGAAATCAAGACCCTGGATCTAGTTTCCACCATCCAGGTTGTGAGGAATTTTTGTTATTCATTTATACAGTGGACTATTCATGAACAGATGGCTGCATCCATACTATGTCTACACATGTCTATACTGTTGATATATTGAAAATCATTCCTGTATCATAACAGTTTAAATCAGTTTTCTAGTTAGTTTTGATCTGAGTATGGGAATGCCTACCTCAACGATGATATGATTACATATATATATTTTGCATTGAATGTTTTTACAGGTTCTGACTAGGGTTTCCACAGGATGATCCTTGAAATGATAAAGTACTTCACTCTTCATATATGACAAACTTCATCTTCATCTATTCCAGACTTCGCACTTTAGGGGGAAATCTGTTGCACTAAAAAAAGACACCTTGACATTCTACTGACTGTATGAGCTCATTAACACTCATACATGCCTCCTCTGCAAGTCTTATAACCTTTTTTCCTCATTCCAAGCCTTAAAATTGGAGGAAAAACCCTAAAAATCTCTGAAACTCAGGGTACGCAGGTAACATGAAGCTTGCCTGTGTTCCTGGCTTGGGTATGCAGGTAATACACTGCTTACCTGTGTTCCAGAATACAGTTTTCCCTTGTAATTCTTGCGTACCCCCTCCAAAGTCAAAAAAGCGAGAAACTAAAGTGAAAAAGTTGAATTTTGGTCAATACTTGAAGGTTATAGATGAGATTTTTTGGGGATGAGTGCGATTTAGTAAGGTTCATGCATCCCTCACCTTAAGGAACTAATCCATTTATGTGAGGAGCCTATCCCTTTGAAGGAGGATTCTATCCCTCCAAAGGTGGAACCCTAACCTCCTCATCTGCTCTATAAAAAGAGGCATTGGGTAGCCTCAAAGAGAGTTCAAGCTTTATGTGTGATTGAGTTGAAGTGCTGTTGAGATTTAGACTTATTTCTGCAGAGATTCTAAGAGGAAATATCACATACCTCTATGTGCTCCTGGAGGAAGAGTGCAAGACTTATCAAAGTAGAGGAGACTCCTGCTTCAAACCTCGGGAAGGCCTTTTCAAACATTAAGGCTAAGGTTGTAAGTTTCTTCTGTTATTTTAAGATTAATACAATGAAGTTTTGTTTTTCTCAATAAATTGTTGTTCGATTGTTTATTTCAATAAGCTGTCATTTGATCATTTATTTCATAGATTCCTTGATCACTATGATAGTTATGTTTTATACAGGTGCTATTTAATATTTTCTTGTTTGTGATTGCAGGTCGACAAAAGATGACACTTTGTTGCGAAAAAAGATGGCACTTTGTTGCGACGGAAGAACTCTTGTTGCAATGGAAGAACTATTGTTGCGACGAAAGAACTCTTGTTGCGATGGAAGAACTCTTGTTGTGACGGAAGGATTATTGATGCGACGGAAGCACTATGACTGCAAATAAGAATTTGGATCTAAGGTAGGATCAACACCTTCATAAAATTTATTTGTAAAACGAATATATTTAGAGAAAGACAAACTTAGTAGTTCGTTTGTTGCTAGATTGTCTTCTGACACTAGGGAGATCGATCTTGTCCACAAGATCAATTTATCTGGCCAACATGATGAGGATGAGGTCAGTGTAGTAGATATACATGCTCTTGCTCATCATGGTGCACCGGTGATGCCTTTTGCTAGGCATGGTCGACCTGAGACAAGATATAGGATGGAGTTGGCCAACCAACTCCGTGCATTGATTGTTGATGCAGGAATTAGGCCTGCTCATTACAGAGACATAAAGGCCGATGATAGGCTATTAAGAATGTGGAGAGGCATGCTGCGTGACATGTACGGCCTGATGCAACATGTTGTAGGAGCTATGACAGCTGTTACACGACTCAAGAGGACTGTCTATAGCTATAGGCATAGTCTAGCCATGGCATGTGATGGACATGAGTCTGCGAGCAGTGAATCACATGCATCTCATGATCGTTAACCTCGCGGTATGCCTGATGAGCATAACGCTCCATTGGTAGCATCTGATAGTCATCATGGGGATGAGGCTGTACCATCGGCCACGTCTAGTCAGGAGCCTGCAGCTACATACATCAGTACTAGTCATGATGATAATGAGTAGGCTAGACCATCGACTGTCGAGGCTGCACTATTGACTGAGCAAGCCTCCACTACTACTGCTCATATTTATGTTGTACTACCACGAATGGATGCATCCATCAGTACTAGTGATCATGATCATGAGCAAGCTTGACCATCGACTATCGAGGCTACACCCAGCTTTACTAAGCAGGCATCCACTTGTAGTAATGCTATTGATGTTTTTATACTACCACCAGTGCCTGATCCATGACATTTATATTACAGTTGTATATTTTTAACATTATTCAGTTATATATATATATATATATATATATATATATATATATCCAACATGAAAAATTAAGTACAACTGCAACATGAACATAAAATACATGGACCATATATATATGTATATATATATATATATATATATACATATATATATGGTCCATGTATTTTATGTTCATGTTGCAGTTGTACTTAATTTTTCATGTTGGATATCATCATGATGTCGTGCATATTATTAAGTCATGTTGGATATGTTCATTTAATGTTTAGCTTGCAGATAGATGTGTATATGTGATAGCATGAGTTATGTGACATATTGAGATGTATATTTGATGTTTGTGTTGTGATGATCTTAATATATAATGTTAATTTGATGTTTGAATGTGTTTATTAGTCGAATATGATGTTTCTACGATGGTTATCATGATCGTGATGATGTTTATTAATTAATTTAATATTAAATGACCATGATATTTCTTAAATATTATGTCATGATTGTAATTGTAATTTAAATTTTAATTGTATGTAAAATTGTAAAATTGTATTTGTATTTGTACTTATCGTAATTTAAACTCTAATTGTATGTAAAATATTTAATAATGTAAAATTTTAATTGTAATTGTATTTGTAATTGTAATTTTAATTAAATCGTATGTTAAATATTTGTAAAATTGTAATTGTAATTGTAAATGTAATTCTATGTAAAATTCTAAAATTGTAATTGTATTTGTAATTGTAATTTTAATTGAATTGTATGTAAAATATTTGTAAAATTGTAATTGTAATTGTAAATTTAATTCTATGTAAAATTGTAAATGTAATTGTACATAAAATTAAAATTCTAATTCTAATTCTAATCACAATTCATGTATGTGAAATTAATGTAAAATTTTAATTGTAATTTTAATTCTAATTCTAATTATTGTACTTTTAATTGTAATTATATGTAAAATATTTGTAAAATTTTAATTCTATTAATGTGAAAATTTTAATTGTATTAATGTGAAATGATTTTATTAAAATATTTAAATTTGTAAATTTGCAAATTATTGTAAAATAAAAAATCTAGAATAATACGAATTTTTCTAACATAATAAAGTTTAGAAAATAATGAAAATAAATTCATGTACTTTATAATTATTATTGTTTTATTATGATCTTACATACAAAAAAAAAAACTTTATGCAGTCTAGTGCGATTATCATCCTAACACGCACCGGTGTGTCGTATAAATAAGACGCACCGGTGCATCACAACTCTTCCACACCAGTAACGAATAAACGCAAATAAAAAAAACGCAACTCTATTTTCTTTAAGTGAAAAAAAAGCGCCAATTTGAAAAATGGGCAGCAAAATATTTTCGAAAATCTAATTTCATAAAATAATTCTTTAAATACTAAACACTTTTAATTATTTCACTATTTTTGCTAAAATTTTCAGCCAGATATTTGCAAGAGACAACCTGGAGCAAGAGAGTAGGAGGGCACTATGGAGCAGCGAAATACGTTCGAACAGAAGTATTCAGACAATCAAAAATCAAAACTCTGGTGATTCAAACCCTGTATCATAGAATTTGAAACCATATCGTGATTAAATTTGATTATTTTTTTACTTTTTTTCTGCAATTTTTTACTTTTTTCTGCAGTTTTATCCATTTTTACCCTAAACCCTTCATTTTTTGTTCTTTTCCCTTTCTTCTCCCCATTTATGTGATTTCAGAATTAGGGTTTTTAATTTTATATTGAAATCCAACCCATGGGATGACTTGCATAGTCGAATCCCAATCCATTCGGTCATTGCGTGAATTTTTGAAAAATGGATTTTTATTTATCGGTGTGCCCTATGTACTATACGACACTGGTGCTCTGTATTATACAACGCACTGCAAAAGTTTTGTAGTAAAAAAAATGATTTTTTTTTCTTCTAAGTCTGTGTGCCAAATCTAAAATAGGGCATCGGTGCTCCATTTAACTAGGAAAGCACCATACCATTTTGTGGTGCGTTTATAATACCCCACACACCATTAGGTCTATGACACTATTTTTTTCAGTGCGTTTACAATATCCAACGCACCATATGGTGTATTATACTATTTTGTGGTGCGCTGTTAATATCCCCATGCACCAGCAGCGGTGCAGACCTCGTGAAAGGTGCACTGATACCTTGAGATTTATTTTCTACCTGAAAAGTTGAGAATTTCTTTATAAATATATCAATGAATGATACGGTATAGGTTTTAGATTGATAAATAAATGTCTGACAAGAGATCAAGTAACAAAAATACTGTTAACACATCAAGAAAAGAAAAAAAGACAAGTTCTTTGCAAATTATTTATAAAAAAATTATTTTTGAACTATATGTAAGTTTAACTAATATGTATTTTTTACTATGTATCATACAGAGCCACAAAATTACGAAGCTCAATATAATTATTTCTTATCTAGGACCAGAAGAGCGTAAAAGTTTAATGGGAAAATTCAAAAAGGATGAATCAGGTGAATGAAAAAATACTATCGATCCAATATGAGTTTCTTTTTTTAATTATCATTAATAATATACTTAAAATTATTAGATAACATGTATCAAAAAATATACTAATTCACATTTGTTTAATTTTGTACAGGGACCAACAACTCAGAAAAGAAATGTTGTTCTAAGAAAAGAAAAAAAATAGAACATGCAAATGAAAATAAATTTCTCCTTAGCTCATCTGGAGTGGTGCTGAAATTAACGAAAGGGGAAAAACTTTTACAAAAGTTTGAGGGATCTAGTGGAACGAATGTATAGACATTATTTACAACAACAACAACGTGCTTCAAATGTAATATTTAATCATTCAATTTTTCGATCAGTAGGTACAATAAATAAATAATTTAGCATTAAATATTATTTTTCAAGAATTTTCTTGCAGGAAATAAAAGAAAATGGAACCCATTCAGCACATAAAACTGGACGACAAGGAATAAAATGATTGATCTCTAAGTTTGTGAGTAATTGTTACTTCCTTATAACAACTTAAATAGATTTCATTTTTGTATTTTTTAAGTTGTTTTATAAAAATCATCATTGAATGTCTTCAAATAGGTGCTAACATACAAAGAAGAACCATCAAATGAATTGATTGAATTTGGCTTAAATATGGGTTGTGAGTATATGTTGGAATATCAAAATTTAATTGTGGAATTTGTAAGCATCTATCGATCTTGTTTTACTTAGCTATGTTTATAATTAATAAAACAAAAACATCTTTTATATTAAATATATCATTTGTTATGGTGTATAAAACTTGCAGGAAACAAAGTATGGAACTCTGCCAATAGATGAAATTTTGGAAGATGGCATGGTACACGGTTTTGAAAGAATGTGTATAATTTATGAGTCAATTGCTGCTATGGTACGTCATTTTTCTTTTCGATTTACATTGATGTATATTATTTGATATTGCAATTTTCATTATTCTCACCAATGTATATACACTCATTTCAGTTTATTTTTATGTTTGTAGATGGAAGGTGAAGAAGAAGAAAATAATCAACGCCATGAATAAAACATTCCTGAAAATAACTCAAGTCATGGAAGTAAATCTAGCAGTGACATCAATTCAAGCAAAGAATGATGATCACTATGTTTGGATATCAAAGCAAGGGGTTTTATTTTTGAAATATATATGTTTGTGAAATTAGACATTTTGTTTAATGTAATGGACATAGTGTCCCAATTGAAAGACAAAGGGATACCAATAACTGTCCCATTTTGTATGATAAAGATTTTCTTATTCATATATATATATATATATATATATATATATATATATATATATATATATATATATAATATGTTTTAATTTATTCTATTGCGTTCTCCATTGTCGCTATTCCGTTCTCCATTTTCGTTCTCATTTTTCGTTCTCAAATGCACTAATAAAAATTAGTTCATATGAATATTGTTATAAGATATATATGTGTCGACTTTTGATTAATAATGAATTTAAAACAATCACAATAATTGGACTGTCACAGGTTGATGTTTCTGAAAAATACAACATGAAAATTGGTGTGTGTCAGTAACTATACACCGGTGCATTTATGTGTCTATATGCGCTAGTGCCGTTATAATATATATTGGCACGACACAAATACCGATACCAATTATCAATATCGGTGTGTTTGTGTGATACTGCGCACCGAGGCGTTCACGTATCTATAAGCACCAATGCATTTTTAAGATCTATGGGCATCGCACGAATATTGATACCAATTATAAATCTCAGTGCCTTTTTGTGATACAACAAACTAGTGCGTTGATACGACCTATGGGAACTGCACAAATCCCAAGACCAATTAGAATGGCCCCATGCATTGTATGACCAACACTACGCCCGGTGCGGTTTTACACCTAAACGTCCTGGTGCGTTGGAATGACACAACGCCGGGGTGTCGTCGGCATGTACGCACTGGTATGTTAAAGCCAAAGTAGCGCACCGATGAAAAAACATCTGTAATAACCTCCGACCACCCATTTTTTTTAGTTGTGTTGAATTTCTATTAAAATCTCCACAAAAACCTTCGTAACCATAAATGGATGTTGTAGAAAATGTTTTTTTGACAACTTTGACCAATTTTATAACACTAAAAACCTCCTTTATAACCTCCAATAGAGGGTATTTTCTTTGTAGTGTTTCTTGCCCAAGCCCTTGCTGTAGAGTACCCATCAAAGGTAGACAATAGAAACCTATTTCCCTTGATTCTTCTTGTGCTGTATGGGCTTCTCTATTCCTCCAATTGAATGAACTGAGGGAAAGCTAGAGTCTCTTTGAAGGATCTAGGTTGAGATTCGTACACAACAAGGTATTCACTTAGGATCTAGTGATCCAAGTGTCCTTCATCCTTCTACAATTTTTCCTCCCTTTCAAAAGTAAAGGGCATAGTCCCACTACTTCTTCTTTGCTTGACCTCCTTGTTGAGGTCCTTCTTGCTTCTGAAAAGAGATGAGAGAAGGCTCATTCTCTCCAACATTCTGATCTTCTTCCTTTATTCTGATAGCATAATGTCTTAAACTCATAGGCTGAGCCAAGATTATGCTCTGATACCACTATAATATCCCAAAATAGGGAAAATATACAACAATGGGAATATCTTAGGATATTCTAAAATTGGAGATCCAGCAATACATGAACACAGACTGGAAATAGAAGTGAATAACATCATACCAAAATGTATGGAAACCATGGAGCCATTTTATTATGTAAATCAATAGCAAACATGTACAATACAACTCAAATGATCAAGGAAAACAAGCCTCCCATGAATACATATGCAAAAAGTGGAATGATGCTCTATCGTAGAGTGCTCATGAACATGTACTGTGCAGTCATAGATGGTACGCTGCTACATGGGAATGTGAAATGACATACATATGAATATAAATGGCTCATAAAACATTGAGAGTGGAGATATAAGCTCCCAAACACTATTTCAAGATCATATTGGAAGTATTTGCTGAAATATGCAAAAGTGGAAAAACATTGGAGTTGCAGTCCTAAGATTGAGTAGCAGTTGCAATTAAAGAACTGGATGGAGATGGTTGTAGATGATGCACAAGTTGAAAAAACCTCCTCCAATGGATCTTCCAAGTGAAAGGTTGATCCTGACACTAAAGATCTCACCCTCCAAACAATCTCTTAAACCCTCACTGTAGATGCTCACTGAAAATAACACAGTCAAGGAGAGGGACTGCGATGCTGATGATGGAAAATGGTTGGCCTAATGCCAAAGATGGTGAAATCAACCCAGATGCTTCCTCACTGATCCTCCAAAGGAAGTAAGGCTTCCTCCTCTGGAAAATAAGCTCTGGAAGTGGTGTTGAATAACCTCCACTGCAACACCCTGCAACACAACCCAACTCTAAAAAGAAACTGTGTTGTAGCTGAAGGAGGATGCTTGGCCTGAAGCCTGAATGTGGATAAATGAAGAGAAATCTCCTTCAAGATCGCTCTCTTTAAATTAGAAGCAATTCCTAAACAATAATGCCTTGTTCTAAGTAGCACAACAACTCTACTAAACATCAAGAGAATGCACAAAGTCTAAGAAAACCAAGAAATCAATAATCCATATCATAAATAAGAATGGCTTCCTTGCCCTCCTTTTAAACAAATGGAAGCCCTCTCACCATGGGTCCCACTAATTATGGTTTCCTCCACCAAGGAATCTTCCTCCCATTCATACTATGTTGTCTCTCAAAGTTTTCTCCGCCTCCTATCCCAGGATTGTTGACTTGGTCAAGCTGGACCTTGTCCACATGCAAATTTCCTCTTTCACACTTGAGGGTGTGAAATATAGCTCTTCTGAATATCCCTTTTCAAACTATGAGGGATTTTATTCATTTTTCTAAAATGTATTGGCCTCCTTACCCATTTATTAATATCGTAAGTGACATGAGCAAAAAATAATATTCCAATTAGCTGCAAGCTAATTTTGGAATATTACATTCCTCCGCTCCCAAATGTTGCTTGTCCTTAAGAAATTGTAAGGATAGAATTGAGAAGCCTCCTCTTCTTCCCCTGTATCATCCTCATATGATAAAATCCTCCAAGGATCAAGATGTTGTCTCATCAAGATATCTTCAGGTTGTTCCTCCCAAGTATGTAAGTTAGCTTTCGGTGTGTATCCCAAATAGCTATCATCATGTAAAACATCCATGGAGGAAAAAATGGGCTGTCTGAAGGCCTTCTTGAGGCATGATGTATGATATACATTGGGATCTAGCATCCCCACATGAATATCCCATCCCCAACCTATCAACCATACAAAATGGGCCACCCTCCAAAATGGTAACTCATGCAAATCATCCTCCACCTGGAGCTCCGACAATGTAGGTGGCATGAAAATTTGAACATGGTAGACAAAATAGCCTACCCCGATTTTTCCTCCTCTCCACTTATGATAAGTGTAGACTGTTTTCTGATCCTGTACTACAATAATGTTTCCCTTAAAAGGCAAGATGAAGACTATATCTTCAAAGATCTATCCTCCAATGTTGTGAATCAAGTTGGGCCAAACTATCTCATATATGATGAATAGGAAATCATCATCATATGGAATCCAAATGAGAAGATTAATGAAGGTTCCATATACTGCTAGAAAGTATCAACAGTCTCCCAAGTGGTTACAACACAATTTTTCTAACTGCAACTTGAGAAAATGACAAGGCAAGATGTTTCTCGAGAAATAGCTAGTTTTATATGTCAACACCTCTACTAGTGAATAGTAAATGGCTTGGTGAAACAACTGAGCATACATAAAATAATAATGAAATTTTTTCCCAAGGCTACATAAGATATGGTTGTCTCCATTACAATAGTTGGCCAAAAGATGACATCGAGCCCAAGGAGAAGCTTTCCTTCTTGTGTAGCAATGCATTGAATAGAAATGGTAAGAACATACAAATATTGTGTTAGATAATCCATGTATGTAAAAGTAAAATTCTTAACATGTGTTAGAAGTAAGATGATATATGGATCCATGAATAAGTTCTCCATAGTGTTAGGACATGCTCATATGAAGAGGAATGTACGATGTGTTGCATGAAGGTCCTCCTTCTTATGCTTGGAAACCCAAGTTAAGAAGATCAGACCTTGGTAATAGATGTCTCCATCCACTACTCCATCAATCTCATCTCCTCCTTGTCCACCAAGTGCATCATATGTGAACTGATCCTAGGAATAATCCATCAATAAATCCCATCTCCAAAGTGACAGCGCTATTGGCCTATGCAAATAGACTCCTGCCATCCCATAGCTCCATTCTTTGACATGCCCATTGTCAAAGACATCTCCCATAATGCTGCCATGTATAGGATGCTCCTTCCAAAGAGCAAGCACCTCCTGAACATCTAATGATAAGGAGTAGCCCCCTTGAACCATGATAGTGCCATCTCCTAATCCTGTAACATCATGCAAAAAGTGAGAGAAAATCTGCCCTTGCTCTCCCAAGGTCCCCCAAAGCAACAAATTTTTTTGCTACCTCCTCATACCTCCATCATAAAAATCATGTGGTGAAGACATAATGATCATATCATCATAATGCATCAACACTCCTTGATACCCAATGATGTAAGTATCTTTCCAAGTTCCTTCCACCCACATACCCTTGAGAAAAGGATATGTTCCATGATGGCCAAACTCCTTCAAGAGTTTCCAATGTAACCAAGCCTCCTACTGCTTGGTGTTATATATTTGCAAGTAGCTCACCAGATTATTTCTCTCCATCCACACCCATTCATCCAAATGTGGGTGCCTCCCATCATTCTCAATATTGGTACCCTTCCAATGAAAACTACCATCCTCCCAAATTATATTTTTGTCTTTGCATTTCATGGGATATTAAAATGCAATCTCCTCAATGACCAAGTTTATCCCATAAGGATCCAAATAGGTGGTAGGGAAAAACCTCACATCATGATGTGTAGGGCTTAAGAAGTATCCAACACAAACATGAGAGATGTTATCCATCCTAATATGTCCTCCATCATCTATCTGCTCCCCTTTTGTTATGTATGTGGGAAGGTCATTTGAGTATCCCAACAATGGTTGGGTCCCCAACTCATCATTGATGCTAAATGACGATGCTTTTAATCTTTCCAATGATGTACTTGTTGTCTCATGCTCCAACTGGAGGATGAACATATGGTTTTGTGTAAGTTTGTTTGGAACAAGATTCATCCTCTCCTCCAAGTTTTCAAACCCCAAACTCAAGTGTGGCATACAACTCATCAATGGTACATGAGGATTATGGTTCCTCCATTCCTTGAATAATTCAATGTGGCACATGGTAGTGAAATTATTTTGCTCTAAATAAGCAGCATGCAATGATATACAACCCTCCATATAATTTTCTAAAAAAATAGGAGTTGAGAACTTAAGCATAATTTGGTGAAATTTGGAAGAATCTTGTATGGCTGCAAGAGTTTCTTCCTCTAATGTGTTGGCTCCCCCAACTAATGATTTCGAAGGCTGCTCTCTCAAGGCTGTGACAACACTGGTACAAGTCTCCTCTAATGGTGGTGAGGGCTTCTCCTCCTCTGATTTCTCTTTTCCAACCTTTCTAATCAACCTTTGAGTAAACTCAGCAAAAGTATGCACTCTTGCATGACCGAAATGGTTGAACCACCAAATATTCGCCTTACCCTCAAGGTGCAACACTGCAATTTCTACAACCTCTTTCTCTACCACTGGATGTAGTAGGAAGAATGCATCAATTTTTCTTGCCCAAGCCCTTGCTGTAGAGGACCCATCAAAGGTAGACAATAAAAACCTATTACCCTTGATTCTTCTTGTGTTGCATGGTCTTCTCTCTTCCTCCAATTGAATGAACTGAGGGAAAGCTAGAGTCTCCTTGAAGGCTCTAGGTTGAGATTTGTACTGAACAAGGTATTCACTTAGGATATTTTGATCCAAGTGTCCTTCATCCTTCTGTAATTTTTCCTCCCTTTCAAAAGGAAAGGGCATAGTCCCACAACTTCTTCTTTTCTTGACCTCATTGTTGAGGTCCTTCTTGCTTCTGAAAAGAGATGAGAGAAGTCTCATTATTTCCAACATTTCGATCTTATTCCTTTCTGCTGATAGAATAATTGTTGAAACTCATAGGCTGAGCCAAGATTATGCTATGATACCACTATAATATCCCAAAATAGGGAAAATATACAACAATGGGAATATCTTAAAATATTCCAAAATTGGAGATCCAACAATACATGAACACAAACTGGAAATAGCAGTGAATAACATCATACCAAAATGTATGGAAACAATGGAGCCATTTTATTATGTAAATCAGTAGCAAACATGTACAATACAACTCAAATGATCAAGGCAAACAAGGCTCCCATGAATACATATGCAAAAAGTGGAATGATGCTCTATTGTAGAGTGCTCATGAACATGTATTGCTCAGTCATAGATATTACACTACTACATGGGAATGTAAAATGACATACATATGCATATATGTGGATCATAAAACAACGCAAGTGAATATCTAAGCTCCCAAACACTATTTCAAGAAAATCCTGGAAGGATTGGCTAGAATATGCAAAACTGGAAAAATGCCGAAGTTGAAGTCCCAAGACTGAGTAGCAGCTGCAACTCAAGAACTGGATGGAGATGGCTATAGATGATGCACAATCTGAACAAACCTCCTCCAATGGATCTTTCAAGTGAAAGGCTGATCGTAACACTGAATATCTCACCCTCCAAACAATCTTTGCAACCCTCACTGCATATGGTCACTAAAAATAACGCAGTCAAGGAGAGGTACGATGTTGTTGATGATGGAAAATGGTTAGCCTAATGCCAAAGATGGTGAAATCAGCCTAGATGCTTCCTCACTAATCCTCCAAAGGAAAGAATGCTTCCTCTTGTTAGTGTTGGTATATTCATCCCTCCGTCAGTGATAAAAATTCTCTTGTTGCATTGCAGATTAGGTGTCTCACTCAGTCAGCTGGATTCTGTTAGGAGCATGGATCATCTGAAAGTAGTGGATTTTTATACATTTTCCCTCATGTCCTTTATCGGCTGGTCCATTTCCTTTCATCAAGATCATCTTCACTCACTTTTGTACTTAAATTTGTAAGAGTTATTTCTAGGGTTTTCAGTCCCATTAGGTCTAGGGTTTCATCAATAAGGTCTTCAACATGCCCAATAATGGTCAGCAGGCCCATGAGGAGGTTGAATAAAGTTCTAGTACTAAAAAATGTCATCATCATATGCTTAGAGATGTATTTTTCCTCAAAACTCTGTTTTGAAGAAAAATAGAGTATTTTATCTTTCTATGTATAAATTTGATGTAATTTCAAGTTTTCTCATATGTAAATAATTTCAATGGAAACCCTGGTCACCTTTTCAAACTCTAGCAGATCCATTCCCTGCAAGGAAAGCAAAAAGAAAATTATTCAGTTAATCAGAGGCAAAATGAAGCAAACTGCATGAAACAGAGTTTAAAAAAGTTTCAAAGGTAAACATTACAAAAGTGGGTTTTTGGAGTGGAAAATTAAAGCCTTTGGTATATAAGTCATTTTTCATGTTGCAAAGGGATCATTTGAATTCCAAGAAGAAAGAGTGAGAAAAGGAGAACATTAATTGGAGAAAGGGAGCAGTTTGAAGGGAAATTGGCAAGTTTCAGGTGCACAGCGCATTGGCTGAGAGGCGCAGCGCATAGAGCTAGCGCGACGCATTGGGTCAGACTCCATAGTGCAATAAATACACCAGTGTGACGCACATAACCGGTGTGGCGTGTTGAGTTTGTGGCGCGACATGTAGAGCTGCTAGTTATTTTAACCACGATTTCATTCAAAACTTCAAATTTTCTCAGTTTCCTCTGGTCCAAGTATGTCAAAAAATTCTGCCAATGCCAATGAATGTGTGTTTTATGGTTTTTATGAGGATTTAATAAAAAAAAATTCAAACCCTACTTCCTTACTCAAGAAATGATAGCCTAGGGTTTGTAAATTGGTTTTTGTGGTCATCACTCCCACATCCTTTAGTCCTTCACTATTTTTCTAGTTTCATCAACCCATTTCCCTATCCCCCATATCCCTAAATTCATCTACCCCTATCCCAATTCCCATTATCCCAAATCCCGAAATCCTAGCTACAAAATTCCCAAACCCCAAATGCTATCCCAAAAGCCTAGAGACTATCTCTAAAACCCTTCAATTCCCCAAATTCCAATTAACAAAATTCCCAACATTCCCCTTACCCTTTCCCTTCATAGTCCCTCACACACTTTCCTACACTTGGCAACAAAAGATCAAAGACACCCAAAATTCCTCATACTCATCTAAGACAACACAAACTTTGGTAAACATGGAGATAGATTCCTCTTATGACAGAGATGAAGAAACACACAGTGACTCTCAAACCGAAGTACATGCACCAAGGAGACCTCAGAAGAGTGGTAAACATGTACGGGAAGAGCCTACTTCCGCTGCTGAATTGCAAGCCTACCCTCTTGCTATCACATGTTTTCAACAACAATCTTGTTATTAGTTTTGTGAGATGATTGCTAGAGTCCAGTACCATCGTGAGATGGCCATATTGTTTGTGCTTCATTTACATAATGGCCAAGTCACTCTTGAAGGTGTGACATTCACCTTGACACCTAAGTCTATCTCTCTAGCAACCGGTATTCCAAATGTTGAAGAGCAATGGAACAAAAGGCAGCAAGTTGACATGGAACACTATGAGCCATACATCAAGCCTAGTTTTTTGAGACAACTCAACAGATTTTTTCCCTTTTGGTACCTGAAGGATTCATACGCTCCTTTGATGAAAATTACTATCAAATATTTCATCTGTGAGGGCCGGTTTTCTCGCTTATATTCCTATCACATCAGATTTATGATACACTTTACCAGGGTGAGAATGATGAATCTCCCCTATTTCATATGCCAAAATATTGGGAATATGACCACCCTAGTGCAAAATAAAACTTCTGAGCAACAGTATAATAGTATCTATCATTTTTCACTCATCAAAATTGTGGTTATGCATTAGCTTGGTTTGCAGGATATTTCATGGGAGGATTTCATTTCTCATAAGTTGTTCACAACTCCTCAGGTACCTTTGAAAGTTTTTCATGAGATAGGTGGACCTTCACATCAGCAGGAGGGTCATGAGACACAGGCCACTAGTGTGCCAGTGTTTGTCACCTATCAGAGGGGCACTAGAAGGTTGTTTGCAGCAGTCAAGCGAGTATTATCTCAACCTAGGGTGGAAGGTGTTACACAGTAATTTGTCACCGTCCCTAAAATCCCCGTCTCGCACATTGGAGGGCTCATTCATGACCTGTGAGTAGTGACATGGCTTGAAACCACTTTCATGACATCCCTCTGAACAAGAGCTTTCATTGCCCTGAAGACATCTCCTTGTGAAAAACCCTAAAAATGGCCCTTTTTGCATTGGTGCGGGCAGACATTTCAGTACCCGCGGCAATGGGGAAAATCCTTCAAAGAGGTCCCGCCAATTGGCGCTCTGTCCTAGAGTCGCACTCGCACCAGCCAATTTAAGGAGTGTTTTTTAAAAATAAATGGCGGAAGTTTCATCCTAACCAATTCATGAACTGGTATCTATCTTGAGTTGGGAGGTTTGGCTCCGGCTTTCCATGTAGAGGAAGTAGTTTGCCACCTCTCATGGAAGCTTCCTTGAGGATAGGGCCAATCCCATGATTATAGGGATCCCAACTCCCCTTCCTCCATCTATAAAAGCTTGCCCATATCCATTGCAAGCTAGTCTTCAAGTTCCCAAGTTCCCAAGAGCCTAATGCTGCAAGAGCTTTGATACATTCCCTTAAGGCCAAATCCAAGCAAGGATATCATTGTCGAGACATCCGAAGAGAGAGGTTTGTCCCATCCCTGACAGGCTTTATTGAGACGCGTTCTGCTGACGACCCTCCGAAGGAGAATTCAGCATCAGAGCTATGGTTGTATTCTTCTTTTGATTAATTAATGATAAGCGACTATTGGTTATGGTTCCACTCTTGTTCTTGATAGTGATCATGAGTTATGTCTTCTCTGACTCACATATAGTTGTATGCACTGGATTTTATGCTTGCGTTTGTTTTGTTTCTTGCGTGTGCAGGTGTCCGATCATGGAGATCGTGAGTATTGTGATCTGCTAGAGCTAAGGAATGAGAGTGCTACTTTCTCTACGAGCGACAACGTTGGATTCCAGGTAAGCCTTCATCGCTAGTTGGTTTATCTGCAATTAGGAACCTGCACTATAGCATGAACGATTGTTGCTAGACCTGGTCTGGGCTAGTAGGGATCGCCTCTGTCCACAGAGGGGATTTACCTCCACAATAAATTGGTGACTCCGCTGGGGATTATTAGCTTGTTTTTGTTCATTTTATAAGATATAGATGGAGCCTGAAGTTAGCCAGATAGCCTTCGAAACACTATTGCTCTGCATTAGTGAAGTAGATCAAAGCTGCTTTAGTCAATCTCCGGTTTAGTTTATGAACTGAACACTTGGAGTATTGTCTTGCCTTTTCGGTTGTTTCTCGATTCTACTTGCTTGAGTGGCTCTTTTGGATGGATCTTTTTATGTTTGGCTTTTGGTTCAGCCCCAGAGGATCAGATCTGACCTCTGCTTTTCCGAATTTTCACCTTTTCATGGTTGGATTGATTGGCACGGTTTCCACGCTGACAGTCGTGCCAATTGGCGCGGGTGGCCAGTTCATCACTCACGCCATCCCCTGTCTGGCACAGATTACAACCATACAATTGTGAAATCTCCTGTAGGTGCTAGGGTTTACCCTTGTTCAGAAGTTTATTTTGGTCAGTACTTTGCTTCTGGTTTTTTTTTAGATCTTGCTTGAAGTGGTGAGTCTGGTCTTGGTTGGGAGAAATTCTTTGTTTTTTCATTTTCAAGCGTTCCCGCTTGTTGTCAGTTAGCAACCCGTGCCAATTGGGCATTGGCGCTAGTTTTCAGTGAGCAAGTTGTGCCAGTTGGCGCTAGTTGTCAATGACAAAGTCGGGCCAATTTCAGGGTGTGTGAAAATTGAGATTTTTTCCCTAAATCCTTCACCAATGTGCCTTTCCCTTCCGGTCTTTCCTCTAATTGAGTGTAGATTACATTGCTCATTGTTTGAAATGTCTTCTTTCCATGATTGTTTGATGTAAAAGGGAATGAATGCCTTGTTTTGATCTCTTGCTTTGGAATTCCTCTTTGTGTTTGACCTCATATTTCTTGTCGCCTTTTTAGGGATTTCGTTACAACGTGTATGAAACAACGATTGCATTCTTAGTGTTTGTTTACATATCTTTTGCATTCATCCTTCATTAAGAAGATTTGTGTTTATTTAGGCTTCATCTCAAAGTTTTCTTTTTGTTAAAATGAATTAGATCACATTTCATTGAAAAGTATTTTTGAGATTTATCATTGAACTCAGATTTTAATGATCGAAAACTAAAAATCGCTATGAATGCATTCTCTTTCATTGAAAGCATGCATTAAGTAGATTCTCATTTCATCGAAAAATGCATTGAGTGCATTCTTATCATTTGAAAAGAAAAAGGAAATTTTGCATAGATTATAATTGCATAGTTTTCGAAAAAGAGGATTTTTCATAGATTACATTGCATTATTCGCATCGTTGAGTGTTTGAAATTACTTTTGGATAGTGAAAGTCATCTAGTTTGGAAAAGTTTTTGTTTTCAGTGTTGTTGTTTGTTGCATCATTGTTTGAAACTCTTCCCTTAACTAGATAGCATTCATCGAATTGAAAAGTTTTCCTTTCTCATATAGTTGCATATAGGATATTGTCAGATGACATACGGTAGGGCCTTGAAACCGAAACATAATTTAAGATCGAACATTAAAATTTATTCAATTTACACTAAGGCAGCATTGAAACATTAACGCAACATTTAGAGGTCTAGGCTAGAGACGTGTTTCGGCATCTTTAAACATAGTAGTTGTCGTTCGCCTCTTGGATTTAGACAGCGCTAGCATGGACTTGTGCTCCCGATACCGTCGAGTATATAAATGGAGACCCCACTAGGTTTCTATCCTTTATCCATAGGAAGCCGAGTCTTCCGCCCTATACCCGTGATACACTAGACACAGCATTCGGGGAGATTTCCTGCACGTACATTAAGTCCTTGGTTGGTTTCTCTTTCATTTTGAAACCAAGGTGTATATTTCAGTTCACGGTTATTTGGTACACCCTTTTCCTAGTATTCCTGAGTAGTCATTTGATCTTTTCTGACTCTTTAAATTTGAAAGGATCACCAAGCGCTTGTCCTTTCATGCTTGCTTCAAAACTGAAAGAGATAGAGTCACCTTTCATCCATTTCTCGACTCTTGAAACATGAAACGGTGAAGTTTCTAAGTTTCAATGTGGTAAAATAAATCACCTGCGATCAAACACCCTGTTAGAATTTGCTTTTTGGCCGTTTGATTGTGTGCCTTGGTTTTTAGCCCGTGTGCAGTTTTGAGTTGTTGATGGCAACTTTTCCAGAGTTCACCAACCAAGGAATCCCCTCCGATGGGAATCCTGGTAATTTTCCTCCTTTGGAAATGTTGGTGCTCCTTACATGGCAACGTTGTCCCTTCTTGGGTTAACTGTCGGGTTGCCTGTTTGGTTGTTTTCAACCTCTGTGGTCCCGAATGTCCCGGCTACTGTTCAATCAGTTCCTCTGCCTGAAAAACATCATGTTGATTCCAAGGTGGACCTCTCCCCTTCTTCTCCTATTTCTGCGTCTTCATCTTCTACTTCGACTGGTGAAAGTATAGATTCGAGTAATCGGGTGACTAAGAAGAAGAAGAAGAAGACAAAGAAGAAGAAGTCTGATAAAAGAGAGGCTAAGGCTAAAAATACTGCTTCTGAAACATATCCTCTCGATAGACCTTCCAACCCTCCACGGAAAGTCAAGTTCCCTTGCATGTTGTGCATGGGAGACCATCTTCTTCGAGACTGCCTTGGCATTCCCAAGGTGCTCGAAGTATGGTCCAACGGTCGTCCACCGTTGCCTTTGGCTTCCAGGAGTTAGGTTGGGGGCACATCTTCAACTGGTGCTGGTAAGGCTCCTAAGAAGCAGGGTAAGCTCACCAATCCCTATAAGTTGTGTGAAGAGCACCATGCCATTCAGGACAACTCAACTGCTTCTGCACCGTTCCTTCCGGCTGGTTACAAGAAGCTGTCTTTGAGTCCTCCACCAGTTGATCCTAAGATTGGTCCAGAGTTATCCTTGGTCAATCCATCTCCCTTGGAAATTCAAATTCAGGAATCCATTCCTGACCAACCATTGGTCATGGGATCGATTGAGCTGGCTCCGTCTATGGTGCACCAGGTCTTTTCCGTGGAGAGTGGATCTCACACCCCCTATGTCCTTCTGGTTTCTTCAAATTCTTTAGACTTGGAGAGAGATTCTCCTGTCCCTGTATCTCAAGAAGTTCCTCCTCTGCATCCCGTGATGGAGGTCCCGGAGGATACCCCTCCCACCTTCAAGATGGAGGTTGTGGAGGATGCTCCTTCTTCTTTCGTAACACCAGGGGAAGACCATCTGGGTTCGATGCTAGCCCCTCTGAGTAGTTTGGTCGCTTCCTTTGATTGGAATCAATTTCCAGGATACCGCCTTCCGTCTTATGTGCCTTTCGATATTAAAGTACAGGCTTTTGGTCTGGTCGTACCCAGCACCATTATAGATGAAGGCGCATCTGTTAATGTTCTATCCTCAACTACTTGGCAAGATTTTGGTTCATCGTCGCTTGCGCCTGTTACACAGAATCTATTGGCATTTAACAGAAGAATGAGTCAACTGTTAGGGATCCTTCTGAGGTTACATGTTACTTTGGGAGGTAAAACTGTCCATATCGATGTGATGGTTGTTCCAGGCCCCTTGGATTTCAATCTGCTTTTAGGGCATGATTACACCTATGCCATAGGAGCGCTTGTCTCCTCCCTTTTCCGTGTGGTATGTTTTCCACATGAAGGACGGATCGTGACCATTGATCAACTTCCGTTCTTTGGTCCTGATGTGGCAGCCAGCCCGCCATCATCCCTTCCTGGTTTTTATCCATCCGTTGTATCTGCCCCATCGCAGGTCAACTATGTGGCTACCTACCCCATGCCTATACTCAGTGACGATGCCGTCGTGCATAGTGTGCTGGGGGCATTGGGTCCTGATTTCTGAGATGTTTTCCTTCCATCGGGAATGGAACTCTTGGAAGCGATGACTTCTTGTTCATTATGATGAGGTTTTCGAAGCAGAGTTCCTTGTCTTTTGTCAAGCTCTTAAAAATTGAAACAAGGTTGTCAGAGCATGGTTCCTTTCCTGTGTCAAGCTCCCTAAAAAATGAAACAAGGTGCTCAGAGCATAGTTCGTTTTATTTTGTAAAGCTCCTTAAAAGATGAAACAAACTCTTTTGAGGATAGTTATTTTAATGTGTCAACCTCATTAAAACAATGAAACACGTTCCAGTTCAATTCGAGCCTTTGTTAAGATCTCATAAAATCCCAGTCGAGTCTTTCTCTTGATCTCGTAACTTGAACCTTCACTTCATCTGCCTTTCATATGGACTGAAGCTTGGGGGGCATGTACCTTGAATTGAGTCACCATGCTGGGGGCATGCTTAATTTTTCAAGCATATTTTGTTTCCGTTTCAAGCTTGTGTAAAAATGAAACCGGTTTCAAGCAAATTTTCCTGATTTCAAGCTTGTGTAAAAATGAAACCTTTCCCATTTTACCTCTTTTGATTTCCATTTTATCAGCTTGTTCTCCCAAATGAGCCTTGGTTTTCTCACTCCATTGTCACTATCTGCTTGGCCGATCATATGCCTTCACTTGGTTGTTTTACCCGTTCCTGAGGAACCGTTACGATGAGTGGTCTTGTTAGCCAGCCTCTTGACCTTTATCTTGTTTTGAGCAGTTCCACCATTACCAGAACCAGTTGCTACCCTTTATACCACTCGTTCCTCCAGGTGGAGTCATCTTTAAGCTCTTTTCTGACTCCCTAAACATGAAAATATTGCCGAGTCACTTGTCGTTTCGATCTCGCTAAAGTGGACACGAAACGACATCTACCCAGTATACGTTTACCCCTTTTTCGGGCTGGGATAGATTACTTATGAAAAAGGAATACCCTAGCCTATCGTAACTAGGAAGTTTTCTCAGATTTTGTTTTCTACCTTTTCAGATCTGAGGAATTATTAACAAAAAGGGACCATTGGATTTTACTTTTCAGCTGTCTTTTCAAACTCTCTAAACATGAAAATACGCCGAGTTCTTCCTTTGCCAGACTCGTTAAACCCTGATGACATCGGATTCAGTCATAATGACACTACTCAAGCTTCTCCTTCCTAGGGCTCGTTAAACGTACTAGGATGGAATTATATGACAAGCATATGCTATCCCCTTCAAGCTTGTTATAAATAATAACTGGGGTACTTGCCAGAAATGGTAGGGAAAAAATGAAACCAGCATCATTGTCGTGTTGGTAGTATGTCGCTCTTGAACATGGCACTTGTCTGCATTCATGTCGGGTTGGGGACATCTCATCTCATTTTCACTTGCCTCCATGGGTTTGGGTGATCCTTTTTTACCTCTCATCTGCACTTTTCCTTGTCACTATGACCTCTAATCTTTTGATGTCAAATACTACCAAGTCCACTGTCGTGCTGTTTATATGTTCAAGAGAAGTTGAACTCGGCAAGTATCAACCTCCCTCTGATTCCCATCTGATCCTGATTCACAAAAACATTATGTTCCTCTGTCTCGTGTCGATGATGTGGGAAACATTATGGCCCACCTTCGATCAAGGTCACTTCTTGTCGACTTCAGCTCATTATCCAAGAAGTTGATCTAGAGACTCCCTTCTGGTGCCTTGGAGCCTGCATGCCTCAATGGCAGGTTCTTCGCATTCGACGTGAGGTTTTAATCATTGGCCTCCGATCGAGTGATTCTACGGGTTTTTGACGCCAACTCATTAATTCACATGCTGTAGATTGTACTTGTAGTACCTTGAGGGCCATCGTCATTATTGGTGGTACCTCTCGCGTCTACTAACAACTTTCATCATTGGCTGGTAATCAGGCTATGTTCTTGCATGTTCGACTTCAGCTCACATATTCGCATGCTTGAACTTGTACTTTTTTCGGGTCAAGATGGAGCGCAAGACCCTGGATTCCTGTCTGTTGTAATCCAGGCTGCGATTTTGTGGATTATTATGATTGATTACATGACTCACTTACTGGATGGCTACGACCATACCTGAGTCTATTTATCGATCCTCACTGGATGGCTGCGTCCATGCCTTGGATCCGGATTATTGTATACACTGTTATGGATGGCTGTGCCCATACCGCATACATATCATGTATCTGAGATATCAGTTGTACTTCTCTACGCAGGTTTTCTGATGGCGGTGTTTTCAGTTGGACATGTTCTCATAAAGAATTTCACCCCTCTCTCTCTCTCTCGGGCCTCATGCTTTAAGGGGCATCTGTTACACAATAATTTTTCACCGTCCCTACAATCCCTGTTTTTCACATTGGATGGCTCATTTCATGACCTGTGAGCAGTGACATGGCTTGAAACCACTTCCATGACATCCCTCTGAACAAGAGCTTTCATTTCCCTAAAGACATATCCTTGTGAAAAACCCTAAAAATGGCCCTTTTTGCATTGGCACGTGCAGACAGTTCAATACTCGCACCAATGGGGAAAATCCTTCAAAGAGGTCGCGCCAATTGGCGCTCTGTCCCAGAGCCGCACTCGCGCTAGCCAATTTAAGGAGTGTTTTTTAAAAATAAATGGCAGAAGTTTCATCCTAACCAATTCATGAACTGGTATCTATCTTGATTTGGGAGGTTTGGCTCCGGATTTCCATGTAGAGGAAGTAGTTTGCCACCTCTCATGGAAGCTTCCTTGAGGATAGGGCCAATCCCATTATTATAGGGATCCCAACTCCCCTTCCTCCATCTAGCCCATATCGATTGCAAGCTAGTCTTCAAGTTCCCAAGTTCCCAAGAGCCTAATGTTGCAAGAGCTTTGATCCATTCCCTTAAGGCCAAATCCAAGCAAGGAGATCATTGTTGAGACATCTGAAGAGAGAGGTTTGTCCCATCCCTGACAGGCTTTATCGAGACGCATTCTACTGACGACCCTCCAAAGGAGAATTTAGCGTCAGAGCTATGGTTGTATTCTTCTTTTGATTAATTAATGATAAGCGACTATGGGTTATGGTTCCACTCTTGTTCTTGATAATGATCATGAGTTATGTCTTCTCTGACTCACATATATTTGTATGCACTGGATTTTACGCTTGCGTTTGTTTTGTTTCTTGCGTGTGTAGGTGTCCGATCACGGAGATCGCGAGGATTGTGATCTGCCAGAGCTAAGGAACGAGAGTGATACTTTCTCTACGAGAGATAGCGTTGGATTATAGATAAGCCTTCATCACTAGTTGGTTTATCTACAATTAGGAACCTGCACTATAGTGTGAACGATTGTTGCTAGACCCGGTCTGGGCTAGTAGGGATCGCCTCTATCCGCAGAGGGGATTTACCTCCACAACAGAAGGGGTCTCACTTTCTCCATCAGCAGTGCAGGTATAGGACAAGGGAAAGAGGCCATTACATGATGAGGGGCCTTTAGAAAGGCAGGAGACATATTTCATCCTCATTCAGGATGATGACACTGATTTGGGCTCACCAAGCTCAAAGCTTAAAGAGATCATTCGGGAGCAACGGGTGGATATCAATGATTTGTCCCTCAAATTGCAAAGAGCCCAGTGGATAATCAAATACCTTGAGAAAATAAACAAGTAGCTAGAGGATCAGAAAACCATTATGGAGCTGTGAAACATACGTGAGAACTGGCAAGCTACTAAAAAGAGCAAAACCGAGATGACATCACTTAAGCAAGAAATTGAATCTGATCGTGAAACTTGGCTTGAAAGAGTAAATATGCATTTGGAAAAGATGCTGGAGAAATCTAACAAAGAAAAGAACATGTTGAGGCACATGGCCAATCATTATTGGGCGAGAAACCATGTTTTCAAAGCAAGGATCAAGATCTTGAAGGCCAAATTGAAGAAGGCCTCAAAGCATCGGAAAAGGCATGATAGACTTCAGATTTTGGCTCAGGATTCCTCGGCCTAGCATAGCACATAATGGAGGACACTCAGCCCAAATTTCAAAAAATTTGGGACATTTTTTCCATTTTTGGAATTTTTGAGCTGAAAAACAGAGTCTTTTGCTCTATGCGTCGCCACTTGGAGCGCACTTTTGATAGGGGCATATTTTTGATGAAAACTCAGCATTTTTGGATTTTTCATGGAAAAATATGCATGCCTACTTATGGCCAAGAAATTTTGACAGGTTTTGGGCTTCCAAAAGGGTCAAAAACACCCCGAAAATGACTTTTTTCCCCCTTTTTTGACACACAGGAGGCAGTGTTGGGAGAAATCAGTTTTGGAAGGGTAAATGAAGACCAAATTTAGAAATTCCACTTGTGCTGGAAAGTAGTCATGTAGAAAGTTCCAAAAGGTTCACTTGGAGCGAATTTGGACACCAGGAAGGCCTCCAAAATCAGCTACAAACTAGCACGATGCATAGAGAAATCAGGCGCGACGCATTGGAGGATTTTGCTCATTTTTTACTCAGTAATCTGTTTTTCACCTAGTTTTTGACAATTTGAATTTATTACTTCTAAATTTCAAACTCATGATGTAATTTCATGTAATTTGATGGATCTTGATGTAATTTTGTTAAATTTTCACTCATAGAAGTATATTCATCCATCCAAAGGTGAATTTCAATTGAATGAATAAGTAGATTCATCCATCCATTCAAATTCATTCTCCTTTGAATGAATTCCTAAATAGGAATTCCTTGTGCTAAGTAGCACAACAACTCTACTAAACAGCAAGAGAATGCAAAAATTCTAGGCAGACCAAGAAATAAATAATCCATATCATGAATAACAATGGTTGCTTTCCCCTCCTTTTAAACAAATGGAAGTCATCTCACCATAGATCCCACTCATTAGGGTTTCGTACACTAAGGAATCTTCCTCCCATTCATACTGCGCTATCTCTCAAAGTGTTCTCCGCCTCATATCGCAACACTCTTGAATTGGTCATACTAGACCTTTTCCACATGCAAATGTCCTCTTTCACACTTGAGGGTGTGAAATCCAGCTCTTCCGAATATCCATTTTCACACTATGAGGGATTTTATTCATTTTTCTGTAATGTATGGACCTCCTTAACTATTTATTGATATCCTAAGTGACATGAGAAAAAATTAATATTCCAATTAGCTCCACGCTAATTTTGGAATATTACAGATACGACCACCCTCGAATAAAATGACCCAACCCGAACGCATTTCATCAGGCGCCCTTACACGATGCAACACAGCATGCCTGAATGAATGAAGGAACAAGGGATAAAATGGCTAACGGCCTGCACGAATATGCATAAGGAACTTGGGTGGTCACAACTTAGCAAATTTGATACAGGCACCCTCAAACAAAACAGCTCGACCCGAACGCATTTCATCAAGTGCCCTCACATGGTGCAAAATAGTGTGCCTGACCAAACGAGGGCACAACAAACGAAATGACGAGACCTGAATGCTTTTCATCGGGCGCCCTCGCGCAACGTGACACAGTGCGCCCGAATGAACTAAGGCACAAGGAATAAAATGGCAAACGAACCACACAAACTTGCACAAGGCACCCAGATGGTCATAACTTAGAAAATTTTATATGGCCATCCTAAAACGTAACGACCCGACCTAAACGCATTTCAACGGGCATCGTCACATGGTGCGACACAGCCCACCCGATCGAGCAAAGGCATGAGGAAACAAATGGAAAATGGGCCACAAGAACGTGAACAAGGCACTCGAGTGGTCACAACTTAGTAAATTTGATACAACCACCCTTAAACGAAACAACCTGATCCAAACGTGTTTAATTGGGTGCCCTCAAATGAAGCGTCCCGACCCAAACTTGTTTCATTTGACGCCCTCACACGGCATGATACGACACACCCGACTGAATGAAGTCACATGGGATAAAATGAAAAACGAGGCACACGAATGTGCATAAGTGTTATAGCATCATTTTTCACCCTTAGGTGATTCTTGATTGCCTCTATGGCTTTGGGCACCCATTCCTACAGACTTGAACAAATTCACTAAAAAACAGTGTTAAAATTCCCATACACGGGTATGCCCAGACTTTTCTGCGTGTATATGCGAGTCCAAATGTACTTTTCCACGTATGCCATTAAAACCATTAAAAAATATAAAAAATCCCTATTTTCGGACTGGGTTGATGGTTACTCCAGTAGTTTAACCACCCTAGTACGTGGCCAACTGTTTCCAACTGACTGAAACTACTTTGAGGGAGTATAAAATCCCCTCATGTGCATGGCCTAAGGGAGAGAGAAATTTATAGATATTATACTCTGCAGAATCCATCCCAGTTCCTCTTTCACCGAAAGAGTTGGATGGAGATGTGGCTCTGGCTTGGACTCTTAGTTCTTCTTCTACCCAGGATTGCCTTGATACCACTCTTCCATCTGAAGGGGCCATCCTGGAAGCTATGACTGGTATAGATAGATCGTGGGATGACTTGCATCATCGATCTTAATTTTTACCTGATTTGAGCGAAGTTGAAACAAGTTTTCCAAGTCCTCAGTCTCCTGGTCCTATTCACCCAGTCTTAAACCCTTTAGCACCAACACAGGTTTATGCTGAAGGGAACATGGCTGTGATTTCTCCTACTATCCCGGTGAACATTTCCAGGGATCCCAATATTATTGAGAATGTCTTCATCGAAGCTGAATGTTCCCGTGAAGAGATTCAAATTTACACCGAGCTCTTTAAAGAGTATAGGGATGTATTCGCTTGGTCTTATGAGGAAATGCCTGGTATAGATCCATCTATTGTCCAACATGAGATCAAGACTTACGAAAACGCTAAGCCTGTGAGGCAAAAACTTCGTCCGGTCAATCCTAGGAAGGCAGCAGCTATCAAAGCTGAGGTGGAGAAGCTGCTTAAGGTGGGATTCATTTTCCCTGTTCCTTTGACTGAATGGGTTTCAAATCCTGTTCCCATAGATAAAAAACAAGGAACGATTTGAGTTTGCATTGATTTCAGAGACCTTAATAAATCATGTCCTAAAGATAATTACCCCACACCATTTATCGATCAGATCATTGACGAGTGTGTAGGTAATTAGATTATCTCCTTCATGGACGGTTTCTCTGGATATAATCAGGTTACTATCCGTCCTGAAGATCAGCATAAGACTGCCTTTATTTGTCCCTGGGGTACTTTTGCATACAATAAGATGCCTTTTAGTCTTAAAAATGCTGGAGCTACGTTTCAGCGGGCCATGTCATATGCCTTCCACGACATCAAAAATATTACCGAGGCATATTTGGATGATTTAACTGCTCATTCTCGAAAGAGGATGGATCATCCTGCTCACCTCCGGCAAATATTTGAACGATGTCGTTTCTATAAGATTAGGTTGAATCCGAACAAGTACGTTTTCGTGGTTACATCCGGTCGGTTATTGGGATTCATTGTGTCTAGGGAAGGGATTAGGGTAGATCCCTTCAAGGTTGAGGTAATACTTCGGTTGCCTCCCCCATCCTCTATCCATCAACTTCAAAGTCTACAAGGAAAGTCTAATTTTCTTCGGAGATTTATCGTAAATTATGCTGAAATTACCAAGGGATTTATGAGATTGTTGAAGAAGGGAGTTCCTTTTCTTTGGGATGACTTCACTCAATGCTCATTCGATGCTTTGAAAAAAGCATTGACCTCTGCTCCTTTATTGATTCCACCTGATTATAGCAGGGATTTCCTTTTGTATCTCGCAGCAGCAGAATCTACGATTGGTATGGTTCTGGTTTAGGAGGATGATGCTCTTGCAGAGCATGTTATTTACTGTCTTAGTCAAGGATTGGTAGGACCTGGACTCTGGTACACTCCGATAGAAAAGTTAGCTTTAGCAGCAGTTCATGCTGTGCAGCGACTCTGGCATTACATTATTCTACGAAAAACTTATGTTTTGGCAGCAGCCAATCCATTTCAATTTGTCCTCAGTAGGCGAGTGATTGGGGGAAAATACAATAGATGGATTGTGATTTTACAGGAATTTGATCTTGAGTTTATGTCTGCCAAGTCCAAGAAATCATTGGTTTTCGCAGAATTGATCTCCGAGTTTCCCTGTGGGGAGGATATGATCTATGATGAATCCTTTCCAGATGAACATTTGTTTCTTATCTCTTCACAAGACTTGGTATGGAGATATCATTGTGTATCTTCAGACTACGAAGTTTCCCTCTACTTTTTCAAAAGATGAGCGTCGTAAGTTGCGTCACTTGGACAAGAATTATTTGATTATTGGTGATACTTTATACCGTCGAGGGGTTGATTCAATCCTGAGACGCTGCTTAACTCTCGAAGAAGCTAAGGCTGTGCTGAATGATTCCCATAGTGGAGCTTGTGGTGGTCATTTATTTGGGCTTGCTACAGCCCAAAAGATTTTACGTGCTCGGTACTTTTGGCCTTCGATTTTCAAAGATTGTATGGAGTCGGTAAAAAAGTGTCATCTGTGTCAGGTTTATACTTGAAAAATGCGTGCTCATCCAGCTCCGCTTTTTCCAGTCATTACTGTCAGTCCCTTTACAAAGTGGGGTATTGATTATACTACTTGTAACCCGCCTTTGGCTAAAGGTCACAAGTACATTATCGTAGCAGTAGACTACTTTACGAAGTGGGTCAAGGCTATGCCTACTTTTGGGAATGATGGTGAAACTGCAGCTCTTTTTCTTTTCAACCAGGTTATTGCTCATTTTGGTATTCCTAGAGAGATTGTCACTGATCATGGCAGTCACTTTCAGAATAACATGATGGCTGAGTTGGCTCTCAAATTGGGTTTCCGGCAGGAGCATTCATCTTCATATTATCCTCAAGCCAATGGGCAAGTGGAAGCCATGAATAAATCCTTGAAGACAATTCTTCAAAGGACAATTGATAAAGCTAGATCCAACTGGCATATTATGCTATATCCTGCACTTTTGGCATACAGGACATCAGTAAAAACTGCAACTAGCTTTACTCCGTTTCAGCTAGTGCACGGGTTGGAATCCGTATTTCCCATTGAATGTGAGATTCCTTCTCTTAAATTAGATATTGAACTTCTTCCTAACACTTCTAGTCTTGAAGAATGGCTCCTTCATCTGGAACATCTCGATGAGTAGCGTCGGGATGCTGCCACGATGAATGAAGCGCATAAAAACCGAGTTAAAGCTCAGTACAATAAGGCAGTCTAACCTAGGGTTTTTTTGGAAGGTGACCTTGTTTTGGTCTATGCCCAAGAAAAACATGCCCTGGGGGCAAGAAAGTTTAAGTCTATGTGGTATGGCCCCTTCATCGTTAAAAAAGTCCTTAAGAAAGGAGCGTATACCTTGGTTGATTTTGAAGGGAACGAGTTGGCAGAGCCCTGAAATGGGCTCTATTTGAAGAAGTATTATGCCTAGGCTTCGGCCTGGCATGTTGCTTTTGTATATAGTAGTTTTTCTTTGTACATATCTGGTTGATTATCGATCTTTGATAGGATGGTGATGTTTTTGAACTGCTTTGGCAGGTTGTGTCGGATGTCATGAGTCATTTTGGTTTCGCCGATGGTGCTAGTAGACACACCCAGAACTTAGCTTCCGCGGCTTGGGTGCTTCATTATCCATCTGGTCAGCTGTTAGTATCAAGAGGGGTCTGCATTAGTATTGCTTCCAATAACATAGCAGAATACACTGCAGTTGTTTATCTACTCTCGGAGGTAATATCTTTGGGTGTTGATTCGTTGGTAGTTTTCTTAGACTCTCAGCTGGTGGTGTCGCAGTTGAACAATACTTATCAGGTTCGAGATCCATTTTTACTACGGTTGTTCTTGAGGGTACATTTGTTATAGATATCATTTCAATTTTTAACTTTCATTTATATTCCTTGAGCTGACAATCAGTTAGCAGACTCATTAGCTAATCAAGCACTGGATTGGCATATTAATCATTCCATACAATAAAATTTAATCATCAAAAACATCATACATTTTGATACATTTATCACATCACATCAAACATCGCTGTATATATATCATCAGAGTGTTCAAAACTATACAAAAATTTGGATCCATAAGTCATACAAAAACTTGGGCTTATGCCCGATCATGTTTATTCTCAAAAAATATACAGTCATCTGATACATCATATCTATCTACTACTGAGGTCCCTACCTAGAAGTTGTGTTCCTATAGAACACGATCGCGGTGGAAACTCGTCGGAATAACCATACCCAGTCATGGGGTACTCCTACCACTCATCTCTGGATGGCTTCAGGAAGATCTTCCACTGCAGCCATAGGTACTTGGCGGGTTAACCCCTCCAAGTTCCTCTGTATAGCCTGGAGGGTTTTGTCTGGATCTACTGTATCCGCTTCGCCCCTGCGACACTTTTGTCGTGGGAATCCCTCAGGTCAAACTGGTCTAATATCTGTTTCATGATCATTTTAAATTGTAAGACATTTTGAATCCAATCAAAAACATGTTTTTTTTTCACATTTTTTCATACATATTGAAAAAATCCAAAAAATTATACAAGTCAAAAAATTGCAAACTTACCGACTGTTCCCCATGCCACACCTGGTGGAAGGACAAGATCTGGATTGCCACCAAAGTCCATCCCAAAATAGGGATAGTTGTCCATAGCAATGATTTTTTCTCCCCACCAAAGAAAGAACTCATGATCCCAAGTGGTCTGGGGAACTTCACTTCCCCCCAATCTCTTCATCATGTCTTCCTAGCGGGCAATTCTTGGGTCTCTTGGGCTGCTGATGGTAGAGATCACTCTGGGTCTCAATTCTGGTATCTTCTCGAAGAAGAATGTCATCAAAATTGTACCATATCCAAAATGTTTTTTCTTTTCCTTTCGGATAGAAGTCAATTGTTGCTTCATGTTCATCAGTAGAGTTGTGCACCAATCATATAAATGAGTTAAGCATTCCACTGCTATACTCATTTGCATCCTGGATGCCTGGTGAAGTGAAGCTGATCTTGCTACTCTCCCAATGGTAAAAAGGAGGATTTTTATGTGCAACTCTCTTAAATATTTGATTGCAATTTGAGTTCCCACTTTCTTGGAACCCTCTACGCAGTAAACGTGGACGTAATCTTCCACGGTTAGCCCTCCCAAGGGCTTCCCGTGCAAGTCTACTGGTTCCCCCCTCTGGGAGAGTCCAGTAATAAAATATATATCTTCCACTTCCATGCGTATGGGCATCTGATCTATGATGAAGTAGTCTTCTTCCGATTCCCAATAGTTCACAAGCATTTCGAGCAACCGGACATTACTCTTCATATTTGGAATTTTAAAAAACTTGAGCAATCCGCAATTCTGAAGAATATTCAATGATACTTGGTCCTGCATGACTTCATTGTCTATTCCACTGTGTTCACGCTCTCTCCATGATATGGTCATCCTGAAAAATTTCAATAATTCCTTCATTAGTTATGTATTTTTCATTTGGGGCTGCGCATACGCGACTTTATTTGTGCACAGTCGCATGTATATGCGACTTTATTTTTACCAACCTGCGTATGCGCAAACCCATGATTTTTAGCAAGAGATTCTATGTTGAAAATTCCTAAATTTTAATTTATGAATAGACAAAATGAATAGCAAGGATGGTTGATGAGCTTACCTAAAAAATTCGGTGCGATTTGACGGTCGGTTGCTCCTGTTTTGACGAAAGAAGTTTTTTGCTCTAGAGCACTTTTTTCCAAATTAGCAATGTAACAATGAACCAAATATGAGGTAATTTGTCTATTTATGTCCAAAAAGTTGAAAATTTTCACAAAAAATTGTTATGCTTATTTTTTCAATATATCTTAAGCTGCATAATCCGGATGCTTGGAAGTGCCCAGTTCGGTATGTTTTCAGGTACATTTTTGACGAATTTGAGATTTTTCCCAGTTTTTTATCCATGACTGCTAACCCGGCATGGCAGGTATATGATTTTCACTGGCATATAGGTTAGGGAAATCCACTTTCCATTGCATTTTGCATACTAGCCTCCATACTGATCACTTGCCATAGGGTCGATCCCATCAGGTCATGACTATTACACCCATTTCACTCGCCGATTATTTAATCATGACTTGATGGTAGAGCCTTCCTTTACATGGGCTTCTTAGTTAGTTCCTCGCTATCACTTGTTGCCCATGCTACGTTTTATGTAGGCTCGGGAGTCCTCTTTAGTCCCGCCATGACTTATGTGTTGAAGCTTCATTCCTCTTCTTCCTCACTATCATTTTTCTGGCTATTACCCTAGAGGCTCCCTAGTGTTGTCGAGTTGTATTACTGCATTGCATATTGGCTACTTGTTTATCCTGGCCTTTAGCCGGCTTCATTTGGACTCAATGTTTAAGCCAACTTTTGACCTTGTCTATCTGCACAAGTTAACCATTGCATGCACTTAGCTATCGCGACTTGACACCCTTTTACCTATGGATGGAACATTCCTCTGAGTATCGCTTACAAGTTTCCGCCACCTTGCATTGAGCATAGGATCGTTCCAATCCCAAGAACTAGTGCATATGTTTCTTGATACTCGTTCTATCCATTGTACCATAGCATTATTTTATTCTTTTTCAGGCTTATTATATGAAAAAGACAAAAAAATCAAATATAACAAAAAGAGTGGGAACGGGATGTATCTTCATTGTTTTGATGGCAGTATAGAGTCAGTTTGTCGCCCTTGAACAAAGCACATATACGTATATATATTTCCTTCATTTGGGATGGTTTTAGTTTTGACCTAGGTTCAGCCTTTACCATGTTCCACTTGTCAGTCCTCCCCTGGTTGGTTATCTCTTCCAATCATATGGAGAGTTTTTTCTGCCTCCTGCATAACAGACTTATACAGTGTCACTTTTTACTGCCATGGTCATCACAAGTTGTGCTTTTGTTCAAAGGAAGTCTAACCAGTGTCAGCCATTCTGTGGTGTCTCTTGACTCATTATTCAGTCGGCCTTCCCAGTCTTGTCAGTATCTTATTCTATCACATCAGATGTTTTTCTTCTGCTCATGCTGGTTTGAGAAGGTCTCCATTGACTTCTTGCTGGCGGGTTTGTCTCTTATCGACTACGACATATTGCTCTGAGAGCAAACCTAGAGCCGCACCCTGGCCCTATTTCCATCATTGATAGGTGACCTTGTGCTCAAAATTTGATCATCATTATGGGTCTTTGACTGAGTGGTTTCCCCTGTGTTCGACGTCAGCACACATTATCACACTTGGGATTCGTGTAGTACCTTGATTTCCATTTGACCCTATCGGTGGATATCTTGCCTCTGTGTCAGATTTCATTATTGGTTGGTTCAGAGGGTTTCTTCCGTGTGCTAGCTTCATCTTGTGCATGTCGGAAACATGCTTCGGTTTGGTTCCATCACTCTACTTCGTCCAATTCCTTCCAAATCTTGGCCTGTAGGTTACACTCGCACTGGACTGATGTGGGATGCCTTAATGCCTTCCTTCCAGCAGATCTTTTCCCATCGACTCTGACTCATTGCTCTGGGAATAAGGTCCAGAGTCTTTTTGTCAGTACCTTAGGGTTTGCAGTCATCAGTGGCAGACTCTTCGCTATCGACAGTGGGGATTCATCATTGCCTCCTGATTGGTAGATTCTCTCAAGTGTTCGACTTCAACTCATTTATTCGCACTTGTTAGATTGTACCGGGGCACCTTGATGCTCATTTTAATTATTGGTGGGTTGTCTCACGTTGGTTAATGGTATACATCATTGACTGGTAATCCAATGATTTCTCACATGGTCGACTTCAGCTCATTTATTACCATTGTGTAGAATTGTGCCATAGTGATCGGTGAAGACCTCGGGTTGCATCAGCATTTCTCGGTTCACTTTTGACAGTCCATTCCATTTTTGCTAGTGATGTCGTTCACCCTTATATGTTGCAGTGTCAGTACAAAAGCATCCTATATGTTGGATCCCGAGTTGCGTGATTGTACCGTTTGTTCCACCTCTTATGATTTGGTACTTGGAGATTCAGTTACTTATATGATCAGACATCTAGTTTTAGCATCATTGATCAGCTTTCTATATGTGATACTTGGACATTGATTCAGACTTGTACTTCCAGGCCATGCTCAGATGATTCATTGTGTACTTTCAGTTCAGCTATACTTGTATACATTTTGGATCTATTATGTACTTTCCATACGATGTATTTTTGACTGAGCGTCAATTTTTCTTTCATTGGTTTTTGGCAGGCTGAAATCTAGTCATGTCCTCTCTTGTCCTTGCAAAGTTCTTTCTATGTGCGTAATACATTTCAGCCATCATGTACCCCTTCTGACCTCATATATTAGGGGGCATCTTTTATAGCATCATTTTTCACCCTCAGGTGATTCATGATTGCCTCTATGGCTTTGGGCACCCATTCCTACAGACATGAACAAATTCACTAAAAAACAGTGTTAAAATTCCCATATGCGGGTATGCCCAGAATTTTCTGCGTGTATACGTGAGTCCACATGTAATTTTCCATGTATGCCATTAAAACCATTAAAAAATATAAAAAATCCCTATTTTCAGACTGGGTTGATGGTTACTCCAGTAGTTCAACCACCCCAGTACGTGGCCAACTGTTTTCAACTGACTGAAACTACTTTGAGGGAGTATAAAAGCCCCTCATGTGCATCGCCTAAGGGAGAGAGAAATTTATAGATATTATACTCTATTGGAATCCCAATTCAAGTCTGAATTCCCGTGCCTCCTACACTTTCCCAGATTTATACAGGAAACCCTTGTTTCCCGGAGATGTTCATCCATTTATATGCCATCTCGAGTGCACAAGTCTTGAAAGTTTCTTAGCGAGGCAAGGGAAGGATGGATCCGGACGAAGGTCTACTTGAAGATCGTGGAAGGATTCAGGTGATCTCTCCACTCTTTACTTCTGTACATACTGTTCATGATAATGAAGAACCATCTTGTTCCTGAACTCTTATGTTAGTATTTATTTGTATATGTGGAAAGATTGATTATTAAGTATTTATTATTGTTTATATCATATTTCACATTGATTACACTAACATTTAGGAGAATTATATTCTGCACAATTAGGTTTCCGTGCACGTTCTTTCTTGTTTTCTAGGTTGAAGGAGGAAGAAGGGTTGCTGGGGGTTTGGACCCTGTGGGATCTACATCGAACGTAGGACTACGAGTGAGTTCTGTTATCATTGTTATCTAGTTTTTTGCATTCATGTATGGTTGTGTGTGAGTCCTTCTGAATGGCATGCCCTGCTATGTGGAGGTTTTGACCCAACAAAAACCTCTAGGGTGATTTTCCCCGAAACAATAAGCCACTCGAGCAGTCACAACTTAGAAAATTTGATACAAACTCCCTCAAACTAAAAGACCTAACCCAAACGCGTTTCATCAGGTGCCCTCACATGACGCAACATGGTGTGCCTGACCGAATCAAGGAATAAGGAAGAAAATGGAAAATGGGCCGCACGAATGTGCACAAGGCACCCAGGTGGTCACAACTTAGCAAATTTGATATGGCCGCCTCAAACGAAACGATGCGACCATAATGCATTTCATCGGGCGCAATCAAAATGGTCTGACACAGCACGCACTACTAAATGAAGCCACAAGGGAGATAATGACAAAAGGACCACATGAATGTGCACAAGGCACCCCAGTAGTCACAACTTAGCCAATTTGATACGACTGCCCTCAAATGAAACGACCAGTGTCAAACACATTTCATTAGGCTCCCTCACATGGCGCGACAGGGCACACCCGATTGAACGAAGTCACAATGGAGAAAATGGAAAATGGGACACACGAATGTGCACAAGGAACCTACATGGTAACAACTTAAAAAATTTGATACGGTCGCCTTCAAAAGAAATGACCCGACCCAAACATGTTTCATCGAGTGCCCTTAGATGGTGCAACACGGTGTGCCCAACCGAGCAAAGGCACAAGGGATAAAATGGAAAATAGGTCGCACAAACATGCACAAGGAACCCAAGTAATCACAACTTTGAAAATTTGGTATGGCCGCCCTAAAATGAAACAACCTGAATTGAACGCATTTCATCAGGCACGCTCACACAACGCAACACAGATGTTGTGGAGGTAAACCCCCTCTACGGACAGAGGAAATCCCTACTAGCCTAGATCGGGTCTAGCAACAATTGTAACACGCTACAGTGCAAGTTCCTAATTGCAATAAACCAAATTGCGAAGAAGGCCTACCTCAAGTCAACCATTGTCGTTTGTAGGAGAGATGATGCTCCCGTTTCCTTGCCCCAGTAAATCAAAATCCTCTCACTCGCCGTGATAAAACACCTGCATACATAAGAAACACGACAAACACAAGCGTAAAACCCAATATATGCAATTATGTATCAGTCAGAGAAGACACAACTCATGATCATAATGAACAATACGAGTGGAACCATAACCAATAGTCGCTTATCATTAATTCATACAAAGGAAAGTACAACATGGCTTTGACTCTGAACCTTCCTTCGGCGGGTCGTCAGTGAAATACATCTCGGTAAAGCTTGTGGGGAATGGGGACAAGCCTCTCTCTTCGATCGTCAATCTCCTTGCTATGGATTTGGCACTATGAGGAATATCAAAGCTCTTGTAGCATTCTTTAGGCTATGAAGGCTCTTGGAGATTATCTTGCAAAGGAAAATGGAAAGCTTATGTAGATGGAGGAAGGGGAGTTGGGATCCCTACAATCATGGGATTGGCCCTATCCTCAAGGAAGCTTCCATGAGAGGTGGAAAACTACTTCCTCTACATGGAAATTCAAAGCCAACCTCTCAACTCAAATTAGAGACTAGTTTAGGAATTGGTTGGGGTCAATCTTCTGCCATTTCTTTTTAAAAAACACCCTTTATTAAGCCTGGCGTGGGTGTGGCTCTTAGACAGAGCGCCAATTGGCACACCCTCTTTGGAGGATTTGCCCCCTTTGAGCGAGGGCTGAACTGTGTACCCGCACCAATGCAAAAAGGCTATTTTGAGGGTTTTTTACAAGGAGTTGTCTTCAGGGAAATAAAAGTACATGTCTAGGGGAATGCCATGAAAGTGTTTTCAAGTTATGTCATTGCTCACAAGTCACGGAAAGAGTCCACCAATGTGCGGGACGAGGAATTGCAGGGACAGTGAGAAATTGTTGTGTAACAGATGCCCCCTAAAGCATGAGGCCCGAAAGAGAGAGAGGGGTGAAATGCTTTACAAGAACATGTCCAACTGAAAACAATGCCGTCGGAAAACCTGCGTAGAGAAGTACAACTGATATCTCAGATACATGATATATATGTGGAATGGGCACAACCATCCATAATAGAGTATACAATAATCCAGATCCAAGGCATTGAGGCATCCATCCAGTAAGGATCGATAAATAGACTCAGGTATGGTCGCAGACATCCAATCAGTGAGTCATTTAACTAATCATGATAATCCACAAAATCGTAGCCTGGATTATAACAGACAAAATCCAGGGTCTTGCGCTCCATCTCGACCCAAACAAAGTACAAGTTCAAGCATGCGAATGAGTGAGATGAAGTCAAAGATGCAAGAACATCGTTCGATTACCAGCCAATGATGAAAGTTGTTAACAGACGCGAGAGGTACCACCAATAATGACAATGGCCCTCAAGGTACTATAGGTACAATCTACGGCATGTGAATCAATGGGATGGCATCGAACACCCGTAGAATCACTCGATCGAAGGCCAATGATGAAAACCTCACGTCGAACGTGAAGAACTTGCCATTGAGGCATGCAGGCTCCAAGGTACCAAAAGGGAGTCTCTAGATCATTTTGTTGGATAATGAGCTGAAGTCGAGAGGAAGTGACCTTGATCGAAGGTGGGCCATAGTGTTTCCCACATCATCAACACGAGACAGAGGAACATAATGTCTTTGTGAATCAGGATCAGATGATAATTAGAGGAATGTTAAAATTTGCAGAGGTCAACTTCTCTTGAACATATTGGCAGCACGACAGTGGATTTGGCAGTATTTGACATCAAAAGATCCAAGGTCATGATGACGAGGCAAAAGAGTAGATGAGAGGTAAAAAGAGATCACCCAAACCCACAGAGGCAAGTGAAAAGCGAGATGAGATGTCCCCAACCCAACACGAATGCAGACAAGTGCCATGTTCAAGAGCGACATACTGCCAACATGACAATGATACTGGTTCCATTTTTCCCCCGCCATTTCTGGAGAGTACCTCTTTATTTTTACACAAGCTTGAAGAGGATACCATATGATTTTCATATAAGTTCGTCCTTCGGACGAATCCATCCTAATACATTTAACAAGCCCCAGGAAGGAAAAACTCGAATTACGTCATGATTGACTAAATCCAATGTCATCAGGGCTTAACGAGTCTAACAAAGGAAGAAATCAGTGTCTTTTCATATTTAGAGAGTTTGAAAAGACATCGGAAAAGTAAAATCCAATGGTCCCTTTTCGTAAATAGTTCCTCAGATCCGAAAAGGTAGAAAAATATGTCTGAGAAAACCTCCTAGTCACGATAGGCTAGGGTATTCCTTTCTCGTAAGTAATATATCCCATCCCGAAAAAGTGGTAAACATATACTGGGTTGATATCGTTTCGTGGCCACTTTAACGAGATCGAAACGACAAGGGACTCAGAAATCTTTTCATGTTTAAAGAGTCAGAAAAGAGTTGAAATTTGACTCCTCCTGGAGGAATGAGTGGTATAAAGGGTGGCAAATAGTTTCGGTAATGGTGGAACTGCTCAGAACAAGAAAAGGTTAAGAGGTTGGCTAATAAGACCACTCATCGCAGCCGTTCCTTAGGAATGGGTAAACCAAGAAAGTGAATGCATATGATCGGCCAAGCAAATAGTGACGATGGAATGAGAAAACCAAGGCTCATCTGGCAAAAACAGGCTAATAAAATGGCAATCACAAGAGGTGAAATGGGAATAGTTTCATTTTTACACAAGCTTGAAATCAAGAAACTCTGCTTGAAGTTGGTTTCATTTTTACACAAGCTTGAAAAAAAGATAAACTGTGCTTGAAACTGGTTTCATTTTTACACAAGCTTGAAATGAAAACAAACTATGCTTGAAAAATTAAGCATGCCCCCAGCATGGTGACTCAATTTGAGGTACATGCCCCCAAAGCTTCAATCCATATGAAAGGCAGATGGAGTGAAGGTTCAAGTTACGAGATCAAGAGAAAGACTCGATTGGGATTTTACGAGATCTCATCAAAGACTCGAATTGAATGGGAATGTGTTTCATTGTTTTAACGAGGTTGACACATTAAAAGAACTATCCTCAGGACACCTTGTTTCATGGTTTAAGGAGATTTACATAAGAAAAAAAACTATTCTCCGACCAACTTGTTTCATTTTTGAAGGAGCTTGACACAAGAAAATGAACTGTGCTCCGACCAGTTTGTTTCATTTTTTAGGGAGCTTGACATAAGAAAACGAACTGTGCTTCGAAAAACTCATCATAATGAACAAGAAGTCATAGCTTAAAATATTTTCCTGTCAGATGGAGGGAAAACATCTTGGAAGTCCAGACCCAATGCCCCCAGCACACGATGCACAACGACACTATCACTGAGCACAAGCACGGGGTAGGTAGCCACATAGTTGACCTGTGGTGGGGAAGATACAACGAGTTGATAAAAACTAGGAAGGGATGATGGTGGGCTAGTTGCCACATCAGGACCAAAGAACGAAAGCTGATCAATGGTCACAATCCGTCCTTCATGTGGAAAACATACCACACAAAAAGGGGAGGAGACAAATGCTCCCATGGCATAAGTGTAATCACGCCCCAAGAGCAGATTTAAATCCAAGGGGCCTGGAACAACCATGACGTCCATATGAACGATTTTACCTCCCAAAGCAACAGTTAAACTTGGAAGGATCCCTAACGGTTTACTTGTTCTTGTGTTAAATTCTAACAGATTCTACGTAACAGGCACAAGCAGCGGTGAACCGAAAGCTTGCCAAGTAGTTGAGGATAAAATAATAATATAAGCACCTTCGTCTATAACGGTGCTGGGTATGACCAAACCAAAAGCCTGTACTATTATCTCGAAAGGCACATAAGACAGAAGGCGGTATCCTGCAAATCGACTCCAATCGAAGGGAGTGACAAAACTACTTGGAGGGGCTACCATCGAACTGAGATGGTCTTCCCCTGGTGTTATAGAAGAAGAAGGAGCACCCTCCACGACCTCCATCTCGAAGGTGGGAGGGGTATCCTCCGGGACCTCCATCACGGGTGGTGGAGGAGCAGCTTCTTGAGGTATAGGAATAGGAGAATCCTTCTCCAAGTCCGAATAATCTGAAGAAACAAGAAGAACCTGAGGGATGTGAGGTCCTCTCTCAATCAAAAATACCTAGTGCACCGCAAGCAGGTCCAGATCAACCGATCCCACAACCAATGGTTGGTCGGGGATGGATTCCTGAATTTGAATTTCCAAAGGAGTGGGATCTACTAAGGATGACTCTTGACCAACCATAGGATCAGCTGGTGGAGGAATCAAAGAAATCTGTTTATAACCAATCGGGAGGCATGGTGTAGAAACAGCTGAGTTGTCTAAAACTCGCTTGGCTTCATCCATGTACGGACAAAGGTGAATGGCATGGTGCCCTTCACACAACTTATAGGGATTGGTGATCTTACCCTGCTTCTTAGGAGCCTTACCAGCACCAGTTGAAGACGTGCCCCCAACTTGACTCCTGGAAGCCAAAGGCAATGGCGGGCGACCATTGGACCATAATTCAAGCACCTTGGGAATGCCAAGGCAGTCTCAAAGAAGGTGGTCTCTTGTGCACAAAATTCAAGGGAACTTGGCTTTCCATGGAGGGTTGGAAGGTTTTTCAAGAAGAGATGTTTCAGAAGCAGTAGCCGCAGCCTTAGCCTCTTGCTTATCAGACTTCTTCTTCTTTGTCTTATTCTTCTTATTCTTAGCCACCTGGTTACTCGAATCCAGACTTTCACTAGGATAAGTAGAAGAGGAGGACGCAGAAATAGGCGAAGAAGGGGAGAGGTCCACCTTGGAATCAACATGATTTTTTTCAAGTGGAGAAACATATTTAACAGTAGCCGGGACATTTGGGACCACAGAGGTTGAAAACAACCAAACAGGCAACCCAATAGTTAACCCAGGAAGGGACAACGTTGCCATATAAGGAGCGCCAACATTTCCAAAAGGAGGAAAAGGACCCATATTCCCATCGGAGGGGATTCCTTGGTTGGTGAACTCTGGAAAAGCTACCATCAGAAAAAACACCCTAAGGAAACTAACTTTAACCAGGAATATTTCGTGGGCAGTTAATTTTAAAACATTGAAACAAAACTCTGTTGTTTCATCTTTTAAGAGTCGAGAAACAGATAGAAGGTGACTCTATCGCTTTCATATTGGAAACAAACATGAAAGTACAAGCGCTTGATGATATTTTGAAATTTAATGAGTCAAAAAAGATCGAAATGACTGCTCAGGAAAGCTAGGTAAAGGGTGTACCAAATAACCGTGAACTTCAATATACACCTTGGTTTCAAAATGAAAGAGAAATCAACCAAGGACTTGACGTACGTGTAGGAAATCTCCACGAATGCTATGTCTGGTGTATCACAGGTATAGGGCGGCAGACTCAGCTTCCTATGGATAAGGGATAGAAACCTAGTGGGGTCTCCCTTTATATACATGATGGTACAGGGAGCACAAGTCCATACTAGTGTTGTCTAAAGCCAAGAGGCAAACAAAAACTACTAGGTTTAACAACGCTGGAACACATCTCTAACCTAGATGTCTAAATATTTCGTTAGGTTTCAATGTTTCCTTAGTGTAAATTGAATAAATTTTAATTTTTATCTTTAATTATGTTTCAGTTTTCAGGCCCTAGCGAATGTAATGTCTCAAAATCTCCTAAATGCACACTACATGCCACAGTATATCATTTCATTTGATGAAAGCTAGTTACAGGAGAGTTAAGAGCTTTTCACACAACAACAAAATGATTAGAAAACAACCAATGATATCTCTAATGCAGCTAATGGAAACTAAAAACTTTTCGTTCAAAGTTACTAATCACTAATAACACCGAAAATATCTAATTCACACCAACTAATTCAACGCAAAAGAGATTTTTTTTTTTTCAATGTTTAAGAGCAAGAGCACTAAACAAGATGAAAACTAATGAGACAAGCAATTGAGAAGCAAAAGCAAGAGAGAAAAACAATCAAATTTCACTCAATGCAAGCCTACAATCAGATCTCAAATCAAAAGACACCCAAAGACTCAATTGAACCATGTAATCTAGGCTCAAAACGAGACAAAGCGGAATTCGAATGAAGAAGAAGCCAATCACTCAAATAATGCAATAAAACGATAGACAACCACCAAACGAGTGCAGAGAAGCTATCACAAAACTGACTGAACAGACAACAACCACAAATTCCCAAGGGAGGCTTGATGCACAATAGCACCTAGATGCCCTAGGGCTAATATGTAAAATCGATAGAAATGGGCAAACAACCAAAGGAAGAAGGTCACAGTCAGTCAAACAAGGCCCCAGAACACTCAAGCAGTCGAAAAAACAAGACCAAACACCCAGATCAGTCTCAGAAGGCTCAAAACCCAGTAAACCCTAGCACCTTACAGGATTGGCGCGACTGTAAGGCTGAAAATAGCGCCAGAATGGAATTGGCGTGAGTAATACACTGACAACATGTGCCAGTGGGCGCGACTGTCACACTGAAAAGCGCGCCAATAAAGTTTACTAAGGAAAAATAAAAAATAAGCAATCCAAGAAGCAGACCAGTGATGGTGGAGCTTAAACCAAAAGCCAAACTCATGAAAAGAGCCAGCCAAAAGAGCTGATCAAGCAAGCAAAGTCAAGAATCGACCGAAAGACAAGACAATACTCCAAGTGTTCAGTTCATAAACTAAACTGGAGATTGACTGAAGCAGCATTGATCTACTTCGCTAATGCAGAGCAAGAGCGTTTCGAAGGCTATCTGGCTAACTTCAGGCTCCGTCTGTAGTTTATAAAGAAAACAACAAGCTAACTTCCTAGTGGAGTCGCCAATTTTTTGTGGAGGTAAATCCCCTCTGTGGACAGAGGCGATCCCTACTAGCCCAGATCGGGTCTAGCAATAATCGTAACACGCTACAGCGCAAGTTCCTAATTGCAATAAACCAAATCGTGAAGAAGGCCTACCTCAAGTCCAACGCTGTCGTTTGTAGAAGAGATGACGCTTCTGTTTCCTTTCCCCAACAGATCACAATCCTCTCGCTTGCCGCCATCGAACACCTGCACACACAAGAAACACGACAAACACAAGCGTAAAACCCGATATATGCAATTATGTATCAGTCAGAGAAGACACAACTCATGATCATAATGAACAATACGAGTGGAACCATAACCAATAGTCGCTTATCATTAATTCATACAAAGGAAAATACAACCTGGCTCTGACGCTGAACCTGACCCTCACCAATGTGCTTTTTCGTATTGTCCGATACTTGTGCAACCTATCTCTATGTATATACTACTTGTATTTTTTTTTAATCTATCGAAAATTTTCCATTGGAAATTGAAAAACCATATTTGACAATTAATAGGAATTCTGTGTTGGAAAAGTTATAAAATATATCAATTTTTCACAATCTAAGTGATTTCTTATACCTTGAAGGTCATTTTGTTTACAAATTTTTATCTTTAATGATTTTTTATATGTCACAATGTTTCTATAATTTATAAACACGAAGTCCAAATATGACCAACTTCTTATTCATAAATAATTATAAAGTTTGCATAGTGGTAGATATGGCATTATGTATGAAAGGGAAGCGGGTCAATATCAAATGATGAATTTTTAAACATGCTCTAGATTATTGTATATTTTAAAAATATATTTAACATTTCAAGAACCTATATAGTTCATTCTATATATATATAGTGTTGTTAACATAAATTCTTAATGCAAGTGTACGAAAAGAGCTCACTTTAGCTGTGAGGGACATACAACCTGAACAACAGAAATGACTGCTTAAATTCTTTAAATATGCAATAGATAGTTAAAAATAATGCTACAAAAAACCCCATCTATGCAGTAAAAATAGTTAAACAATGAAAATAAATAAAAATTACTCCATGCATCCAATGGACAAGACAAAATATAAAGAATTATGAATATATTATAAAAGTTGGGAAGGGAACAAATAATAACGTTACTAGTGCCCCTTAATGGGATGGGTTCTTTGTTGTCCTCAATGCTTCAGATCCATAAGTTTCTCTCTCTAAATGGTGTAGAAAACCAAAAATTTGATGAACTCTATGGGAGCTCAAGAAACAAAGAAAGTAGTAGCAGTAATGAGAATGATCAAAGCACGACAAATGAAAGTAATCAAAATGAAGAATGAATGGAGAACCCTCCTATTTATAACCAAATATTGAGTTATCCTCGATAATGGAAAATAATAAAATATTATTGACCAAGATCTAGATCTAACCACTTTGGATATTTTATTATATTTGGTTGGAGGGGAAATGTACTTAAACTGGTTAAATACCTTTATTTAGAAATAATAAACAAATAAAGGATTTATTTATCATTTCAATGATTTGGTTAATGAATAATTAACAAATAATGATTTGTTTAATGATTTCTGGGTGATCTAGTCAAATTTAACTATGAATAATAACTAAATAATTATTTAATTAATTATTCCTAGAGAAAAATAAGAAAAATAATGATTTATCTAATTATTTCTCATAACTGGGTTAAATATTACCAAGAATATTATTTAAACAATGGTTTGATTAATTATTACCAAAGAAAAATCAAATGAATAAGGATTTATTTAATTAATCCTCATAGGGGTTCTTGTTTTAACTAGAAATAACTTTATAAAATATGGTTTATTAAATTATTTCCTATAGTGAAAGAAATTTTACTATGGTAAAATTTGTCTTACTTGTTGTAATTCGATCCATCTAATTCTAAATGGCTAGATGACCGATGACCAAATTTTAGTGCAACATATTACCCTGCCAACCTACATGTGTTAGGAGCTAATCGTATAACCAAAGTACATTCTAAGAACAAAATCGCTAAACACCAAAGGGGAGTCATGGAGAGAGAGAGAGAGAGAGAGAGAGAGATACGTTAACGAAGTGAAGTAATATAGGACAATAACCAAGTGGATGAGACCTAAAATGATATAAGTCTCCTTTAATGTTTGGGTACATGTGATTAGTGAGGTGGGGGAGGCATACTTATGCCCAGAAATATGAAAAAGTAAAAAGAATAATGGTGCACCTATCAAAATGAAATTAAGCAATAAATTACATGATAAATGGTATATTACATGCTGGCAGAAAATGGGCCAGACAAAAATACAACGGTTCCCACATACATACTACACCTAGAAAAACATGAGTCATGATTGAATACAATAATATATGAATACATAAGACATAATAACAACCAAATAAGCCATGATAAACAAGAAAGGGCTCTGAAAAAATGAATGAATCATTTGAATGATACATGAATGATATGGGTGCTTCAAGCGGCTAGAATCGAACCCATCAAATTAGCAGAGATTCATTTGAGGTTGTATCATACTCTAAGGTCATTCGGGCATGTGGGGGGCTAGCTAAAAGGCCAACCCCTCATGAGGTCTGAAACATCTCACACAATAATAATTTTGTTAACAATGTACAATATGTTGAATCATCGAACTATAAATTACACGTAATCTCGATCATGCAATAATGAGATGAAGCGAGAGGATGAGAAACAAACTAACTAATGGGGAATGACAGAGTCCTTTTTCCCCGATCCGAGGACGAATAATAATGGGTTGAAATTTGTTGGGTAATAACGCCCAAGACCTATCTTCTGAAATGGAATGTTCTTATGTTGAGAAAAGGAATTCATCCATATGTGAGGAATGATAACCTTCAACGAAGGCATGATGGATCATAGCAGTCAACGATGGAATGATGAGGGATGATGATTAAATAAGAACACCTATAGCATATGTAAAATGACTTCTACCACGATATACAAAA
>JAXQQM020058715.1:0-41091 GCA_034641835.2 Pinus albicaulis
TATACTTTAAAACAAATTATTTCCAAATCAGAGATTGACTGCAAAGGGCATTCACCAGATCTTTCACCTTACAAAGAAGGATGAATATTCCGGAGGCTACCTGGCCCGCATGCAGACTCTGTCCGAGGAAATAAGTTTGCAATCACCGTAATAGATCTCGACAATTAATCTCGCTCCGATACCATGTAGAAATTAGCTGAATAAATCACTTATTCACTGAAGATTAACCCGGTCACATATCAATTTCGAATTGCATACATAACACATAACCTTCTTCTACAATTAATTGTCACATGCGGAAATAACATAGAAGCAATCTCACATCAATTCAATCACACATTAACTCAGTATGTATGGGGAAAGCTTATAGCTGAAAACCCCGCAGCTATTGTGTATATTATAATGGAGAAATCATGTAACAATCATAGTACAAAAACTCTTCACAAGCTCTCATGCACTACCTCCCATGCTACACACTATCAAGCTAGATCTAGCAAATCACTTGCTCCAATCCTTAGCCACTTGATAGCCAGCCTCTATTGCGTATTTGAAATGCTAGGTGATGGCCTCCTTATATAGATAACCACCAGCCTAAACTTTGCAATACTCATAGCTTACTCCACCTATCTATGTGTTGCAACATAAATAAAGATAGCTTCAACTGATTTTTAACCCTACCCTTTCATCTCCTCCATTCTTTCACTGGTCTTCACTGAACTGATCATGCACTGTAGTGAACTGAAGTGTTCTGGAGTTGACTAATGAGTTAATATTTAGTAAATTAAATATTATTTAATTTACTCCACTCATATCTAATTGATTAGCTAGTTAACTAATCTCAACTAGTTCAACTGAAATAAATAGAACACAACTCCATTATTTGTCCCGTTAACTCCTCCAAAACTTCTGCCACTGAAGTCTAACTGAAGTAAACCATGCAAGATGCCATCAAACCCTAGGAACCACGTGATTCCTTGTGTCTGTTGCATGAGCCACCTCCATGACTCAAACTGAAGTGCGCCAAGAGAGTAAACTGCTGTTTATAGTCAAAATATTATTAAGGGTAAATAATATTTGACTTCCATATTTTTAGGAGATCAGTCTAAAAATAGCCTGAGTCCTAAAAAATAGGTCTCATCTATTTTTACCGACATGTCGCATACTTCAAGAATCTCCAAGTAGAATTCCCAAATTATGCTCCGTATGTCTAAAAATAGACATAGTCTAAAAATAGACTTTGCGCCAGAATTTGCCTGCGGGCCCACTTAGTGAAGGCGACTTCATTTCACTAAGCTCCATCATCTTGCTACATTCTCAACAGGATCACAAGCCATCTATAGAAATTAGCTGAATAAATCACTTATTCACTGAAGATTAACCTGATCATACATCAATTTCGAATTGCATACATAACACATAACCTTCTTCCACAATTAATTGTCACATGCGGAAATAATATAGAAGCAATCTCACATCAAATCAATCACACATTAACTCAGTATGTATGGGAAAGCCTATAGCTGAAAACCCCCCAGCTATTGTGTATATTATAATGGAGAAATCATGTAACAATCATAGTACAAAAACTCTTCACAAGCTCTCATGCACTACCTCCCATGCTACACACTATCAAGCTAGATCTAGCAAATCACTTGCTCCAATCCTTAGCCACTTGATAGCCAACCTCGATTGCGTATTTTAATGCTAGGTGATGGCCTCCTTATATAGATAAACCACCAGCCTAAACTTTGCAATACTCATAGCTTACTCCACCTATCTATGTGTTGCAAATAGCAACAGTATAGTTACAACTGATAGCCAACTCTACCCTTTCATCTATCTCTTTCACTGGTCTCCACTGAACTGATCATGCACTGTAGTGAACTGAAGTGTTCTTGAGTTGACTAATGAGTTAATATTTAGTAAATTAAATATTATTTAATTTACTCCACTCATATCTAATTGATTAGCTAGTTAACTAATCTCAACTAGTTCAACCGAAATAAATAGAACACAACTCCACTATTTGTCCCGTTAACTCCTCCAAAACTTCTGCCACTGAAGTCTAACTGAAGCCAACCATGCAAGATGCCATCAAACCCTAGGAACCACGTGATTCCTTGTGTCAGTTGCATGAGCCACCTCCATGACTCAAACCGAAGTGCGCCAAGAGAGTAAACTGCTGTTTATAGTCAAAATATTATTAAGGGTAAATAATATTTGACTTCCATATTTTTAGGAGATCAGTCTAAAAATAGCCTGGGTCCTAAAAAATAGGGTCTCATCTATTTTTACCTACATGTCGCATCCATCAAGAATCTCCAAGTAGAATTCCCAAATTATGCTCCGTATGTCTAAAAATAGACATAGTCTAAAAATAGACTTTGCGCCAGAATTTGCCTGCGGGCCCACTTAGTGAAGGCGACTTCATTTCACTAAGCTCCATCATCTTGCCGCATTCTCAACACTCCCTCTCAGCAAGATATGGATTATCTGCAACCCCTATCCTGCCTCTGTGGAATTCGAACTTGCTCCTGGTGAGCGCCTTCGTCAGGATGTCGGCATCCTGATCCTCCGTGGGAACATATGAAAGCATCATGATTCTCCGCTGAACACAATCTCTGATATGATGGTACCTGATGTCGATGTGTTTGGACCTATCATGAAATACTGTATTGGCCAAGAGTTTAATGCAACTCTGGTTATCACAGTAAATCACTGTAGGCTCCAAAATGCAACTCGAACAAACCTCCTCGCAGGATCTTCCTCATCCAAATAGCCTCACATGCAGCCCAAACTTGCCGCCATGTACTCGCCCCAAGCAACCGAGTGCCACGGAGCCTCGCTCCCCGCCGTAGGGTGAAACCGTCATTTCACCCTCTGTTGAAAACTCCTCCCGTGGCGTTCTTCCCGTCCGTGGACCCCCTCGCCCACCTCCGGCATCGCGGAAACCAGAAAGTTTCACTCCATCCTCCCGTCCGTTAATTTCATAGACCATATCCCGATGTGCTTCGAGTATAGCGCAATACATGCTTGCCCGCCTTCCAAAAGAGCTTGGTAGGCTTAACCATAGTCATGGCGAAGTCGGTTAATCGCATAAGACATATCGGTCGAGACACCGTATACATCAACGACCCCACCAATCGTCGATAGACAAACTGTCGATAGACAGTGGCATCCACTACCTCCTCCGAAGCAGCATCTCCCTTCCTCCATCCTCCAGGAAGAGGGGTATCAACAGGCTTGCAGCCCTGCATGTTGAACCTCTCTAGAATCTCCCGGGCATACTTGCCCTGAGAAACCAGGCTTGCAGCCCTGCATGTTGAACCTCTCTAGAATCTCCCGGGCATACTTGCCCTGAGAAACAAACAGTCCTCCACTGCGCTGCCAAATCTCCAATCCCGGGAAATAATGAAGGATGCCCAGGTCCTTCATCTCAAACTCTCGTGCAAGATCCTCCTTGCATGAAAGTATCAACTGCTCGTCGCCAGTCAAAATCAGATCATCTACATACAGTACGATGATCAACAGCTTCCCCTCCACCACAATCTGGTACAAGTTTGGATCCGCCTCACTCTTGGAGAATCCAAGCCCGGTGAAGTAGCTATCTATCCGAGTGTACCAAGCACGAGGTGCTTGCTTCAGCCCGTACAGTGCTCTCTTGAGTCGGCACACATGCGACTCACTACTGAAGATCTCAAAACCTTCAGGCTGCTCTATGTACACCTCTTCCTCAATAACTCCATTGAGGAACGCAGTCTTCACATCCATCCGATGAATGTGCCACCCCATCTGCGCTGAGAGAGCAAGGATCGTCCGTATGGAAGAGTACCTTGCGACAGGTGCAAAAGTCTCCTCATAGTCAATCCCCTCGATCTGTGAGAAGCCACGGGCGACAAATCTCGCCTTGTACTTCTCCACACTCCCGTCAGCCGCCTGCTCCACCTTGTAGATCCATCGCGAACCTACAACTGATTTCCCAACCGGTCTTGGGACAATCTCCCATGCACTGTTCCTGATGATCGAATCATATTCTTCGATCATGGCATCAACCCATGCGGTTTCCTCCACAGCTTCCTCAAAAGAGGATGGCTCTGTCACAACACATTGACTCATAAGAGCCATGTATCCAGTGTACCGATCCGGTGACTGTCTCTGTCTGCGCTGTGCTGTAGGTGGTCCTACAACCTTCTCTGCATCTCAAGCCAGTCGCTCAGCTTCTGTAGTGCGCATGCACCCTCTGATGGTTGGCGCTGCCTGGGTGGTTTCTTCCACCTCCCGAACCTCCTCTTGTGGCTGATCCACATCCGGAAGCTCCTCCTTAGGAACTAACAGCTCCTCATCTGCATGCAAGTGTAGCTCCCTCTCAAGCGAACACTGCATGGCTTTCTCCTCCTGGAATTTTATATCCCGTCGCACAACAGTCTTGCGACTGTCTGGCACATACACTCGATAGTTATGAGGTGTATCAGTGTACTCCACAAATATTCCAACTTCAGCAGTTGGATCCAGCTTCCTTCTTGCATCCTTCGTCACATGCATGTAGACAGGAGATCCGAAAATCCGCAAATGGGAAATATCAGGCCTCTTGCCAGAATAAGCCTCCTCTGGTGTACTCATGCCAAGAACCTTGTGAGGACACCGGTTCTGCACATACACTGCTGTATTGCATGCCTCAGCCCACAAGTGAAGGGGTAGGCCCTGATCATGCAACATCGCCCGTGCAGCACCCACGATCGTTCTGTTCTTCCGCTCAGCCACCCCGTTCTGCTGCGGGTTATGGGGTGCGATGAGCTCTCTCCGAATCCCTTCTGCGCTGCAGAACTCCTTGAATTCAGCCGAGATGAATTCACCACCGTTATCACTCCTTAGAGCAATCACCTTCTTCCCCGACTCCTTCTCGACCAGTGCTTTAAACTCACAGAACTTTGCGAATGTATCGCTCTTCTTCGACATGAAGAAGATCCAGCACTTTCGAGAGAAATCATCAACAAAGATCACATAATACCTGTGCTTTGCTGTCGAAGCAACAGAGTAAGGACCACACACGTCTGTGTGAACTCTCTCAAGGATCGTCGTGGCGCGACTATCCTTCTCGTGAAAGGTGGCTTTCACATACTTCCCTAAAGTACACCCCTTGCACTGATCTGACTGCGCAAGGGTGCCCTTAGGAAGTCCAGTAGAAATCTGCTGCAGAATCTTCAAAGCTCCATGGTGAAGATGGCCCAATCTCCTGTGCCATAGTTCGCCTTCATCATCCCGGCTCACCACATCTCCAGCCTTGCATGCCATAGCTGCGCAGTCATCTACCTGCAACTGATAAAGGTTCTGAGTTCGAACCCCTATCTTCCGGGTCTCTCCAGTAGTCTTACTGCGCAGGAAGGCTTTTCCTTCGCCGAAGACCACATCATACCCCTTATCCTCCAACATCGCTACTGAAATCAGGTTCTTCTTCAATCCAGGTACATGCATGACATCCTTTAAGACAAAGGGTTTACCAGATTCCCTCTGAAAGGATACGGTACCGATACCAGTCGCACTGTATCTACCGTCATCGCCCATCTCGATGTGCATACCCAAATCCTTGTCCTCCAGATCTGAGAACAACTCCCGATCTCCCGTCATATGAAATGACGCACCGCTGTCCAAGAACCACACCGATCCCAGCATACTTGAAACTAAGCATGCAATCAATGAAACTTTGACAGCCACCCCCACACTTCCCAGCTCATCTCTGCACTGAGTGAACTTCGTGAGGTATTCGGCGATGTTGTCGCCCTTCTCCATCTTGATGTTCCTGAGCTTATCTTTGAGCACCAGCTTCCTTTGGTCACTCTTACTCTGGAATAGATCCGTCAAAGCTTTCCACATTAAATATGGAGTAGCCTTTCCATGCAGGCTGGATACAATATGATCCTTGACGCCCTCCAATAGGATCCTTCGACATTTCGCGATCTTCTTTTGCCATACATCGACCAGAGCTGCATCAGTGGGCTTTGGGACATCCGCATCCACGAACTCCTTCAGACCATTATCTTCCAACACTGCTTCCATTCGATCTTTCCATGCAACATAGTTCGAACCGCCTTCAAGAGCATATTCGAGTCGCAAACCATTGAAAGAAGACATCTTTCAACACCGGCACCAAGAAGAACAACCTTCTGCAAAATTCGAATTCCAAACTCCAAGCTCTATCGCTTCCGATCTATACTTGAAAACAAATTATTTCCAAATCAGAGATTGACTGCAAAGGGCATTCACCATATCTTTCACCTTACAAAGAAGGATGAATATTCCGGAGGCTACCTGGCCCGCATGCAGACTCTGTCCGAGGAAATAAGTTTGCAATCACCGTAATAGATCTCGACAATTAATCTCGCTCCGATACCATGTAGAAAATAGCTGAATAAATCACTTATTCACTGAAGATTAACCCGGTCATATATCAATTTCGAATTGCATACATAACACATAACCTTCTTCTACAATTAATTGTCACATGCGGAAATAACAGAAGCAATCTCACATCAAATCAATCACACATTAACTCAGTATGTATGGGGAAAGCCTATAGTTGAAAACCCCGCAGCTATTGTGTATATTATAATGGAGAAATCATGTAACAATCATAGTACAAAAACTCTTCACAAGCTCTCATGCACTACCTCCCATGCCACACACTATCAAGCTAGATCTAGCAAATCACTTGCTCCAATCCTTAGCCACTTGATAGCCAACCTTGATTGCGTATTTCAAAGCTATGGGATGGCCTCTTTATATAGATAAACCACCAGCCTAAACTTTGCAATACTCATAGCTTACTCCACCTATCTATGTGTTGCAAATAGCAACAGTATAGTTACAACCGATAGCTTTACTCACCCTTTCATCTATCTCTTTCACTGGTCTCCACTGAACTGATCATGCACTGTAGTGAACTGAAGTGTTCTTGAGTTGACTAATGAATTAATATTTAGTAAATTAAATATTATTTAATTTACTCCACTCATATCTAATTGATTAGCTAGTTAACTAATCTCAACTAGTTCAACTGAAATAAATAGAACACAACTCCACTATTTGTCCCGTTAACTCCTCCAAAACTTCTGCCACTGAAGTCTAACCGAAGCCAACCATGCAAGATGCCATCAAACCCTAGGAACCACGTGATTCCTTGTGTCAGTTGCATGAGCCACCTCCATGACTCAAACTGAAGTGCGCCAAGAGAGTAAACTGTTGTTTATAGTCAAAATATTATTAAGGGAAAATAATATTTGACTCACCATCATCATAACTAATGTATGGTTCAATAGATGTCTACATCTGCAAACCAAATGTAAATGGGATCAACATAAGCTGTGGGATACTTTGAAAAGACACACTACAAACACACTCAAACACACCTATAGATAGTATGTACACAGTGTACTACACATGAGGTCAATCATATTATTTTTTGAGGTACAACCCATTTATAGTCTATGCAACTGGAACTCCATCAAAATCTACCAACTCATAGGCCCATTTTTCCAGGACTCACTTGAAAATATATGGGCCCAACCACATAGGTTGGAACTTTCTTCATAAGTCAGGAAAAGACATCCCGAAACTCACGAAAAAGGGCTATATAAATCTCGATCTCAGATGGAGAACAAGATGCTCCAATGTACAGATTTCTAAAAATACCTGGTTTGATAGAAATATCGAGAGGTATCATCTCCTTAATATTTGAATGGTTCTTTTCGGATTTGAACTCATGAATAGAGACGAAATTTGTAAGAGGTTCGAAAAAATTGGCTAAATATACAACACTAAGATTATCTTCAATGGAATATGGTAAGGAGGAACGATGGTGATGTTCATCACATGACCCATCATCAAGCATCATGATCTCCATGATGCTTTCATCGGTAGAGAATACGTGAGAAAAAGGGTCAGAAGGTGTGCCATAATCCAGTGATCAATCTACCTAATTGATTGAAGAGAAGGCATAAGCTGCAAAGATGAATAAATGGCTTCACAATCTAGCTCGACATGGCTTATAATGATTTGGTTTCCAAAACCTTGGATGTTGGTTTCATCAGGTACAATTCATGGATCAACTGGGATAGTAGATGATGATATCATGTTGATATAAGAAACTGAAAAAGAGATGTCGGGAAGGCTTGGAGGAGGGAGAGAAAATGTTCCCATAAGCTATGAAACCTTCAATAATCCAACCTTGACATGCTGATAGGATTGTAGGGATTCCCCCACAGGAGGGAAACTTCTAGTAACATGAGAATCTTAGGCGAAAAAGGTGAGTTGATCTATGTATACAATCCCACCTTTATGAGGTAAGAAAATCATATAGGAATATGTTGAAACAATGACAACCATAGTTTAAACCCATGTGCATCCCAATAGAAGATTGTAATTAATAGGTTCATCAATAAATTCGACTTTTATAGAGAAAAAATTTCTCCCTAATTCTACTTAAAGGGAATTCAAAATTCCACAAGGTTTCTAAGTTCTTCCATCGAAAGCTTTCAATGTGGTGGTCGATTGACTCAGCTGAAGTGAACCAATCACCTTCCAAAAAGACATGGACATAATGTAGGTTGAGGCTCCCTCATCCACGATAGAAAGATAAATGTTCTTACCACAAATGAGGAACTTTATTATAAAATCTAATTGATCTGGAAGCCAATGGGTATAGTTTTCATTAGATAAAAACACTAGGTTGGAATCCAATAGATCCATACATTCGATAGCTGACAACAAGGCCTTATTTTAGGCAGGGAAATTTTGCAACACCTCAAGAGTTGACATAGTTAATTTTTGGAAGCTCTTGAATGAGGGTTGAAAGTAGACTTATGAATAACCCACTTTGAAGGTTTATAGTCAATTCCGCAGGAATAGGAGTGGAGTAGAATTAGATGAAGGTGATGTTGAACTGGTAGGTTGATCATTAGCCTGATCATTTGGTGAACTCACATTACCGTAGTCCTTATTCTGAGTGGCCATCATGACATCGGATTTTACCTTTGAAGATGAAAGCATCAAAATCGTGTTAGAGGAAGAAGGGTTCCATGCAACCATATTGATCTCTTGATTGGGAAATGGGTCAGTCATCACGACAGGAGAAGTAGAATATTTAAGGAACCGATTCACTTCAACATGGTGCAAAGAGTCACGTGTAAAGTGATACTTGTTACAAATTAAGCATAGGTAACGATGCTTTCACTTATCATTGAAAGATTGATTTGTTTGTTTTTCCTACAGTGAATAATATTTCTTCTTCTTACCTTTTACTTTATTCTTGCTTCCAGGTTGCTGTGGAGACTTTCCCTTGTTAGATGAAATGGAATTTATCTTGGACACAGAAGCTGCAGGAGGATGGGATTGATGGTTTTGAGTAGATGTGGAAAGAGCAACACTAGATGGTCTACTCACCAACTCCGAAATGGTAGAACCAATCATGCCATCAACAACATGAGATTCTTTACCAGGTGGAGGAGAAAAAATATTTTAAGGTCATAAAGCATTCAATATCTTATCATAGAGCGTGCTCGATTTGGTATAAACAAGGTCCAAAATTTGTGCATGAGAAATAACTTTCTCTTCGGTCACGACCCCACCTTTAGCCACATATTTTTTTATAGGTGACAACAGAGATTTGGTAAACCATTCCACTAACAATTGATCGGGAACATAAGTCTTGACCAACCAGTGGTGACGCCTCCACTCATGAATGTGATCTGAAATGTGAGTGGAATATGATTGTTTGAAATTTCTCAATAGTTATGTTCTAGTTTCATATATGATGGGTAACTGGAAATGTGCGAGGAAGGTGGTGACCAAAGTTATAAAATCATGAAACAAAGCTCTTGTTAACTCAATATACCATTTAGTTGCAGTACCTGTTAGCGTTCGTTGGAAAATATGAATTCAAATGTAATCATCATTAAGGGAGTTTGAAGAACACCATAGATGATAAGTCATAATGTGCATTGACGAGTTTTCTCCTACATTCCCATTAAATTTTTGGATATTCGAAAGCAATTTAATGGGAATAATCGACCACCATAGCAAATGAGAAATGGGGTCATTAGTGAGCTGAGTTAAGTATGTAAATTCGAGAGTGGCCACAAAAGGTAATTGCTAGTTAAAGTCTGGAGGAGGATGGCTTGAATATGAAGGAATAGATTGAGAACTAGGCACTTTCATTCCTAGATAAGGGGGGTTCTGATAATAAGGAACCTATGTACCATGATAAAGAGGATTCTTATAGCCAGTATACAAGTGACCTTGTTGCCCAACACTAGGGTAATGATAAATCTATTGGAATGGTTGGGTTTAGATTTGTTGGCCTTGAAAAGGAACTTGATATGGACCATACTACTACCCAATGGGAGTTTTCATTGTTCCATGATAAGGTGGGTTTGGTTGGGATTGTGCCATAATATGAACAATTTTTCCTATCAAGACTTGAGCAACACCCGGTCCAAGAAATTGGTTCACATGCATTTGAGCTTGTAGGGGTGCTAGTGGATACATAGGAATTTGAGAAGATGGTGCAGGTTTAGGATTCAACAATCGGTCCCAATATGAACCAGGTTGAAAGGTAAAAGTAGGTTTCCAGACACTTATAGCCATTCTGGGATAAGGAGGACTATATTGAGGTTGATTACCAATTTGAGGTATACCAACAAAAATTCCCCCCTTCCAAAGGAGGAGGGGATGATAGAGGAAACTGTGACAAAGATAGAGGATACACAACATAAGGAGATATGGGCTATTGAAGGTAATATTGCACACTGACATAAGGGCCAACCTGCTCCTCAATAGTAGGTGAAAGCGAAGGAGGAGGAGGAGCAGACTGTGTGGCACTCATAAGAGAAATACCATATGATATTCCTATATTGGATGACATAGGAGAGGTCCAAGGACAAGGAGTCACACCAAAAAAGATAGCAGATAAATACTGATAGCTTGGTGGGATGGAAAAACCACCATACATAAGTGTTTTTGGGGATGTTGCAAAACTATATGTGGAGGAAAATTTTGATATCTCAACCATAATAGGGGACAAAGGTTGAGAAGTTAGATCAATTCCAGCCATGGTTAAAAAATCTGATGAATATTTCCACGAGAAATTTGCGGGAGAGTCCAAAGAATCAGGAAAAGGATTTTGTGTCATATTTTGAAGAGGAAGAGGGTCGGTTTGATAAAAATTAAGTCCTTCCCAATGAACAAGAGTAGAAGGACGATGCTCTCCTTGTAGTATCTCTTCAATACTCACAATTTTGGGTGGAAGAGGTTCACTGTCAGGTCCAAGATATTTAGATTCTGACTGTGACAAAGGAAGAGAAGAGGAAGGTCCTAAAGTGATAGGTAAATATTTTTGAGGTTCCTTAGGCTCAAAAACATCAGGAATCAAATTTTCTGACTCGAGATAGTTAGGTTCAACAATATTAGGCTATTCAGGGACTTCTGCTTCGATTGTGTCAGTGTCACGGTCAAGATTAGACGTGATCTCGATCTTAGAACTCAAAGGGACATATGATTATGGCAGATCAATATCAAGATAAGGGCCAGGAGTTGTTCCCAATGTTCCTAATTTGGTAGTTTACGTCTTCTTCTGCTTCTGACAATGACCAGGAGTAGCCTCTGGTGGAAGTGGACGCTTATTTTTCATTCTATGCAAACAATGGGGAGGGGGAATTTTTTTCTTCCATGTTGGAAAATAAATTTTATTAACACAAAAAGAAATAAATAAAAAAGAGGGTAATCTAGCCATAAGGATTACCAAGCCACCGTGAATTGCAATATAGACTTTGGAAAACTAAGGACATAATGTATGACATCCAATCTACCCGAATGATGTATTCAGTGTATCACTATATACAAGGTGACAGACTCAGTTACCTATGGATGGATAGCGACCTATTGGGGACTCCCAAAATATTTTTGACAATATGTGGGAGTGAAGTCCATAGTAGTGTTGTTTAATGCGTAACCGTTAGATGAGAGTGTTTGCTTATACTTTACATGCATGGACCCCTATCCAATATAACCAAAAGTACATGGAGAATGATCCTATACACTCAGATAGGAACGGGGTATCACCCCTGATATAAAAAGATAAACTAAATAAATAAATAAATAATAAAAAAAATTAAATAAATTGTAATTTAATACTATGTGAAATCAATGTAATATGTTGAATTTCTATTGTGATATATTGCACTTAATTTACATTTCCCAATGATTCTGTGTGGTGTTTGATTTGTTGATTAAAATATTGAAAAAGGCTAGACACATATATGTCTCTTTATTATTATCGATCATTAATCCAAATCAGTTATTTTAATGGATTATTGAGGAAGGTACTGAGAATATGAATGACACGGGAATTGTTTTTATCATAAATTAAGTTGGATATATATATATATATATATATATATATATATATATATATATATATATATATATAAGCTTATGACACTTGTGACACCACATTAAAGAGGTATATAAAAAAAGCTGATAATTTTTACAGAACATAACGTAAAATTTAAACTATTGTAATTATGCCAATTATAATTGTGAAGACTAGAAACAATTATTAAAATATAAGCATTTAAAGTATTTCCTAAGGATTTTAAATCAATATCCTATTTTGATGGATATTAGTTGTTTCATTATTAATATCACTAAAGATATTTATTTAGGAAAGACTTTAAAAAGTTTTCCACCATTCCTTGGTTTGCACCTAGTGTTCAATGTGGACCTCCTCAGGCCCTACTTTCCACCTCTACTGGACACATCTGACATGGGAGAACAACTCACACTAACATATTTAAACCCACACTACATGGAACAAGCCACACCTGATCAGATCGTGGACACACAGATCAAGAACACCCACCAACAGTGGATCCAACTATTTCGAGTTGTCAAAGTAGGCCAACTCCTCCACTAGGGCAAGTGGTTCACCAGGGAACAAGTTGAACAACAATTTCTTCACCTCATAGAGGATCTGCATGCAATAGGGACCATTTTTTCTTAAGGGGGGAGGAATGATCTAGGTGGATATTGTTGGCCACCCACCTATTCCACCTAGACCTCCAGTCAGTCTGATAAGTTTCAATTAACGACAACTCCTACATTTAATGACGCTGAAAACATCTCTAGCCTAGAGCTCTACGTGTTTGCGTTAATGTTACAAATGCTCCTTAGGTTGATTTAATAAATTTTACTATTTATCTTTGATTAAGTTTAAATGTTAGGGCTCACCACGGATGTCACCTGAATATCCCTAAATGCAAAAATAGCATGATAAAATGGAAATCTTTCACTTTCAATGAAAATCTAGCTAAGGAAGGGAAGAAACAATCGATATGTAGCATACAACGTGCATCAAACGGGATGCAAGATGCAATTTCCGTTTCAACATAACTTTTCCTACACTAATGCACATTCAAAACCCTTAAATGCCAAATGCAAGATTGTTCTTTCATCACATTTAATTTTCAAAATTAAGAAAAATAAGATGAAAATGTTTAATCATTGATTCAAATGCAATTTTGAGAATGAGGACTAGAAAAAAAATTCATCCAAGTGATCAATGACCAAACAAAATTAGTTTGCAAGCAACCAAATGATAATAACAAAGAAAAATCAAAACCAATTCTTACAAAAGGAAATCAAACTCAATTGAAAACCAAATGGAGGCTTAAGGAAGACCAAAGACACTCAAGGCTCAGGGAAGGTTAGCTGGAAGTAGGCTGATCAAAGAGACACTTAGAAAAAAAGGAAAATTTTGTGCAGAAACAGGGGTCAACATTGCTATAGAAGAGGCACTAGTGCTTCGCAACGCTGGGACAAAGTGGGCTGAGTGAGGTGCAATGCTCTGTCAGAAGCACTGGGGGAGCGTTGGTCCTGGGATGGAGGATTCTGGTACAAAAATTATAAAATAGGCTCAATGAAATCACTTCCTAGGTTTGTTCTTGACTGATCAAAGCAGAAAAGGTCTATGAAAGAGGTAATCAAACACAAAGGACAAGGAAAACCACCTAGGGAATACAACATTCCCTAGTGGAGTCACCAATTTATTAAACGAGATTTACGATTGCAGAAAATGTATCTCCCATGGGTTTGATGGTCAACCTAGAACAAAAGAGAAACATGGAACCCATTGCTTTCCTTAAAGTAAATAGATGAAGAAATGAAGTCTACCTGGAATCTGTCACACACTTCATTCCTTCTTCAGCTTGAATGCTCCAATTCCAGTTCTGATTGCAAAAATTAGAACCTGCACAGTCAGATAACACAAGCCAAGAAAATATGATATCTATGCAGTATCATATAAGTACTCTATTTAATAGATCAACATGGTATTGAAATAAGTGAAATAATGACAATCACATATAATAAAACATAAAGCTCTCTGCATTAATATAAATGGAAGGATATTAAAACCACAAATAAGTGTTGATCTTGTAGAATGCTCCTCCATGTTGTTAACTTTTCCTTTCCTTGTCACAATATGCACCTCGCCAATCACCATAAATGAATGGGATGTTAACCTCTCACCTCAACAACATAAGGGTAGAATCACTCTCCAAAAGCCATCCCCTTGCATATGCAAGGAAGTAAATATATAGATGAGTGGGGTAAGCTCGGAGTTATTATCCAATTACCAATCTAAGGTTTTAGATCCACCTTTGATGGGAAGATGGGATCAAAGGATAAGGGATGGAAAGCGTTGTGAAACTGCTCAAAAAATAGAAGAAAAAGAGATATCAAAACCTTAGAAATAAGCCATGAGGAGGAAACCTCCAATACATTACTGAATGAAAATTCTTGGATGATTCACATTAAAAAACCTCCTTTCTAGCATAGGAGTCCATATGGCCACAATGTAATAATCTAATTTACCTAACAATAATAATTTAAGGGCACAATAATAACAATATGGGGGTTACAGGGGTACAATAATAACAATACAGGGGGTTACTAACAAGCATAAGGGGCTATACAGTGATAAGACCTAACACTTTTACCCTCTCCTTGAAAAAAAGTGTTGTACTCAATTCTTGAGTAGCTCTGGGTGCTTCTGTATAAAATTCTCATCCTCCCATGTAGAATCTTCAATGGGTAAGTTCTTCCAGTTGATGAGATACTCTAAAATTGATCGATTTCGTAGCTGTCGAGTTCTTGTTTCTGTGACCGCTTCAGGTTCCAATATGTGTTTTCCTTCCTCATCAAGTTCTGGAAATATTGTTTGAACAAGAAGATTTTCACCTATAACCTTCTTTAAGCATGAAACATGGAAAACTAGATGCACTCGTGAAGATGGCTCAAGTAGAGCTCAGATTTTATACATAACATAATGCCAATATTTTGCTTTTTATACAAGGACCGTGCTTTGTGTGTTATTATCCTTCTTAGCTTGCTTGAGGGAAATTTGTTTGTATGGTTGTAGCCGTAAAAATACCTAGTCTCCTACATCAAAAATTCTCTCATTGCGATGTTGATATGCCTATTGTTTCATTCGATTTTGTGCCCAATTTAGGTTATCCTTTAAGAGTTGGAAAACTTATTGTTGATGCTCAATGTGATCTGCCATTTCTTGAACCTTAGAATTTTCTCTTAAATATGATGTGATGGACGGTGGATGATATCCATAAAGTGCCATAAATGGGGTCATTTATGCTACAGTATGGAAGGAAGTGTTATACCACCACCATTCAACGAGAGGTAACCACTTGACCCATTGTGTTTTTTTATCAAATACAAAAAAATGAAGATATCCTTCCAAACGTTTATTTACTATCTCATTTTGACCATCAGATTGAGGTTGATAACATGATCTATGAGCTAATTGAGTACCCAAACAAGAAAATAACTCCGTCCAAAAATTTCCAGTAAAAATGGGATCTCTGTCACTCATAATAACCCTTGGACTTCCATGTAGCTTTTGAATTCTATCCATAAATGTAGTAGTGACTGTACTTGATTTAAATGGATGAGCTAATGCATAAAAGTGTGCATACATGGTAAGTCTATCAACTACCACCATGATGACACTCTTTCCTTCGGACTTAGGTAAACCTGTGGTAAAATCCATTGAAATCTCCTCCCAACCTTTACTTGGAATGGATAAAGGTTGTAGAAGTACCGAGGTCTTAATTGTCTCAACTTTATTTTGCTGGCAAACAAAAAATTCTGCCACAAACTTTTGAATGTCAGATTTAAGGCCATCCCAAAAAAAATTATTTCTTCACACTGTGGTAAGTTTTTAACAATCTTGAGTGTCCTCCTAAAGGAGAAGTGTGCAATTCCAGAAGAATATTTTTTTTAGTTGGGAATTCTTACAAAGATATAAGCGATCTTTGTACCATAAGGAATCATTTTTCCAACTAAATGTATTAGATGTACTAGGATCTTGCTGCAACTTTTGAATGAGTGTCCACACTTCTTCATCCTTCTTCCATTCATCTCTTGCTTCGGTTATCCAATATGGTTGGATAATAGAAATGACGCAAAGCAATGCTTCCACATCTTCATTCCTTCTTGAGAGTGCATCTACAACAACATTTAGCTTCCCTTTTTTGTATATTATTTCAAAGTCATAACCCAACATCTTTGTGACCCATTTTTGCTGCTCTTTTGAAGATAGTCTTTGTTCTAAAAGGTGTTTGAGACTATCATGATTAGTTTTTACCTTGAAGTGTCTTCCCATTAGGTAAGTTCACCATTTCTTTAGTGCATGCAGTATTGCTAACATTTCCTTCTCATAAATAGGTTTTTGTAAATACTTTCCTTTAATTGGATGAATTTCAAAATTAATGGGTCTTCCTTCTTCGATTATAACAACACCAATTCCATTTCCTGAGGCATCACATTCCACAATAAAGTTTTTTGTGAAGTCTGGCATAGCTAAGATCGGTGCTAGGCACATTGCCTCTTTAAGATGTTCAAAGGCCTTAGTTGCTTTAGGAGTCCATGAAAATGCATCTTTCTTCAATAATATTGTTAGAGGTGTTCTATTCTCCCATAATTCTTAACAAACTTGCGATAATACCCTGTTAACTGTTGATATTGCAACAAGATGATGAGCCTAGTGGAAAGAAGTCGCCTTCACTAAGTGGGCCCACAGGCTATTTTTGGTGCAAGTCTATTTTTAGACATGTCGATCATATTCTATGAGTTGCAGGATGCTATTTGTGGATGGTTGGTCAAGTTGGAAAAATAGATGGACTTCCATTTTTAGACATATTGGGAGGAATCTATTTTTAGATTGCCAGTCTAAAAATAGATATGTCGAATATGATTAGCTCTTAATAATATTAGGACTATAAAGATTATCTTATTCTCTTGGATCACTTCAGTTAAGTGCATAGATGTGGAAAAGGAGATGAAAAAATAAATTACGCTATTCCTGAGGGTTAAGTGGAGCTATTGCATGGATACTTCAGTTAGAACTCATGTGACAGAGATTGGTGGAGTTATTGAAGTAGTTGATGGAGTTGTGTTCAGTTTAACTGAGTTAAACATAGTTGAGCTAGTTGTATCTAGTCTAACTGATTGATATACTAGTGAGAGTGGTTTGAATTAATTATTAATTAATTCACTAATTATTAACTCATTAATCAACTAAAGAATACATCAGTTAACTACAGTGCATGGACAGTTTCAGTGGAGACCAGTGAAGAGGTAGGTGAAAGAGCAGTGTGACTATCAGTTGTGACTATACTGTTGCATGATTTGCAACAACCAATGATTGGAGATGCCAATGAGGATTGTGTGATCAAGGATAGACCATTTCAATTTCATTCAGATCCATTCTTCAGTAGTGATTGCGCAGTATAGGCAAGCTATCAGGTGGCAGAGATTGGAGCATGTGATTTTCTAGATCGGGCTTGATTAGTGTGTAGCAATTGGAGATTATACTGAGAGCTTGTGAGGAGCTTTGTATAATGATTTTTACATGATCTATATGACATATAATATACAGATAGTTGGGGTTTTTCAGCTTTAAGCTTTCCCATAAAATATTGTGTTCATATGTGTGAATGTTTATGGTTTTAATGTGCACATGCGATTGTTTTTATTTCCGCAATTAATGATCAATGGTAGAAGAGATTTTGTATTGTCCATGAAGTTAAAATAGTGTGTGATCAGGAGAGCCTCGGTGTATAACATATTAGTTATTCAAATTTCTACATGGTATTAGAGGAATATTGATCATTGGAGCAATTGAAAAACATTGAAGCGGTTGAGTTTTGAGCTGGTGGAATTCGAATTTGCAGTAGTGTTTTCTTGGTGTCGAAGTTGAGATGTCTTTCAACGGATTGCGAATGGAGTATGCCCTTGAGGGAAGATCGAATTATATTGCATGGAAGGATAGGATGGATGTGGTTTTGGATGACAATGGGTTGAAGGAGTTCATGGATGCAAAAATTTCAAAACCTACTTCTAGCAATGCTGCCTCACTTGATGCATGGCAAAAGAAGACAAAAAGGTGTTGAAGAATTCTGTTGGAAGGTGTAAAGGATCACATAGTGTCCAGCCTTCATGGTATGGGTTCTCCATTCTTGATGTGGAAAGTGTTGATGGACTTATTCCAAAGCAAGAGCGACTAGAGGAAGTTGGCGCTCAAGGATAAACTCAGGAACATAAAAATGGAGAAAGGCGACAGTATGCCCAAGTACCTCACGAAGTTCATCCAATGCAGGGATGAAGTGCAGGGTAATGAGGTATCTGTAGATGACGAGGAATTGGTGAGCTTGGCTCTCCTTGGGCTTCCGAAGAGTTGGAATTCCTATCAGGACTATGTCAATGGTCAGGAGAAATTTCCAGGATGGGAGCGACTTTGGTCAGATCTTGTGCAAGAGGAGATAAGGGGATGTACCAGGGACGGATCTTCATCAAAGAGTGAAAATGAAGAAAATTACACTTTGGCTGCCAAAGCAAGGAAGGGGAAGATAAAGAAGAATTCTTCTCAATCCGGTGCAAAAGGCAAGAAGCAGGACATGTCCAAGGTGAAGTGCTTTCACTGTCACCAACACAGACATTACACCACTAATTGTCCACAGAAGAAGAAAAATAAACAGGCTGCTGGATCTGTAGCTAGAGAGGCCTTAGCCTCACAGTTTGAGCTAGATTTTTTGCTGATCGCATGCTTGGTCTCATGTATGATGGGTTCAGTATGGTTTCTTGACAGTGGTGCATCTTTTCACATGAAAGGAGACAAATATTTGTTTATTGATCTGGATGAGAAAGATATTGGAGTGCACATCGAGATGGGAAATGATGGTAGATAAAGTGCGACCAGTATTGGTACCATTTCCTTTGAGAGGGAGTCTGGTAAACCCTTCATATTGAAGGAACTGATGCATGTTCTAGGATTGAAGAAGAATCTTATCTCTGTGGTGATGTTAGAAGACAAGGGATATGATGTTGTCTTTAGCGAGGGAAAGGCTTTCCTGCGCAGTAAGGAAACTGGTGAAACCCGAAGGATAGGGGTTCGAGTTAAGAACCTTTATCAATTGCGGATAGATGGTTGTGCAACAATGGTAGGAAAGGTAGAAGGAGTGGTGAGCCAGGATGATGGCGAGTTGTGGCATAGGAGATTGGGCCACCTTCACCATGGAGCTTTGAAGATACTGCAACAGATTTCTACTGGGCTTCCTAAGGGTACTCTTGCGCAGTCAGATCAGTGCAAGGGATGTACCTTGGGAAAATTTGTAAAATCCACCTTTCACAAGAAGGATAGTCACACCACGACGAGCCTTGAGAGAATTCACACAGAGATGTGTGGACCTTTCTCAGTAGCTTGGACAGCAAATCACAGGTACTATGTGATATTTGTTAATGATTTTTCTCAGAAGTGCTAGATCTTATTCATGCAGAAGAAGAGCAAGACATACTCAAAGTTCTGTGAGTTCAAGGCACTGGTTGAGAAAGAATCAGGGAAGCAGGTGAAGGCTCTTAGGAGAGACAATGGTGGTGAATTCATCTCTGGCGAATTCAAGGACTTTTGCAGCACAAAAGAAATTCGGAGAGAGCTCATAGTACCTCATAACCCACAGTAGAATGGGGTCACTGAGCGAAAGAATAGAATGATCGTGGGTGCTTCACAGGTGATGTTTCATGATTAGGGCCCTCCCATACACTTTTGGGCTGAGGCATGCAATATTGCGGTTTATGTGAAAAACCATTTTCCTCACAGGATACTTGGCATGAGTACACCTGAGGAGGCGTTTTCTGGTAAGAAGCCTGATATTTCCCATTTGAGGATTTTTGGTTCACCTGTTTACATTCATGTGACTGAGGACGTTAGGAAGAAGCTGGAGACGACCGCAGAGGTTGGGATATTTGTGGGGTACACTGATACACCCCACAACTATCATGTGTATTGGCAAGACAGTCACAAGACTGTTGTGCGACGGGATATCAAATTTCATGAGGAGAAAGCCATGAAGTGTTGGCTTGAGAGGGAGACACACTTACATGTAGATGAGGAGCTATTAGTTCATAAGGATGAGCCTCAGCATGTGGATCAGCCACAAGAGGAGGTTCATGGAGTGGAAGAAACCACTCATGCAGCGCCAACCATCAGAGGGCGGAAGTGCACTACAGAAGCTGAGCGACTCGCTCAAGATGAAAAGAAGATTGTAGGAGCACATACATCACAGCGTAGACAGAGATAGTCACCTGATCGGTATACTAGATACATGGCTTTTATGAGAAAGTGTATTGTGACAGAGCCATCCTCTTTCGAGGAAGCTGTGGAGGATCTCACATGGGTAGATGCCATGGTGGAAGAGTATGATTCAATTGTCAGAAACAGTGCATGGGAGATTTTCCCAAGGCCGGAAGGGAAATCAGTGGTGGGTTCAAGATGGATCTACAATGTGAAGCAAGCAGTTGACAGGAGTGTGGAGAAGTACAAGGAAAGATTTGTTGCCCGAGGCTTCTCACAGATTGAGGGGATTGACTATGAGGAAACCTTTGCACCTGTCGCAAGGTATTCTTCCATACAGACGATTCTTTCTCTCTCAGCGCAGATGGGGTGGCACATTCATCAGATGGATGTGAAGATTTCATTCCTCAATGGAGTGATTGAGGAGGAGGTGTACATTGAGCAGCCCGAAGGTTTCGAGATCTTCAGCAGCGAGTCACATGTGTGCAGGCTAAAGAGAGCACTGTATGGGTTGAAAAAAGAACCTCATGCTTGGTACACACGGATAGAAAGTTATTTCACCAGACTTGGTGTTGTAGAGTTAAATCTCCTCTGCGGACAGAGGCGATCCCTACTAGCTCGGATCGGGTCTAGCAACAATCGTATCATGCTAAGGTGCAAGTTCCTAATTGCAATAGACCGAATTGAGAAGAAGGCCTACCTTAAGTCAAAAACTGTTGTTTGTAGAGAAGATAGCACTCTCGTTCCCTTGCTCCAGTAGATCACAATCCTCACACTCAATGCGATCGAACATCTACACATGCAAGAAACACAACAAACATAAGCGTAAAACCCAATATATGCAATTATGTATCAGTTAGAGAAGACACAACTCATGATCATAATGAACAATATGAGTGGAACCATAACCAATAGTCGCTTATCATTAATTCATACAAACTAAAATACAACCTGGCTCTAACATTGGCTCTTCCTTCGGCGGGTCGACAGTGGAATACGTCTCGGTAAAGCTCGTTGGGAAAGGGGACAAGCCTCTCTCTTCGATTGTCAATCTCCTTGCTAATGATTTGGCTCTATGAGGGCTATTGCAACATTCTTTAGGCTATGAAGGCTCTTGGAGATTGGCTTGCAAAGGAAAATGGCAAGCTGATATAGATGATGGAAGGGGAGTTATGATCCCTACAATCATGGGATTGGCCCTATCTTCAAGGAAACTTCCATGAGACGTGGAAAACTACTTCTTCTACATGGAGATCTGGAGCCAAACGTCCCAACTCAATTTAGAGACCAGTTCAGGAGTTTGTTGGAGTCAATATTCCACCATTTATTTTCAAAAAACACTCCTTATTAAGCCTGGCACGGGTGAGACTCTGAGACAGAGCGCCAATTGGCGCACCCTCTTTGGAGGATTTCCCCATTGGTGTGAGGGCTAAATTGGCTGGTCGTGCCAATGCGAAATAGGCTATTTTTATGGTTTTTCACAAGGAGTTGTCTTCAAGGGAATGAATTTCCATGTCTAGTGGGATGCCATGAAAGTGGTTTCAGGTCATGTCACTGCTCATAGGTCATGGAATAAGCCCTCCAATGTGTGGGACGGGGGATTGTAGGGACGGTGACAAATTGCTGTGTAACAGATGCCCCTTAAAGTATGAGGCCCGAAAGAGAGAGAGGGGTGAAATGCTTTACAAGCACATGTACAACTAAAAACACTACCATTGGAAAACCTGCGTAGACAAGTACAACTGATATCTCAAATACATGATATATATGTGGTATGGGCGCAGCTATCCATAATAGAGTATACAATAATCCAGATCCAAGGTATGGACATAGCCATCCAGTAAGGATCGATAAATAGACTTAGGTATGGTCATAGCCATCCAATGAATGAGTCATGTAACTAATCATAATAATCCACAAAATCACAGCCTGGATTCCAACAGACAAAATCCAGGGTCTTGCGCTCCATCTCGACCCGAACAAAGTACAAGTTCAAGCATGCGAATAAGTGAGTTGAATTCGAACATGCAATAACATCATCTTATTACCAGCCAATGATGAAAGTTATTAACAGACGCGAGACGTACCACCAATAATGACAATGGTACTCAATGTACTATAGGTACAATCTATGACATGTAAATCAGTGAGCTAGCGTTGAACACTCGTAGAATCACTCGATCGGAGGCCAATGATGAAAACCTCACGCCGAACACGAAGAACCTGCCATTGAGGCATGCAGGCTCCAAGGTACCATAAGGGAGTCTCTATATCAGCTTCCCGGATAATGAGCTGAAGTCGACAGGAAGTGACCTTGATCGAAGATGGGCCATAGTGTTTCCCACATCATCGACACGAGATAGAGGAACATAATGTCTTTTTGAATCAGGATTAGATGAGAATCAGAGGAAGGTTGAAGGTTGCAGAGGTCAACTTCTCTTGAACGTATCAACGACACGACAGTGATTTTGGCATTATTTGACATCAAAAGATCAGAGGTTATGATGACGAGGCAAAGAGAACGTGAGAGGTCAAAAGGGATTACCCAAACCCATGGAGGTAAGTGAAAAACGAGATGAGATGTCCCCAACCCGACACGAATGCAAACAAGTGCCATGTTCAAGAGCGACATACTGCCGACATGACAATGATGTTGGCTCCATTTTTCCCCACCATTTCTGGCATGTACCCCAATTATTTATGAAAACAAGCTTGAAGGGGATAGCATATGCTTGTAATATAAGTTTGTCCTTCAGACGAATCCATCCTAGTACATTTAACGAGCCCTAGGAAGGAGGAACTCAAATATCATCATTACGATTGAATCCGATGTCATCAGGGTTTAATGAGTCTGACAAAGGGAGAACTCGGCGTCTTTTCATATTTAGAGAGTTTGAAAAGACAACAGAAAAGTAAACTCCAATGGTCCCTTTTCGTAAATAGTTCCTTAGATCTGAAAAGGTAGAAAACTATGTCTGAGAAAACCTCGTAGTCGTGATAGGCTAGGGTATTCCTTTTTCATAAATAATCTATCCCAGCCCGAAAAAGGGTAAACGTATACTGGGTAGATGTCATTTCATAGCCACTTTAATGAGATTGAAGCGACAAGGGACTCGAAAATCCTTTCATGTTTAGAGAGTCAGAAAAGAGCTGAAAGATGACTCCAAAATGACTTTTTCGTGTATTTACCGAGTCCGAAAAAGTATAAAATATAACTCGTATCACTGTCCAAGTCACATAAAAACCTATCGCTGCACATAAAAGCAAATGTAAAATCCATTTTTCGACAAAATATATTATAATATTGAGAAAAATGACTTTTAAAACCTAATTTTGACTTCAAAAGTTATAAATACGCCACAAATGGTAAAAACATATTTACTTTTACCTTTTACCTCACTTGGAGAGCAAAAGTGGTCAGTTTGTGTGCGAACTTACAGCGGTGATTGCGACTAATCCAGGACATCATTCAGATCCTTGTCTGTTCCAGGTAAAAGGCGCTCCCTTAAGCTCTGTTTTGATCCATTTTTTATGAGTTTTCATTGTGCATTAGATCCCTGGGGGAACCTTTTTAAAATTTTAGGGATCGCTCCATTAGCGCGGGTATCAGGCACGGATCTGCGCCAATGGAAATTTTCTCACAAAGGGGTCATGCCAACTAGTGCGACTGTTAGGAAAACAGTCGTGCCAATGGCGCAATGTGATTTTCCGCTTTAAGTTTTCAAAATATGAGCCATCCAGATGGATTTTTGAATGCAACAGAGATCTAACAAGGCATTTTTAATCATGTTGATGAATATATTCAGGCATAATGGTTATCGAATGGAAGGAGAGGGAACATGGAGAAGAAGATGAAATGGCTATGGAAAACGAAGCCTGCATGAATGCACTTAGGAACTGTGGACTCCAAAAATTATTCCTCACGCCATGTTTACGAGCTCAACCTGAGCTACTATAGTACTTGGTCAGCATATGGGATGAAAACGAGGAAGTGTTTAAACTTTGGGACCAAGTTCTAGAACTTGAGGTTTCTGATGTCTATTTCATAACCAGACTGTCGCACAGAGGCCCAGTGCCCATTATGACAGGCAGTAGACCTTCTGGAGAGAAGATGGAACAAGTAATGGTGAGAGTGTTCCTAGGGGCATGGATAGGACTGGGAAGCAGGAAAGTGGACATCCACACCGTCCGTGATCTAGCACTCAGAGTAGTGCTTCACACCATTATGCGGGCTGCAAGATCGCAGGCACCGCATGAGGCAACCAAGGCGCAACTTCTGCTAGCCTCCGAGTGTATAAATCCTAGATTGTTCGATTGGGCCACCGCAGTGACAACCAACATCAAGAGGCAGCTAACAAGATGTAATAAAGCCAAACTGAAACAATTTGGATACGGTTCCATTTTGGTGTCGTTCATCCTGGAACAAATACCCATTTTTTAGGGCTAAGGGGCAATAGTTGCCGAGCCGGTACCGAGGGAGCCAAGGATGGCTCACTGGGTAGCACTTATGCCCAAGTCAGGAGGGGGCCAGCAGATGTCCTAGAGGCCCGAGTTCTTTGGGTGGTTACGGCATCAATTGATCGTGGTCGATGATTGGCCTTATGCTGGGACCGATTTCACTGGAGATCCCGATCTTCCGCTCCCGGAGGGGGAGGACTGGGATGAGGAGCTGGGTATGATTCTCTTTTTGATTTTTATGTATTTATGTTTTTTTTGGTAATACATGTTCGTTCTAACAACATTTTTATGTGTATGCAAATTTTGGCCCAGAGATACTTTCCAGCATATCACCTATTGCACAGAGAACTCCTCTCGCTCATGACCCTCAGGCAGAGGGTGCCGAAGGAGGAGAGCTGATCCAAAACCTTGAGGGCATTGCCTGTGGGATTCCAGACTATGCCCGGCTAGCAGATGTTCCAATGGAATATCAAAGACACACGGTGGGGGTGCCTATTCGCCTCCACCAACTCTTGAGACGCTTGGTGCGCGTGGTGACATGTTACCATGAGCACCATGTAGATTAGATATCTAGGGCTTTTTCATGCATATTTTTTGAGAGACATGTCATCTCCGGCTGTATTAAGACGAACATGTATATTTTTTAATTTTATGTGATGCACACTATGCAAACATCTCGACACACACACACACACAAACACACACATATATATCTACCTTTGGATGGATCTTTTTTACATGTGATGATGTTTTTTGTTTATAAGTTGTGCAAATTTCTATCTAAAACCATATTAGCTATTGCATCCATTAATGTATTCATATGTATGGGTATGTGTTGATATGTGATATAATCAAAATTTCTTTTTAGTAAACAAATACGTAGATACAGACGTAAAATGGATGGATTTATAACTGAATAATGACCATTAAGTTGTAATACTACAAGTTGTGAGTCCAGATACACAAGTAATTCACGAATACTGAGGTCCACAGCCTCGGTTAATAATTCCAAGACGACACTATATTCCGCGATATTATTTGCAGCAGGACCTAGAAACACACCTTGCAGGTTGACCAACTCACCAGCAAGATCATAGATTACCCAGGCTGCCGAGGACAGATTCCTGGTACTGTGGGAGGCACCATCCGCGAAACCCACAAATGGAGTAATGGAAATCTACACAATCAGGAAGACTCGATTAGCAGAAAGATGCTTACATCACACACCACACCACACAAGCACACAAATGAATATACACACCTATGTACACACACCACACCAAAAATAACTTCAAGCGTAGTATTTTTTAAGGTACAACCCATTCTTCGGCTGCGCCAACAGAACTCCTTCGTAATCAATGAGCTCATAAGCCCCATTTTTCAACACTCGTTTTACTATATAGGGCCCATGCCACATGGGTTGGAACTTACCTACTCCAAGTTTTTCATGCGCTTGGTCGTATAGGAGGACGAGGTCCCCTTCGACAAAGGAACGTGGAGAAACTGATTGATCAAAGTGGGCTTTGACCCGCTTATTCTGTGCTTCAATGACTAAAGTATCCAAGCGGCGGGTTTCATCTAGCCGTTCCAAAAACAAGAGATGCTATTCCTCAGGAGAAGTGTCGGGCAAAAGTTCCACAACCAAATTTAAAGAAGGAATTTCACACTCAACCAGAAGAGCTGCTTCCAGACCATACACCAATTGGAATGGTGTGAATCCGGTCGCACTCTTTGCTGACGTCTGGTAGGCCCATAGAGCTAAGAACAATAGGAGTTGCCAATTGGAATTATGAATACCAATTGTCGGTTGAAGAATTGTGACCAAAAATTTGTTCACAGCCTCAACCTGGCCATTTGCCTGGGGGTAATATGGCGTTGAGCTATCATGTCGTAAGCCCAATCTTGATGTCAGCTCGGCCATCATGTAATCTTAGAAATGAGTGCCATGATCGGTAACAATGGCCTGAGGGACCCCAAAAATTGCAGTAATGTGGTTGAAAATAAACTAGGCAGCTATCTTACCATCGGCGGCTAGTGTAGGCATTGCTTCAGCCCACTTAGTAAAGTAGTCTACAGCAACGACTATATATGCATGCCCCCTAGCCGAATGAGGGTTACACATCATTAAATCTACACCCCATTTCACAAAAGGGCCTACGGTAATGACAGGGTGCAGAGGGAGGGGTGGCATGCGCATCTTGCACTAAAAAACCTGGCACGCATGACATTTTCGGACTGCAACAATACAGTCTTTGAAGATCGACGGCTAGAAGTAACCTGCACATAGAATCTTCTGGGCAGTCGCATATCCGGACATGTTACTGCCACAGGTGCCACTGTGACAGTCATTCAAGACTCTTTCAACCTCTTCCAGGGTAAAGCACCGGCGGAGCACCGAATCTACTCCAACCCGATATAACGTATCTCCTACAATGCGGTAGGGTTGAGACCGATGTCGAATCCGACGTCGAGCGTCTTTGGTCAACTTAGACAGGAACATTGAAGTTTGAAGATACATTATGATGTCGCCGTACCATGGGTCGTGAGTGCTGATAAGGAAGAGTGTTTCATCTGGGATGTGATCCTCAGAGTGAGATGGGGTGGAGTCTATCGAGAGGGAGCAAATGAGATCCGCAAAAACCAGTGATTTGGTTGAATTAGAAATGGTAAACTCTAAGTCGAACTCCTGAAGGATAACGATCCATTTGGAGTATTTTCCCCCCAATAATTTTCGAGATAGAATGTATGTCATGGGGTTGCAATCCTAAACAACGGTTATTGTATGCAACAGGATGTAGTGGCAGAACCGCTGCACAGCTTGCACTGCGGCTAATGCCAGTTTATCGACGTGAGCGTAGCACATTTCTGTGTCGAGAAGATTTCGTGATAGATAATAAACAACGTTTTCATTTCCATCATCATCATCCTACACTAGAACCATAGCTATGGTGCTAAACGCGGGAGCCAAGTATAGAGTGAAATCCCAGTGATAGTTTGGAGGACGAATCAACAGAGCATTAATGAGTAACGTCTTTAGCTTCTCGAAGGATTGCTGAGCAATCTCGTCCCAATGAAAGGGAACGTTTTGCTTTAAAAGACGCGTGAAACCTTTGACCACTTCCACATAGTTCGAGATGAAGCGTCGTAGGAAGTTATCTTTTCCCTGTAGACTCTGCAGTTTGTGTAATGAGGAGGGTGATGGGAGATTGACAATAGCCTCGACCTTTAGGGGGTCAAGGAAAATTCCATCCTTGGAGACAATGAACCCCAAAATATGGCTAGAATCCACGCAAAAGATGCATTTATGAGGGTTAAGCTGGATATTATAACGTCTACAGCGAAGGAAAATCTAGTGGAGGTGTTCGGGATGGTCCTCTTGTCGAGCTGAATGAGCTGGCAGATCGTCCAGACAAGGCTGAACTATATGGCATATGTTGTTGAATGCGTAAGACATAGCACGCTGGAAAGTAGCTCCAGTGTTCCTTAAGCCGAATTGGAGCTTTTTATAAGAAAAGGTACCCCACGGACAGATGAATGCAGTCTTGTGTTGATCGGCAGGTAAAATATTTATTTGATTGTACCCAGAAAAGTTGTCCATGGGGGAATAAATCTCACTCCCAGCACATTCGTCAATGATTTGATCTATGAAGGGAGTGGGGTAATTGTCCTTAGGACAGGTGTGATTAATATCATGGTAATTAACAAAAACTCTTATAGTACCCTGCTTTTTACCTACAAGGACAATATTAGAGACCCATTCTGTGAGGGGAATTGGGTAAATGAAGCTCGCATTCAGAATTTTCTCAACTTCTGCTTTAATGGCAGCGGCTTTGAGAGGATGCACTGTGCATAGGCGTTGGCGCATGGGTTTCACACCCGGATAGGTAGGAATCTCATGTACTACTATGCTGGGATCAATCCCAGGCATTTCCTCATAGGACCAAGTGAACACATCTCTAAATTCACGGAAAAGATCAATATAAACTTGTATCTCGTCAAGAGAACAAGTCACTCCCACATTTATGTTCTTAACTATCCCCGGTTTGACGGAGATGTCGATCGGAGTGGTTTGGGTAATGTTGCTCAGGTTTCCTTCTGAAAGGACCTCATGAGTCAATATGGGCGTTTGGAGAGGCGGAGTAGGAACCTGATATGAAAAATGCTCTAGACAATCTGACATTGCCCCCAGGCTGGGCATGAAGGAGGAACGATGATGTCCATCGCTCCAAGGCAGCTCCTCAAGAGACATCGTTTCAACAATGGCTTCATCAAAAGGGAAAATCTCTTTAAGAGGATCAGGTGAGTCGGCCTCGCCGAGCCAGGGGGATTGAGAATAGATATCTAAATCCATGCTCAATGGAGCATGTTGAGAAGGAGGAGGATCGGATGCGGCGACGATTTCACAGTAATTAATCTCTACTGGAGTTAAGGGCATCGATTCTCCAAAATCAGGCACCTATTCAGGCGAAGGGATGATCCATGGGTCGTCAGACCTAGAGACCATATTAACTTGAATGGTGTGTGGTGGTGGTGTGGGAAAAATACCCATGAGGACAGGGTCTTTGAAGAGACCAGGTCCTACACTGTCAGGGGGATTGGGGATCTGATCCACGTAAGGAACGTTGTTCTCAGAGGATGAGGTGAAGAAAGAAAACTGATCCACAGTAACAATTTTTCCCTCATGAGGGAACTTGAGAAGCTGAAAGAGGGTGGACGGCATGCATAGCATGGCATGAGTCTAATTGCAGTAGATTGTAGTTAAGCTTGGTGTCAACCACTTCTACTTCTACGTTGACTGTCTTCCCCTGTAACCTAATCGAAAAACTCTCGAGAACACCCAGGGGTTTTGATTCCCAACCATCGAATGCTTCTAAGGAAATGGGAGATGATGAAAGAGCCAGAGAGCCAATGGCCTTCCAGCAGGCGGATGACATGACACAGGTGGAAGCACATTCATCCACAACGGCCCTATGGATGTTCTGAATGTTGATCCTAACTTGAATAACAAGAGAAATTTGATGCGGAAGTTGGGGGGTAAAATTTTCTAAGTCGAAGGTGAAAAGACTAGAATCGGCAGGATCGATCCCACTGATTGCAGACAACAAATCTTTTCGTTGCGATGGGCAACTTTGAAGAACTTCCAATGCAGACATGGTAGAAGTCGCCTGTGCCAAATCCTCAACAATACTGTAGTGCTGAGTGGCACGGGCATTTGGCTTGTAGGAAGATCTTCGCAGAACACCTTTCGAGGGTGGCCTCACAACAGGTTCAGCTGTAGGCTTCTCAATTTCCAAAGTACCGGAGACAGGTGGAGGATTTGGGCCATCCAAAACTTCCTTTACAGCTGCCTGATGTGATCCGACATAATCCTTCAAATGCATAGAAATTGAGACAGGTGCAACACCATTCATCATAAAGACCTGGGACCCAAATGGTGTAGATGGTGAGGGTTGCTCAACCATCTGGGTCTGCTGAGATGGGAACGGTTCCTTAAAAATTGTCGGGGTCCCTTTGGAGCCTTTCAGAAGTTGACTAATTTCAGATCATTGAGGACAATCTTTGGTATAATGATCTCCTTCATAGATGAGGCAGGGATACTTCGGTTTACGTTGGGAACCATCATCAGTACGAGGTTTAGAAGACTTTGGTTTTGGGGCGTTGGGTTTGGATTTTCCTTTGCACTTGTTTTTTCCTTTGGAGGCTTTTTCCGTATGATTAGCCTGAATGGCGTTAACCTCCGCAGTCTTGCTAGAACCTGGAGGGGTGGGAGGGGCAGAATTATCAGAGGAATTGGACTTCTTCTTCCCATTCAAAGATTTTCGAGAATTTTGAGACACAGAACCAATAACACCATCCACCATTGGGGTAGGTGGAGATTTAGAGGTTCCTGGGCATGGAGCATTAGTCAAAATATCATAAAGCGTGCCTGAATGAGAGTATACCAGATCAAGATACTGGGCATGCACTATGGCTTGTTCTTCAGTCACACACGCCCCCATAGCAATGTCTTGGGCGATTTTGCTAACGAAGGAAGTGGTGAACCAATGAGTTAGTAGTTGATTAGGTATATCAAACTTGATCAGTCTACGATGACGTTGCCACTCATGAATGTGATCAGATATGTGGGTGGATTTATCCTGCTTCAAAGAAGTCAGGAGATGTGTCCCGGCTTCGTAGTGAACCGGTAACTGGAAGTGAGCCAGAAAAGCCATGGCTAACGTATTGAAATCTTGAAAGATGCCACGGGGTAATTCAATATACCACTTAGCGGCAGCACCAGTAAGAATGCATTGGAAGAGACGCAGATGAATTGAATCATCCACCAAAGATTTGGACGAACACCAAAGATGGTAAGTCATTACATGAGCTTGGGGGTCCTCTCTAGCTTTACCCTCAAACTTAGGGTAGTCGCTGGGTACCTTGGTCAGAACCAGAGGCCAATAAGGATTGTGAAGAATTGGATCATTGGTTAATTTAGAAATGTCCGGTAATTCCAAGGTAGCCAAGAACGACAATTTTGGATTGAACGACATACCAGGGCCTCGATAAGGACTGGTACCTGTACTCCACGCTGGTTGAGAATATCCTTGCCCCCATGAGTTCTGTCTTGAGGGATTCTGACTGTAGGGGGTGTAGGGTGTATAACCAGTTTGATTTAGTTGCTGGTAACCAGTGTATGGGGTTTGATAACCAGAGTATGGACGTTGATTATATGTCAGCCCCGTTTGAGCAGTATGCGGATTCGGCTGCTGAGTATTGGTGTAGCCGGGTTGTTGAGGATAATAGTTGGAACCTTGGGGCTGGTTATAATTCGGTCGGTATTGACCATGAGAATAGTAACCGCCTTGAGGTTGAGTAGGCTTCTGATAGGTGGGGCCCCGCTGAGCTTGATAATTAGGGTGCACCGGTTGATTCTGTTGCGACATCGAGTAAATCGGCTGTTGGGCAGGGTTGGCAGGTTTTCCTGGTTGAATAGGCTAACCTGGCTGAACGGGTTGCCCTGGGTGAACAGGTTGACTCGGGTGAGCAGGTTGCGCCGGTTGTGTAGGTTGACCTGGCTGATGTGGAACACCGGGTTGTGCCGGATGGGTCGGTTGGCCTGGTGGTGGAATGGAGTCAGGTGGTGACTGGTAACCGTTTTGACCTACAGTAGGACCATAAGATGATCCTGGCTGATGTGCAACATTTGGACCAGTAGGATACTGAGGTTGCATGGGTTGTGAAGGTTGGACTTGCCCCCTAGGACCATATACCAACCCTGGTTGGTACCCCAGTTGAGGTTTCTTAGGTTGACCTGAAGGATGGTAATACTGTCCCGGAGGACCGTATGACGACCCTTACTAGCCTGAAGGGTAGCCTTGTATGGGCTGCCCTTGCGGGTCATAAGGATAGCCAGGCTAGCCCGAAGGTTGGCCTTGAAAAGGTTGCCCTTGCGGGTTATAAGATTGCCCAACCTGGTTAGATGGAAAACCTTGAGCATGAAGGTGAGCCTCTGGAGTGGGTAAACGTAAAGGATTCCTGTACTCATCGTATTGATATTTCAAGAAACATAAACGGGAGTACCATCCTGTGCATAATGCGAAAAATATGAGTAGTTGGGATCTTGAGAGGATGGTCTGACCTCAGGGTTCGATTGTTGTAAGGACAATCGATACTCCTCAGAAGAGATGTTCTCTGGCATAGCAGATGCTATATAGACCTCTTCGGGAAGCGATGCAGCCCTTATAGACTGAGTGGTAACAGCAGGTGTAGATGCGGCCACACAAACAGTGGGCCTGACAAGTACATAAGTGACCTGAGGGGATGACGTGATGGGTGTCCTAGGAGACATCCCCAATGAAGGAATAACTAGCCTCGTAGAAGGAGTTGATATCCCCATAGAGGCAATGGCAGTCATAATCTGACTCAAATATCTATACCCTGCTGGAAGTGAAGGACAGGGCGAAGACATGGCGGATAACTCGAGGTTGTCTTCTGGGAAAAAATGGTAATCTTCACCAGACGTGGGGATTTCCTCACTAGGATAATGGTTGGATGCACCCATATCTAAACCTACCATTACATCTCGTAACAAACGGTGAGGACTAGGAGGAATAACAGCAGCTAAAAAAGGCGAACCCGATGTAAGAGGAGGGAAATGTTCCCCTACTCCAAATCCAAACCAAGGGTCGGATATGGGCCAATTGAACTCAATTGGTCCTCCAAAGGGAAGCTCAGATAGAACCAGTCCCCCGTCGGGAAACTCGGAAAGGATGGGCTGCTGATGTTCAGCAGAGGATTGAGAAACCTCTGATGAATCGTCCGTATATGGACTACCAGTAGACGAAACTGAAGGTTCCGCCACTATGACAATAATGACAAAAGGAAAAGATCAAACACAACACATGGGCTGAAAAATCCAGGCACACAATCAAATGGCCAACAAGCAAATTCTAAAAGGGTGTGTGATCGCAGGTGATTTATTTTACCACATTGAAACTTAGAAACTTCACCGTTTCATGTTTTAAGAGTTGAGAAACGGATGAAAAGTGACTCTATCTCTTTCAGTTTTGAAACAAGCATGAAAGGACAAGCACTTGATGATCCTTTCAAATTTAAAGAGTCAGAAAATATCAAAATGACTACTCAGGAATTCTAGGCAAAGGGTGTACCAAATAACCGTGAACTGCAATATACACCTTGGTTTCAAAATGAAAGAGAAATCAACCAAGGACTTGACGTACGTGCAGGCAAGCTCCTCGAATGCTGTGTCTGGTGTATCACGAGTATAGGGTGGAAGACTTAGCTTCCTATGGATAAAGGATAGAAACCTAGTGGGGTCTCCCTTTATATACGCGACGGTACGGGGAGCACAAGTCCGTGCTAGTGCTGTCTAAAGCCAAGAGGCGAACGAAAACTACTAGGTTTAACGACGCCAGAACACGTCTCTAGCCTAGACCTCTAAATATTTCGTTAATGTTTCAATGCTGCTTTAGTGAAAATTGAATAAATTTTAATGTTAATCTTCAATTATGTTTCAGTTTTTAGGCCCTAGCGAGTGTTATGTCTCAAAATCGCCTAAATGCACACTACATGCCACAATATATGATTTCATTCGATGAAAGCTAATTATGAGAGAGATAAGAGCTTTTCACACAATAAAAAAATGATCAGACAACAACCAGTAATGTCTCTAATGTAGCTAATGGAAACTAAAAGCTTTTCTTTCAAAGTTTCTAATCACTAATAACACAGAAAAGATTTAATTTAGACTAACTAATCAAAAGAAAAAGAGATTTTTTTTTTGTATTTTCAATGTTTAAGAGAAAAGTGCACTAAACAAAATGAAAACTAATGAAACAAGCAATTTGAGAAGCGAAGGAAAAAGAGAGAAGATAAGCAAGTTCACTCAATGGAATACACACAATCAGACCTCAAATTGACAAAACAATCCCTCAAAACCAAGAGAATCCCAAAGACTCAAATGAACCATGTAATCTAGGCCCAATTCGAGACAAAGTGGAATTCGAATGAAGAATAAGCCAATCACTCAAATAGTGCAATAAAATGATAGACAACCACCAAAAAAATGCAGAGAAGCAATCACAAAGTTGACTGAATAGATAAAAACCAAAAACTCCCAAGGGAGGCTCGATGCACAATAGCACCTAGATGCCCTAGGGCTAGAAATTAAAATCGATAGAAGAGGGCAAACAAACAAAGGATGAAGGTCGCAGTCAGTCAAACAAGGCTCCAGAACACTCGAGCAGTCGAAAAAATGAAACCAAAATCACAAATCAAGCTCAGAAAGCTTAAAACAGAGCAAACCCTAGCAGCTTACAGCATTGGTGCGACTGTCAGGCTAAATCTAGCGCCAGAACAGGATTGGCACTAGTAGTAAACTGGCAACATGCACCAATGGGCACGACTGTCATGCTAATAAGTGCGCCAGTAAAGTTTACTATGAAAAAATAAAAGAAAGCAATCCAAGAAGTAGACCAGTGATGTTGAAGCTTAAACCAGAAGCCAAACACATGAAAAGAGCCAGCCAAAAGAGCTGATCAAGTAAGCAAAGTCAAGAATCGACCGAAAAGACAAGACAATACTCCAAGTGTTTAGTTCATAAACTGGACCGGAGATTGACTGAAGCAGCATTCATCTACTTTAGCTAATGCAAAGCAAGAGCATTTCAAAGGCTATTTGGATAACTTCAGGCTTCATCTGTAGTTTATAAAAGCAAAAAACAAGCTTCTCCCCAGCGGAGTCGCCAATTTGTTGTAGAGGTAAATCCCCTCTGTGGACAGAGGCGATCCCTACTAGCCCAGATTGGGTCTAGCAACAATCGTATCGCGCTAAGGTGCAAGTTCCTAATTGCAATAGACCGAATTGCGAAGATGGCCTACCTTAAGTCCAACACTGTTGTTCATAGAGAAGATAGCACTCCCATTCCCTTGCTCCAGAAGATCACAATCCTCACCCTCACTGCGATCGAACATTTGCACACACAAGAAACATGACAAACACAAGCGTAAAACCCAATATATGCAATTATGTATCAGTCAGAGAAGACACAACTCATGATCATAATGAACAATATGAGTGGAACCATAACCAATAGTTGCTTATCATTAATTCATACAAAGGAAAATACAACCTGGCTCTGACGCTAAATCTTCCTTCGGCGGGTCGACAATGGAATACGTCTCGGTAAAGCTCGTTGGGAAAGGGGACAAGCCTCTCTCTTCAATCGTCAATCTCCTTGCTACTGATTTGGCTCTATGAGGGCTATTGCAGCATTCTTTAGGCTATGAAGGCTCTTGGAGATTAGCTTGCAAAGGAAAATGGGAAGCTTATATAGATGGTGGAAGGGGAGTTGGGATCCCTAAAATCATGGTATTGGCCCTATCTTCAAGGAAACTTCCATGAGAGGTGGAAAACTACTTCCTCTACATGGTGATCCGGAGCCAAATGTCCCAACTCAATTTAGAGACCAGTTCAGGAGTTCGTTGGAGTCAATATTCTACCATTTATTTTTAAGAAACACTCCTTATTAAGCCTGGCGCGGGTGTGACTCTGAGACAGAGCACCAATTGGTGCGCCTTCTTTGGAGGATTTCCCCCATTGGTGTGAGGGCTAAACTGGCTGGCCGTGCCAATGCGAAAAAGGCTATTTTTAGGGTTTTTCACAAGGATTTTTCTTCAGGGGAATGAATTTCCATGTCCAGGGAGATGCCATGAAAGTGGTTTCAGGTCATGTCACTGCTCACAGGTCACGGAATAATCCCTCCAATGTGCGGGACGGGGGATTGCAAGGATGGTGACAAATTGTTGTGTAATACTTGGATTCTCCAAGAGCAAGGTGGATCCGAACCTATAACAGATTGTGGTGGAGGGTAATTTGCTGATCATTGTACTTTATGTAGATGATTTGATTTTGACAAGTGATGAACTGTTGATACTCTCATGCAAGGATGATCTTGCAAAAGAGTTTGAGATGAAGGACTTAGGCCTCCTTCATTATTTCCTGGGATTGGAAATTTGGCAGCGCAGTGATGGACTATTTGTGTCTCAAGGCAGGTATGCCTCGGAGATACTGGAGAAGTTCAACATGCATGGCTGCAAGCCTATCGACACTCCTCTTCCTGGTGAATGGAGGAAAGAGGATGCTACATCGACAGAGGTAGTGGATGCCACTGTTTACCGATAGTTGGTGGGGTCACTTATGTATCTGGTCAATACATGACCCGGCATATGCTATGCTGTTAACCAGCTTTCACAAGCTATGGTTAAGCCTACCAAGCTCTTCTGGAAAGAAGGCAAGCATGTATTGAGATATCTTAGAGGCACATCGGGATATGGATTATGGTACAGACAGTCGGATAAGGTGAAGCTGTGTGGCTTCACGGATGTAGATTGGGAAGGGAGTCCAACGGACAGAAAGAGCACATCTGGAGGGATTTTTAGTATCGGGTCGACAACAGTTTCTTGGTACAGTAAGAAGCAGAGATCCGTGGCACTCATTTCAGTAGAGGCTGAGTATATGGCAGTGAGTTTGGCCGCATGCGAAGCTATATGGATGAGGAAGATCCTGGTCGGGTTATTCGGTTCACACTTAGATCCTACTATGATATATTGTGATAGTCAGAGTTGCATCAAACTCTCGGTTAATCTAGTATTTCATGATAGATCTAAACACATTGACATCCGGTATCATCATATCAGAGATTGTGTGCAGTGGAAGATCATGTTACTTTCATACATTCCCACGGAGGATCAGGATGCTGATATCTTGATGAAGGCGCTCACCGGGAGAAAATTCAAATACCACGGGGAGGCGGGATAGGGGTGGAAGATAATCATTATCTTGTCATAAGGGGAGTTTTTGAGATTGGGACAAGATGATGAGCTTAGTGGAAATAGGATTTCCTTCACTAAGTGGGCCCTTGAGCCTATTTTGGCGCAAGTATTTTTAGACATGTCGATCATATTTCAGAAGTTGGAGGATGCTATTTGTGGATGGTTGATCAAGTTGGAAAAATAGATGAAATTCTATTTTTAGAATATTGGGCGAAGTCTATTTATAGATCGTCAATCTAAAAATAGATGCATGTCGATTATTATTAGCTCTTAATAATAATCAGACTCTAAACAACAACTTATTCTCTTGGAGCACTTCAGTTAAGTGCACAGATGTGGCACACCAGTTGACAGAAGGAATTACGCTATTCACGAGGGTTAAGTGGAGCTATTGCATGGAGACTTCAGTTATAACTCATGTGACAGAGTTTGGTGGAGTTAGTAGAAGTAGTTGATGGAGTTGTGTTCAGTTTAACTCAGTTAGACACAGTTGAGCTAATTGTATCTAGTCTAACTGACTGATACAATAGTGAGAGTGGTGTGAATTAATTAATAATTAATTCACAAAATATTAACTCCTTAATCAACTGAAGAATACATTAGTTAACTACAGTGCATGGACAGTTTCAGTGGAGACCAGTGGAGAGATAGGTGAAAGGGAAAGTAGACTATCAGTGGTGACTATAGTGTTGCATGATTTTGCACCACAAATTCATGGAGATGCCAATGAGGATTGCATGAGCAAGGTTGGACCAATTCAAGTTCATTCAGAGCCATTCTTCAGCAGTGATTGCGTAGTAGAGGCAGGCTATCAGGTGGCAGAGATTGGAGCATGTGATTTGCTAGATCGGGCTTGATTAGTGTGCAGCAATTGGAGATTGTACTAAGAGCTTTGTGAGGAGCTTTGTATAATGATTGTTACATGATCTCTATGACATATAATATACAGATAGTTGGGGGTTTTCAGCTTTAAGCTTTCCCATAAATACTGTGTTCATATGTGTGATTATTTATGGTTTTAATGTGTGCATGCGATTGTTTTTATTTCCGCAATTAATGATCAATGGTAGAATAGATTCTGTATTGTGGATGAAGTTAAAATAGTGTGTGATCAGGAGAATATCGGTGTATAACATATCGGTTATTCAAATTTCTACATTAACCCGATAAATCCTCGCAACTGCTTTATGGTTGTGGGGATTTTCCATTTCTTAATGGCTTTAATTTTGTTAGGGTCTACCTTAACACCCTCATGAGATACAATATGACCCAGATATTCCACCTCTTGTACTCCAAAGAAACATTTGGATGTTTTTGCATATAATTGTTTCTCCTGCAATAGGTTGAGCACCCTGTCAACATGTTGAAAATGATCCTTCCAAGACCTACTGTAGATTAGTATATCATCAAAAAATACTAGCACAAATTTTCTAAGGAAGGGTTTGAAAATGGAATTCATCAACCCTTGAAATGTAGAAGGTGCATTGGTAAGGCCAAAAGGCATGACCGAAAATTCATAATGACCCTCATGAGTTCGAAATGGTGTTTTCGGAATATCTTCAGTATTCATTCTAATTTGATGATATCCTGAACGAAGATCCAACTTGGTAGAATAAATTGCTCCATGTAATTCATCCAATAATTCATCAATTACAGGAATGGGAAATTTATCTTTAATGGTGAGCTTATTGAACTCCCTATAATCCGGACACATGCACAATGATCCATCCTTCTTGTGTACCAATACTACGGGAGTAGAGAAAGAACTTTGACTAGGTTGAATTCTGGAAAATTTTGAGGGCTAATATTCACAGGTGGGCTAATTTTCGATGATTTTTCCAAAAAAAGATTCGCCATTTTCCATTTTTTTATAAAAATGATTTGCCCAAATTTTACAATATAAAATTATTTTACGTCAACAATTTCTAACATTATATAGTGGGTATATATAAAATCATTATAAATTTCAATCATTTTACAACTACATCAATAAACATTTTATAGTTTTCATATTAGGTACTAGTGAGATTCGCCAATTTTTTAAACTTCAAAATAATTATCCATCCTTAAAATTTCTATGGTTGATTATTATGCCTCTAACATTTTTTTGAATCATAATTGAATTTAACTCTTTGCTGTAGGATATATAAGACTTTGAATATTTGGAGGAACACTTGTTGAATCAATAAATAATCATGATGTAGTGGGTGGGACTCCTTTGGGAGTTTTAAACGACTTAGATGATTGTCAGACTTTTGAGTCTATGAGGAAATAGATGATTTTGATGTTGGAACTTCTAGTGGGCATAATCGTGCAATTACGCCTCATTGTTCTTTATTTAGAAGCTTTTTCATAACATTATAGCTTATTATGTTTCCTGGCTTCCCTGCAATACCCCGTAATTCAACTTCCTTTCCTTCTTAAAGAAATTTCAAGAAAAGTTCTTGAAAATTAAAGGCTACCATTCCCAAATATTGTAACCATTGTACTCCTAGTACAAAATCAACACCTCCCATAGGAATGGAAAGAATTGGACTATTCAATACATATTCCCCATGGTTAGCTTGATATTATGGAATTTTCCAAAGAAATTTATAGTTCCTCCATTTGCAACCATCACTTGACATTCTGGTGCTGGGTATAGGAAACAATTCAATTCCTTGGCTACCTTACAATGAATAAAATGATGGGTACTACCTGAATCAATCAACACTATTACCTTTTTCTTCTTGATATGTCCTTCTATCTTGAGAGTTTGAGGAGTGGTAATTCCTGCCAATGCATTACATGATATGGTCGGACTCATTTTTTCTTCTTCTAGGGTTGGTTCCTGGTGTATATCCTCTTCTTGTTCATTTTCTTCTTCCTCTTCACAATCTATGTAAAATAATTTCTTCTCGACACACTTATGACCTTTAGTGTATTTGCTATCACAACTGTAGCAAAGCCCTTTTGCTCTTTTTTCTTCCAATTGTTGTGGTGTCAACCTTGTAGGTTGTGGAAATCTAGGCGTAGTAACACTTCCTTCTTTATAGAATTGAGTGGTAGGCTTCCTTGTTGCCATAATTTTACATTCAACTTTTCTTGCCAACCTGAATGCCTTCTCCAATGAATCGGGTTCCAAAACGCGAACTTCATGTTGGATGTTATCCTTTAAAGTGCCTAGGAAGAGATCAATCCTGTGTTCCTCTGTAAGATCAGTTACCCTTATATTCAACTTTTGGAAGTCCTCAATGTGCTCCCCCACTAAACCCTTTTGTTTGAGATTTATCAATTGGCTAAAGAAGGTGTTGCTCTTTGTATCCTCATAATGTGCTATCATTTCCTCCGTAAGAATTGACCAAGTGACAATTTTTTTACGGGAGCAAAGCCATCGATACCATACAAATGTATTTTGTTCTAAATGTAAAGTTGCAATGCGTACCTTTTGTGTGTTTTGCACGTTATGGAGATCAAAATATTGCTCCATTTGTGGTATCCATGTTACAGGATCCTTTCCATCAAACTTCCTCATATCCATTTTTGGAATATGGTGGTTCTTCCCGCCAACATTAGAGTTTATGAAATCATGATTAACATTTATTTTGTTCTCATCATGAGTTT
>JAXQQM020088520.1:0-32237 GCA_034641835.2 Pinus albicaulis
AAGATTTATAAGCAGCAGAAGCAGAAGTTTGATTTCTAGAACACCACTTGTTTCATCTAGATCCAGAGCTAGTATACCTTCAACTCAGACCCACATTCCATCCTTTACTGATCCTGGACTTCTAGAAGATCTAAGGTCAGCTATTCCATTAGAGAAACCTTCCACTTCATCCACTGAACCTGCCATAGAAGAAGATTTAAAAACTCCTGTTAGGGACACAAACCTTTCCATTTCCACAGGAGAGTCAACCATGGCAGAAGAAGGAGGAGGAGGAGTCTTTAATGGAGAACACACACTATTTGGGGGTAGAGGTAGAGGTAGAGGAGAAGGAGGTAGAGGTGCAGATGGAAGAAGAGGTAGAATAGGAAGCTCTTTTGGGTTCCCTATAATTGATGAAGAAACCAATACAACCATGAAAACATTTCACCCTCTGTCCTTCCAAACTTCTATGGACTTAAAACTGAAGATCCTGAAACCTTCTTATTTGAATTTGAAGTGTTGTGTAGAACTTATGACTACTTACAAGATGCTCAAAAACTGAAATTATTCCCTTCAACCTTGAAAGGAGCAGCATTGAAGTGGTTTATGAGTCTGATCAGCAATTCTATTAGAACATGGGAAGACATGAAACAAGCATTTCTAGAGAGGTATTTGGATTATTGTATGCTGGTTAATCATAAGGAAGAAGTGTTCAAGATGTTACAAAAAGAAGATGAAAATTTGGAAGATTTGTTGGAGAGATTTAATTACAACATCAAAAGATAAAAAATGGAAAACCTAGATCAAGACACCTTAAAAGCTCTTTTGTTGAAAAAAATTAGGGATGAATGGTTGGATATCCTTAACATGATGGGAAAAGGGGATATATCACAACTCACATTACCTGAAATATCTGAGTTATGTATCAACCTTTCCAGAGGGAAATCTAAAACTGCCAAAGGTCCAAGAGATCCTGCTCTTGCAAGAGCAGGTAAATCTGCTTCTGGGACAGTAAGTAGATCAGAAATAGGACACATGCTTGATGATTTTAATCTAACATCTTAGGGACTCTTAGTGAACAAATAGACACCCTTAAGATACAAAACAAGCAAAAGGCTGAATCTGATGCCTTGGCAATCTTTTGTCCCAAATGTAGAAAGAAAAATGCCTTGAGAGAGTGTCCTTTGGATGTAAAAGTTGTAGAAACCTGTGTAATTTGTTCTGAAAAACATGAAACCAAGAATTGTCCTTCTCTTCCTGGTTTCAAGGCTGTCTTTTAGGAGGAAACTCCTACAGATTCCACAGAGTCCCTCAATTTTGTATCTAGAAGGCCTTGGCAAGGACCCCAGACACAAGGATTCCATGATCAAATGTATAATCAACCTCCACCTTGGAATTCTTGGCAGAAACCTTGGCCCCAATTTCAAAATCAATCTCCAACCTGGGCACAAGGATCACAAAGACCCTATGGAAGATACTCTCCATACTATCAGTATCCACCATCCTATCCACCATATCCACATTTTTATCCTCAAAATCCTCAACAAAATTTTCCTCAAAATCTTCAACAAAATCCTCAAAAACATCATCAGAACCAACCACATCAAAATCAACCACTCCCATTACCATTTCCTCAAAAATAAAATCAATTGCCTGCTCAACCCATACCAAACCCCAATAATAAAAATCCTCAGAATACATACATGATAGAAGGCCAACAGTTTCCAACTTATTTAATTACTCTTCTAGACCTTAGTGATGTTCAACTTAGGTCTGGAAGAATACTTGAAAAGAGGAAACCTTCTGTGATTATACAAGAACAAGATAACTCTGAGGAAGACTCTCTACGGGTGAATAAAAGTCTTGAGGAAGATACATCCTTTCAAGACCCAAACACTGAAAAATTAAAGCAAAAAGATCCAATAAATTCAACTCTTGTATTAGAGCAACCATCTACATCTACTTCTATACCTCCCTTTCCGGAAAGACTACAAATTGATAGAGGTGTAGAAAAACAAATTATGGTGCCTAATTATGATTTCCTAGATGAGCTGAGAAATGTTTGCATTAAAATTCCATTATTACAAGCCATCAAGGAAATTCAAATTTTAGCCAAAACAATAAAGGAGTTGAGTATGAAGAAAACAAGAAAAAGAATAAGAGAAACAAAGAAAATTCAACTGGCAGGAAAAATAGCAGACATTATGATGGGCAAGATTTCTATTCCAAAGTATCTTGACCCAGGAAATCCAGTTGTCAAAATTCACATCAATGGAATTGAAATCCAAAACACACTCATTGATTTAGGAGCAACAATCAATATCATGAGTAGACAAATCATGGATAAATTGAAACTTCCTAATCTTCTCTTTACACCCACACTATTACAATTAGCAGATAGATCTGTGATCAAACCAGATGGGGTAATAGAAGACATTCCAGTGTCCCTAGATTCTTGGGAGTACCCCGTGGATTTCATGATCCTAACTCCTAAGAATAATCTAGGAGGCCATCCTGTTATATTAGGAAGACCTTGGTTGGCTACAACTGATGCTTTTATTAGTTGTAGATCCGGTGATATGTACATCTCTGATGGTATTTCAACTAAGAAATTCACTTTATATCCTCCAGCTAGGACAATTACAGATTTAGATGACACTCAATGGATAGAGGATGAAGAAGATTTACAACCTCTCTTCACAATTTCAGAAATTAGTGAAGATAATCAAATTCCGAATACTCTAAAAAACTTTGAATCCTCTCCAGAACACAAACATGAATCATTTCAAGAGGGATCCAATATTGAGTTTTTGTCATCTAGGCAGATGTCTCTTCATTCTATGGACAAATTTGGCAGCTCTACAAGTGAGATTTTTCCAGGCAAAACTTTGAACATAAACAAGAACCTAGAAAAATCTCAACAAGAAGAGTTAGTCAAAGTATTACAGAGACATTCTTCTGCATATGCATGGGAATACACCGACATGAAAGGGATAAGTCCCAAGACTTGCACTCATCACATCTATATAGAGGAAAATTTCAAACCAATTAGACAACCTCAAAGACGGATGAATCCAAATCTTAGGGAAATTGTTAAAGAAGAATTGCAAAAATTGTTAAATGTTAATTTCATCTATCCTATTTCAGATAGTCAGTGGGTTTCTCCTTTGGTAATTGTGCCAAAGAAAAATGGAAAATGGAGGGTATGTGTTCACTACCGAGAACTAAACAAAGCTACTCTTAAAGACCATTTTCCCTTACCTTTCATAGATCAAGTGTTAGATACATTAGCTGGCAAAAAGTACTTCTCATTCTTAGATGGGTTTAGTGGTTACAACCAAATCCAAGTAGCACTTGAAGATCAAGATAAAACCACATTTACCTGTCCTTGGGGTACCTATGCTTACCGAGTATTGCCATTTGGATTATGCAATGCACCTGCAACATTCCAAAGGGCAGTATTAGGAATTTTTTCAGATCTAATACATGATTGTGTAGAGGTGTACATGGATGATTTCATAGTTTATGGAAACTCATTTGAAGAAGCTTTAGAAAAATTGGAAAAAGTTTTAAAGAGATGTCAAGAAGCAAATCTTTCACTTAGTCATGAAAAATGTTTTATGATGTTTACTGAAGGTATTGTTTTAGGGAATCACATTTCAGGGGATGGGATTAGATTTGATGAGTCAAAAGTTGAAGTCATCTCTAACTTATCTATTCCAAGTTGTCAAAGAGATGTTAGAAGTTTTCTAGGATTTACAGGATATTATCGGAGATTTATAGAAAACTTCACCAAGATAGCATCTCCACTCTTCAAAAATTGTGAATTCAAATGGACTTCTGATTGCCAGTTAGCTTTTGAAACCCTGAAAACCAAAATTTTTGAAGCACCTATATTAAGGGGACCTAACTGGAAGTTACCTTTTCATATCTCCACAGATGCCTCCGATACAGCTCTAGGAGCAGTATTGGGGCAGAAAGACTTGATTCCCTATGCCATCTATTATACCAGTAAAAATTTGACTCCTGCAGAGTTAAACTATACTATAACTGAAAAAGAGTTTTTAGCTGTTGTTCATGCCATAAACAAATTTAGACACTATATAACAGGCTATGAAACTTTTGTTCACACTGATCATTCTGCAATTAGATATTTAATGAACAAATCAATCACTAATGGTAGAGTTATAAGATGGTTATTGCTCTTACAAGAATTCAACATCACCATTCTAGATAGGCCTGGAAAACAAAACACAGTAGCTGATTTCCTATCTAGACTCCAAAATATCAAAGATGACACTCCAGTTGAAGATCAATTTCCTGATGAATATCTTTTTGCAATTTCTACTCAAACTCCATGGTTTGCCGATATTGCTAATTATTTAGTTTCAGGAAAATTTCCTTCAATAATGAATGCAAGGGATAAAAGAAAAATCATTTATGACAGTGCAAAATATTCATGGGTTGCTAATGAGTTGTACAAGACAAGTCCAGATTTGATCATTAGGAGGTGTGTTCGTGAAGATGAGATGCCTGAGATTCTCAAAGCATGTCATGATGAACCTTGTGGCAGACACTTTGCTGATAAGAGGACAGCCTATAAGATCCTTAATTTAGGATATTATTGGCCATCCTTGTTCAAAGATGCTAAAGAGTATGTCAAAAGGTGTGACAGTTTCCAAAGGGTAGGGAAACCTTCTCCTTCAGGTGAGATGCCATTATAAACTCAGGTACATATTGAACCTTTTGAAAAATGGGCTTTGGATTTTGTAGGACCTATTAGTCCTCCATCAAGACAGAAAAGGTATATACTAGTTTTCACTGATTATGTTACTAAATGGGTAGAAGCCAAGCCATTACTTGTTTCTAATGAAGCATCCGTAGTTACTTTTCTTTTTGAGGATATTTTTACTCGTTTTGGTGTCCCAAGGGAAATTGTTACAGATCAGGGAGCTCAATTTACATCAAGGCTAGTGGAGCAAATGATGGAGAGGTACAGAATCAGGCATAGAAAATCTACTCCCTATCATCCACAAGCAAATGGTCAAGTGGAGTCTACCAATAAAGTTATTGAAGGGATCCTAACAAAGACTGTTCATTTACATAGAAGAGATTGGGTAGATAGGCTTCCTGAAGCCTTGTGGGCCTATAGAACTACATGGAGAAACACAACAGGCCATACTCCTTATGAACTTGTTTATGGAAAGCAAGTTTTGTTTTCCATAGAGTTCCAGATTCAAACTTTCAAAATGGCAGTTCAGCTAGGACTTGATTTAATGGAGGAACAAAAGCATAGATTGGAGCAAATTAATGAATTGGATGAGATCAGACAAGATGCAGTTCAGAAAACAAGTCTAGTCCAACAACAAAGGGCTAGATGGCATGACAAGTACATCAAAGAGAATAAATTCAAAGAAGGTGACTGGGCTCTCTTGTTTGATTCAAAATTCAAGGATTTTCAAGGTAAATTCAGATGCATTGGCTTGGGCCATATGAAATTGTTGAAATTTTTTATAATGGGGCAGTAAAAATCAGAACTATAGATGAAGAAGAGGTCACTTTTCTTGTGAATGGTCATAGATTGAAGTTGTATCACAAACCACTCTCAAGAGAATAATTTGTCCAGAAGTTCCAAGAAAGTAGTGATGTGAAGTTAATGAAGAAGAATCTTTATTATTCATCAACTTGATTAAATTTTCTGAAGTATTTCTCTTTAAAAAAAAAAAAAAAAAGTATAAACATGAAAACCAATCACTGATTGCCATGTTTATACAGAAAAGATAGGGTGAAAATCAGAGTCTCTCTGACACTCTAACTTTTCCATTTTGTTTTTGCAAGCAACTGTTACAAAATCATAAGTTCAGATCCATAGTGCTTATGATCCATCTCATTTCATTTCACTCCATTCACTTATCCATCCATATTCCATTTCATTCATTTATTTATACTCTACTTCATTCCATATTTCATTCATTCCATTCCATACTCCATCCACCTCATTCTCATGTCAAAATTTAAAGTGTGATGTCTTACTACAAATGAATAATACATGTTATGGATTACAGGGCAGTTCTTATGTTCTTCCATTCCATTTCATAAACTGAATCCATTCCATTTCATCATCCACTTCATACACATCATGTCTCATCATCCATCTTCATTCATTCATATAACATCTCACTTATATCCCAAACCATTCCATTCCATGATTAAAATACTCTACAGGTACATTCTGCAGCTTAACAGACATTCTGCAGCTGATCAGACTTTCCGCAGCCAGACAGTCATTCCGCAGCTACAAATCCTGAAGGCATTAGTCAGCAGACATTAGAGTTGCAACAAAATGATCCAGTGTATCCATAAATAAGAAGAATCAAGAAGGCTTATGAAGACTCTTCCAAAGAAGACAAAGACCACAAAAAGAAAATGAAAAGCAGAGGTAACAAGTTTTCATTATAATGACATTTCATAAGGTTTAGCATAGTTTTAGTTATGAATCATTCGAAAAAGTTGTTTTAATTATTTTTATTGATCATGACCAATATACCCTCCACAAACTTTGGATTAAAATCTCTCATTTCAAATTCTATACCCGACATCATTTAAGCGGTTAAAATGGCTGAAGTGTTTGATTTCTTCACGTCACCCAACCAAATCATTCAATGATGATTTTCTTTTCCGTTGTAAAAATCCCCGCCGTCTTTTCACTCATTAATTCGTTTTATCCACCTCACTCCATTAACTCATTTCCGTAACTACTTCCATCACTCCATTCTGTAGCCAGCACTTCATTCCACAAAATAGAGATATTCCTATCACCGTGAGCAGAGCAAAGGGTATATCAGTTTGAATTTCAAAACCCTATCACCGTGAGCAGAGATTGAGCATTATCACTGTAAACGCAGAGGTATAGCAGTGTAGAATTTGAAGCCATTTGTCACTAGGAGACAGAGGTATAGCAGTGAAGAATTTGAAGCCATTTGTTACCGGGAGACAGAGGTATAGCAGTGTGGAATTTGAAGTAATTATCACCAAGAGACAGAGATATATCAGTGAGGAATTTGAAGCCATTGTCACTGTCAACCAGAGGCATATCAGTCCGAATTTTGAAGCCATTGTCACTGAGAATAGAGTTATATCAATTCAAAGGTGGAAGTTATTGTTTCCGTGGGTAAAAAGAGTATTAACCTGAACATTGAAGAAGAAATTATGGGCCTTATTGTAAGAACCGAACCAATAGGTACAAAATACCTAGAAGGCTACCCTCAATGTAAAGAAATGTTGCAACAGATAGGATGGCTACAATTTCTTGAGAAATTTAATGGCTTCCACAAAGAAGTCACTAAAACATTTGCAAGATCATTTCAAGGAGCTGAGGTTGAAGTGGGGGATGTTAAATTCACTGTCACTGAAGTTTTCATTGCAGAAGCTACGAGATTTCTTAGAAATGGAGAGAGATGGTTCAAAAGCAGAGAATTCCATAATGACTCCTGGAAGCAAATTCTAAAATCACCAGGTATGGATATCACTGTGTTTAAGAAGGGAATTCCAAGTTCTGAATTGAAAAATAAATGGAGAAACATACTGCTTATTTTGAAAAAATTTATTACATGTGAGGGTAGATATGGCACATTTTATGTTTAACACATTAGACTGATAATGCATTTTTTGGGGGAAGACTTAAACTTACCCTATTTCTTGCTTCAAAGTTTGAAAAAGATGGCTTCTTGTGTTCAAAGAAGGGTTCAATTTTTAGAGACAACTCTATATCATCATGGCTTGGTTAAAATTTTTATTGAACACCATTTAGCCAAAACAAATGATACTTGGGACAATTTCTTGATAAGAAATCATTTTGAAGAGCCAAAAGAGCCCTCACCTGAACAACAGCCTACAAGGAGAAGCAGAAAATGGAGAGCTTCAAAAATTGAAATTGACAAAACAGTCCAGGAATGTAGTGAGGAAATCATCTTAGAGAAGTTGACTCAAATCAAGAGACAACTTAAGAAAGAGAAGGTAATCAGGAAATCTACCACAGAGAAAGGAGAGGGATCTTCCCAACCAAGAAGAAGCCATAGACTAAAGGGGAAACTAAGGAAAACTCAGATCAAACAAATAGGGGTGATAAATATAGAAGATGAGGAAACATCTATTGAAGAAGATGTTGAAGAGGATTTTAATGAAGGAACCCCTAAAATTGACCCTGCTCAGCAAGAAGTTTATGACTATGTTGAAACTTTGGAAAGGAAAGCTTCAGAGAGTAGAGAGAGAACCCCTATTCCTCCACTGTCCGAAATAGATGTGTTAAGAAGGGATAGCTATGAGCTGGAAATACTTAATAGACACATCAAAAATGAGAATGACATTCTAAAGGAACAAGTCAAACTCAAAACTGATATGAACTCAACCTTATCCCTACATATAGACAAAGTGGAAAAGGCTAATGAAAAGTTGAAAAAGAGGAACAAGAAGCTAATCAGGGCACTTATCAACTTAAGGTTCAAACTTGTCATCAGAAAACCCAAAAGATCTTTAGCTTCTAGGCAAAGAAGAAGGAGAGTATTAGATGTTCTTGCAGAAGCCTCTGAGTTTATAGGATAAGTTGCATGAGGACATGCAAGAAGTCAGCAGTGGGGGTATGTTGAGCCTCAAGATTATGCTTTCTTTTATCTTAATTTACCTCATTTTCCTTTGTCCATTGTTATCCTAGACCCAATTGATCAATGAATTTAGTTAAAATTACTTTTAGAATGATTAACATGTCTGACTTGCTAAGTTTTGTGATTTTTGTCATTATAATGCATTTTGACCGGAACTAGCTGCAGAATGCAGACATTCCATAGCTAACCGGAAATTCTGCAGCTGTCTTCACATTTAGGCATGTTCCAGGTGGCTTCTCAAGAAAAACCGCATATGGGTATATTCCACGTCATGTCTACATTGTTCGTTGCTCACCATGAAGGAAAAACCGAATTCTGGATATGGTTTTGGTACGTGGGAACACATTTAGGAAAGCAGACTTCTAATAGGACTGTCTTAGTCCAGATTTCCTTTTCCTTTTTACGCAGCCACTTCAAGAGTCCTAATGTGATTTCGATAAGGAAAGACAATGATCCTGGAATTTTTGCAAGTCTTGTTATGTAAATTTGTTATAAAAACACTTGGGAAACCGAGAGCTAGGCTAGATTTTGTTCCAGATTTTGCTTAGATTTTGTGCTACATTTCTGAAGACGCAGATTGCTCTGTTCAAGTTATTTCACCTTTAATGAAGAATACAGTGTTGTTTTGAAAAGCGTTGAGTTGATTTGGTGTTAGATTCCGTCTGGTGGTAGAGGGCCCCTGCCTCCTGCACGGTTTTACTTGCGTAATTTAGATAAGTATCTTCGTTGTCTTTACGTTCTTGAAGTTTGAATTCGTAGTTGTTTTCATTAGTCACTATAGTTATACTCATTCTAAAAACTCTTCCAAAAGAAGAATCTCTTCCAAAAGATCAAGATAATTAATGGGAAATAACTATAGTGTTGTAGGATTTAATTGTAATCTCTTTTTTTCACCATCACAGTTATACTTATGCTAAGCACTCTTCCAAAAGAAGAAACTCTTCCAAAAAATCCTTATGATGTCTTAAGCATGATTGTGATCCTGAATGTTTCAGTTGTGTGTTTGCACTAAGTACCATAGCTGTTTCTGCTCTTAAAACACTCTTCCAAAATATCATAATGATGGGTAGGAGATAGCTATGATATCTTAGTTTTTAATTGCTTTTAGTCTTTATGTTTGCATTTGCACTGAATTATACAGTTAGGATTGTTCTAAGAAACTCTTCCAAAATACCAATCATGATGGACAAACAGGCTGTATAATTCCATAGAATAATGCATGATATCTTAGTTAGAATGCTCTGGAGTCTAATTGCATTTAACTCATGCTCTGTTATTTTGTTTTGAGTTTGATAATGACTTGTTAGTTCAGCACTGTTTTAGACTAGTGACATCTTAAATTCAGTATTAGCTTAACTCATTGCATTTGCACTCCACATTTAGTTGTTGTCAATTGCATATTAGGTTACTTCAGTTGTTAGACTTAACAAAACATCCTTCATTATTTACAAACTTCTTCTTGTTCCAATTCTATAATTGATTCATAAACATAGGAACAGAAGACAGTATCATTTCAAGGCCTGAGGTACTTTTGCAACTTCTTTACTACTTCATAAAAAGAACCTTTTCTCAAAAGACTACTTTAAAAAGAAATCTATAACTCTTGCGCGAGGTTTAGTGACGATTAACTAAGTTGCAGAATAGAGTTAGGAACTAGTCTTAGAGTAGAGATCTTATGATGGTATCAATGTTTTCCTCCAAATATGCTTCAACAAATCTCTAATCATGGATAAAATGTTGCATCATTATAAGCTAGTTGTTTAATTGTTTAGATTAGGATAATTTGCATACTTATTTGACCATTTCTTAATCTCTTTCAAAATATCTTTGACAAAAGAATTGGACAAGTTAGATTTATGTTTTGATTCATTTTCTAGAAGTCATTATCAAGCTTTGTTTCTGTTTAGTCATAGTTTAGATTTGATTTTGTTTCAGTAGTTTCCTTTGCATTCACCACTTGTCATCAACCAATTAGGCTTCACTCTGTTTTAATCATTAGCTTCTTTCCACTAGCTTTCTAGTCATTTTCCTTGTGAACATAAAACTACCAAAAGATCAAAAACATCATAACTCATCACAAAAGACCAAAAACATCATAAAACACTAAACACAATGCATTAAGAGACAAAACACCTAGCCGCGTATATACGCTAGTTTACTGAAGTAAAGTAGCGTATGGGTTTTAAGGAATGAAAAAGTAAAAAGATTTGATTATGCAGTAAATACTGATTCACCCCCCCCCTCTCAGTATTTTTCCCAACACCTTGAAGCTGAGAAAAAATATAGAAAAATTTTAGTGGGTAGTGATGTGTGTTAGATTCAAGTTTAAGGTGGAACGAGAGAAAATGGATGAGTGGAAGCTGTCAAAATGTCTAAAACACAGGAAATTCCCAATTTTGACTGTGAGAATAGCCTGTGCAATAGTAGGACAAGTTTGTGTGTTGAAAAAGGGTTTATGGGGTTGAGTAAAAATTATGAAAATAATTAAAAGAGTAGGATGGTGTCTTTTCTCCATAATGAAGGTGCAATTAAGGAAAATGGATGAGTGGAAGTCATTCAAATCCTCAAAATATAGTCATTTCCCAATTTTGGTTGTGGGAAAAAATAGTGAAGAATTGTTTTTGATTTTTTGAGGGTCATGAAGCTGGACAAAAAAATTGATAAAATTTCAGAGGGTATGCTGACACCTTAGCTCCACAATGAAATTGGAATGAGTGAAAATGAATAATTCTATGTCCTTAATTAATATTCATAATTATCTTTTAGCTAATTAGAATATTAATTTTTGTTTTTGTCAACAAGATAAATGAATAAGAGGGTAGAGGAACCCATAAATGTCTTTAGTAGGAATAAAACCACTTCTTAATATGAATGTGGATCAATGCATATAGATAGGGTCAGGATGAATAAACCACTTGGTGTGAATTTGGCTTAGTGAATGTGGGTGGGGTCAATTTGACCAAATCAACAATGCAGCCATGGAGGTAGTGGAGACAATGGAGGACAACGCAGTCATAATGAAGATTAGTGGCCATGTGTGTGGCATCATTATTGTGTGGGGCCAAGATATTGAGGGCTCACAAGCATATAAGGAAGGGGATGGAAACCATATAAAGCATTCTGAATATTGTTTATTAATTTTCCTTATGACTTTCTGCATGCTTCAGCTGTTTAGCTAAGTATATTTTGTTGTTTAGCACACGAGTGTTTCCAAGCGAAAATCCAAACCTCATCCTTGGGTTGCTTTGAGTGTCCACTCAAGAAAGTTTCTTGAGATGCATTTCATCATCAGGTGTTAGGCCAATCTTTAGACCCTATCAGCAGCTCCATCTCCTTTAGGAATTGCACAATCCAGGAGGGAAGATCTATTGGAGGAGCAATAACCCAAGTTTCTTCGCTTGGAATCCAGTGAAGGGAGTAGCCCTTCATCCAGGAATTTTATTGGGAGGGGTAACAACATATTTCTCATCATTTCAACCACCTCCAAGCAGTCTCCCAACTGCAGTGTGTAAATCGGCCCTAGGGCTGCATTTTCCATTATTGTCATTTCTTGAAATCCTTTCTATGTTTTTTTGGGTTTTCATCATAGAGACCGGATTCCAAATCCTCGCATTTTCCAAGCACCATACCAGATTTATCTAGGCACCCCTTTTCATCCAGTAGTTACATTTCCATCATTTCCAGTAGGGGCAGTGCAGTAGGGTCTCCAACAAATCAACAGTTACGCAGTGTTCCTAGTGGGAGGAATTGAGGGTCACTCTAGCCATCTTTGTCGTCTTGAGTGCTACTACTTTTTAGCACTGTTGTACTTGTATTACACATTCTCATTAATAAAATTGATCAGTTCTTTCTGGTTTATTTTATGGTGTTTTAATATTCCAGCATTATTGTTTTATTTTCTTTGTATTACTATCATTTTCCTATTTGGAATATTACACCTTAAAAACTCTAAAACACAGTCACCTTAATATTGACAATTTGACTGTGAGAATGATAAAATAGTTTAGAATTTTAGGGTTTTAATAGTTTGATTTGATGTCAAGGATTATGTGTGGGAATAGGTATATGTAGATGGGCATGGAGGATGTAGGTTTGTAGTTTGTGGGATAGGTTAGGGTTTGGGTTAAATAGGGTAGGGTTTTGACAAAAGATATATATAATTTTTTTATGTGGACAGTGAAGAGATGGAGAAGGCATAAAAGACATATAAAAATAATTTAAATTTGAGCCAAAATTAGAAAAATATGTAGACTTACCTTTTCAAGTAACTAGACCAATGAATGGAGGTCGGAATCTAGGGTTTCAAGGCTTCAACAACACCGGATCTAGCTACCTACACGAGCATAACAAATCTTTTTCCCTCACCCACAGGAGCATAACAAATATTTTTACACTACCCAGAAGCATAACATTGTTGCTTCTTCTCACTGACAGGAGCGTAAAAAGAGAGGTTTTATACCTCCACAAAAGTGTAACAATGAGCTTATTCACACTGATAGGAGCGTAACAATAGAGTTTTTCACTCCTCAAAAGCATAACAATGCACTTCTTCACACTGATAGGAGCGTAACAAGAGAGGTTTTCATGCCCACAGAAGCGTAACAACACTTTTTCCCTCACAGGCAGAAACATAACAAAAGGTTCTTCTTCACCACAACAATGTAAAATCATGGTTTTCTTTAGAGTTTGTGAGAGAATCTTGAGAGTATAGAGAGGTAATAAAAGTGGTTCTCGCACATATGAAAGGATAACAATAAAATAATAATGAAGTTGTCTTTCCCTTTATAATCTTTGACAACCTTTACCTTTTCCCTTTGACATTTACATTAACATTTAAATATTTTTCACTTGAACAATGACTATTTACTCCTTCACATGGGATGAAAAAGAATTAAAATTTAATTTCCTTCACTCTCCTTGACTTTCAAAATGACCCTTTTAAACCTTTTGTGCAACTTGGAGGATGACATGTTGGCTTTTTAAAATGAGGTAAGAAGACAGAGTAACACTTTTTGAATTGTTTGACATGAAAGGTGAATTTTTGGCTCTTTAAGTAAAATGAGAGGCAAAATTTAACCTCTTTTGCATTCCTTGACACTTGATATGACCTTCTTAGGCTTTTAAAATGATACCTTGAGACAAATTTTCTCCTTTTCATGAGACATCAAGACTGTTATTAAAAACTTTAAAAATCTTTCACCTTTGGACTTTCACATTGGATAGTGACTCTTCAAAATAGATAAGATGTCTTTGAAGCTCTAAATGACACTCTTTTTCATTTGACTAGGAAAGTAAGTCAAAATAACCTCCCTTGGAGCTCTGATAGTGGATGTTGACTTTTTTATCCTTTAAAAGACACATTGAGATGAAGTTATTCAATTTTCATGAAACAGTGAGACAGAGATGAGATGTTTGAAAAAATTTCTTGAAATTCGATACATATGAAACAAGAAAGATGGATTTATTTGAATTTAATAAACTTGCTTGCTCCTTCATTAGGGTTTCATGGATGAAATGGAGGATTACTGACTTATGTTTAGTGAAAATTTGAAGATTATTCCAAAGGAAAGAAACCTAGACTTGACCTAAATGAAATGAAATGACAACCCTAGACCTGTTGAATGATGATGATGGAGATGGTGACCTTGAAACTAATGATGGAAATGGCCTTGAAAATGATGATAATAAATGAAATGAAGGAGCATCATACATGGTTTAGCATTCTTCAGTGACCAAAATTATTTCTGAGAACTGGTTCGAAAAAGTAAAAAAATTGACCTTGACCTAATGGAAAACAACTGAAAGAGTCATTTGATCACTAACATACCTAGGCTAACAAGGGGAAGGGTGTCAAAAGGGGAAAAAATATTCATAGCCTAGGAAAGTCTAGTCTAGGATAGGGTTTATGGAAAAAATATGAAAATGAGAGATAGGGGTGAGGAAAATGATTAGGAATTTGTATAACATGTGGGGAAAGTTGAGTGATCTTCAATTTTAGGGTTTTTCTCAAGAATGTTTCAATGAGATTGTGAAACCAGGAAAATGAAACCAAAACCTTAGAAGAGGGAATTGATCCTTCCAAGCACAAAGTGAAGACAAAAGAGGAAGTTTAAGGGCCCACTTACTTGTATATGATACACTAGAACCTGTATTTTCTGAATAATTCCTCTGAATTTATGATTTTTTCCTCCTTAAATAAAACGTAGCACCTCTGGTAAAAGCGTAGCGCAGAAAGTGTGCATTGAATTCGTAGTGCAATAGAGAGATGAGGTACTTTGGTAGAAAAAAAAATTTGTTCTAATGGTGCAAGAGTCTTTGAAGGTGGAGATAGTTTTCTTGAAGATGGAATGAGCATATTAGAGGCTCATTTGGTCTTTTGTAGCTTGGAAATCAATTTTCTCTTCATAGTGGTGTAGTGGCCCCACCAAGTCCTTTTAATTTTTGATTTGAAACTATAGATTTAGAACCTTTTCAAACATATTACATGATGATAGAAATGAAATTACACTTTTAAAACCTTTATTGAACATTTTTCACTATTACTACTCCTTCAATGTTGAATTTGATGGTGAAATGACTGATTTTTATGATTTTGACCCTAATACTTAATGATGACACTACATGCAATGAGTTGAATGATGACCATGGTGATGTGACTAAGATGGTAATGAATACATTTCAGTGATGACACCTCAAAATGAATGATAGCAAGACCAAAAAATGTACTAAAAGGAGTAGTAACATACCTAGACGCACTAGCCAATGACCAAATTTTTATTTGAATGCCTACTAAAACCATAAAAATTTGACCTAAGACCCTAAAAAAAACCTTGTAAGAACACATTTGATCACTGGTGACTGGCAGGACTAGAATAGACTAACAACTGTGATATAAGACTTTATTGTAGTGTATCAATGTTGAGTTCTTCTCTTTGTTACTATGTCTTACAACTCTTCAAGATTGTTCTAAGATGTGCATTATCTTCACCCTCCAAAGGGTATGGATAAGTATTGGAACCTTCTAGGTCAACATGATTTTCCATCTCTCTGTCGTGGTCCAAGATTCCTTTAATCCTGCATGATAGCATATTTATGTCTTATCTCCACAAGTATCTTCTTGCAACATCTCCTTGATGACCTCCTTGAACACCATCTTCCATGTTAGGATGATAACACCTGCAAATGAAGTTCACTTGTGACAAGTGTTGAAAATGGCACCAAGAAATATTCTAATTTAATTTTCCCTTGAATTAAATTAGAAGAAAATTGTAATTCCACATCACATGACAACTTGTATGAGTTAACTAAGTTATTTTTATCTACTTGGTTAAGCTAATTCGAGTTGAGGATCTAATTCCACATCACATGACAGCTTGTATGAGTTAACTAAGTTATCTTTACTTACTTGGTTCAGTTAATTCGAGTTGAGGATCTAATTCGAGTCATGTAGAGTGGCTCCTACAAAATAGGATCCTTGTTTGAGTTTATTTTGAGTTTTAATTAATTAATTTAGTTTATCTGAGTTAAATTCTATTTAACTAGTTCAACTATTGGGGGAACTAGTAAGAGGTCTAGTAGTGATTTTTCTACTGTATGATCAATCAGTTAACTGATGATTTAGCCATAAATAACTCATGCATGTAAGAACTAAGAGTTACTTGGCTGATATTGGAGTTCAAGGGAAGTTTAATATCACTTTCATAATCATCCAAATTGTAAAAATGGTGCATGCAGTCAGAGAAATTCCCTAGATATATTATGCCATATTGGATGGGGATTTCCCTAATTAATAGGGGCTAATTACCCAAGGAAACAACACAAGGAAATAGGGATCTGGGAAGGAAGAAAATTGGCTAAGTATTGGCCTAGGCTTGTCTAGGAATCAGTGAGGCGGATAGAGATAGTGCAGAGGTTTCTCTAATTTAAGAAAAGAATTGTAATATTGTCATATTTTCTTACTAATGCAACATACATATAACAAGGGTTTTAGCAGTGTATTTCGCCATGAAATCATACTGTAATGTGTTGATTGAATTCTTTCTCTTGTATTATTTTTTATTTTGTGATTATTTATTGGTTTTCAAAATTGGTAGATTAGATTCAAGTATGTTTTTTTATCATATTCAATTGGCAGTTTGAATCTACAAGGAATTCCTATATGGTATCATAGATGAATCACTATAGAAGAGAATTATATGAGTTTGTACTTGCAGGAGGAATAGGTTTTGCAGATCTCTTCTCCATAGCTAGCAGTGGGATTAGGATGGAATTCTATGGTCTAAGTCTCAAGTATGCCCTTGAGGATATCTTGAAATATATTGTAGAAAATCCACATAGATTCAACTGATCTTGTAATATGATAAAACAAAATACTGAATCAATTATAAAAATTGCAGAAACCAATTACGTTCACACAATCACATGAAAAATAAAGAGAAATAATTTCAATCACACACCACAAATATGTATCTAGGGAAATCCTTAGCTAAGAAACCCATTATATGTATATTTCATTAAGTCAAGAATATGAAATAATACAATGATATTTCCCTTCCTGAGAAACCTTTGCAATATCTCTAGTTGTCTCACCCTGATATTGGAAATTTTGGTCCAATAATTAACCAAAAAATTGCACCTAATTGACCAGACTCACTGTTACACCATTTTTTGGTCATCTAACCTATCATCATTAGATGGACCCAAGTACACCATGTAAGACCAATTATTGTTAGGGCTATTAGTTATGCATAGCTAAAGTGGTCCTTTTTCGTACGCTTCGACGAAGGATTCATACTAACACTCACTTACACATTCCTTAGGGAATTGAGCCCCTATTAAATAGGAAATTCCCACTAATTGATTGGCCAACACATCCAAGGCATCCCGATGACTTTATGCATGACCTGTACAATTTTATAATAGTAAAATTAGTAGTCTTCTTCCCTTTAACTCCAATATCAACTAGGAATTCCTTAGAACTGACATGCAACAACTACTTCCAGATAATTAGCAGTTATCTAATTGATCACTACATGTGAATTAAATTATATTTAATTCAATGGACCTCTCACTAGGTCATCCATAAATTAGAACTAGTTAAACTGATTTTAACTCAAATAATTAAGTTAAACAATTAAAACTCAAAATAAATTGCAACTAGACCCCCTAAAACTTAGATTGAACTCTACATGCCTCCATTTTTACCCCACCCTCGAATTGACTATGCTAACTAAGTCTTCCCAACTCAGTTAACTCGTACATGTTGTCATGTGATGTGGAATTACAATTTCCTTCTAATTTAATTAAGGGATAGTTAAATTAAAATCCCTTTTGATGCCATTTTCAACACTCCTTCTCAACAAGAAATGAATTCAACTCTATCCTGATCTGGTACCTTTGGAACGTCCTACATGCAATACTTCTCTCTAGTGTTGTTGCTACTACAAATTCTGAAACTAAAAAGAATCGAACCTAAATCAATATGATGCATCTGTCACCAGAGTCTTTGACTGCTACTAGCTACTACACTGTCTACTAAAAAATTTGCGTTGTTGTTGACTCTGCATCTGTGCCATCTACGCTACTTCCAACTCTGCTCTACGCTCTAGTATTTTATTGTTGCTAGTCTTTGCATATATCACTCTGAAATTTGACTACATTAACCGCCACTAATCCATCCTACTACTATGTATTTTGGATTCTCATAGGAATGTAATGATCCATGAGAAAAGACATCTAAATGGACCCTACCCACATTTTTTCACTCTTGGGATTATTTCTTCACATTGTCCCACCTCTCACTTGGAGGTATGGTTGCATGTGCTCCCTCTGCCCACTTGGCTAAAAATTCACCCCTACTGGAGGTATCTACTTGAGTGGTTGCCTCCAGTCAGTCTCCTCTCTCCTTCTTCAATTGTGGCTGTGACAAAAATTTCTAAGGCTACTACTGAGGTTGCATGTTGAGAGGTAATTCATGCTCCCTATCAACCACCAAGTCTCTAACATTTTATTTTCTCTTCAAAGTTTTGCATGAATCTTCAACCTCGAGAGCATACAGGTTCTTGAATTGCGCATTGATCTGTTTCACATGTCCCATGGCGATGTATCTAAGGGAAACCTTTCCTTTTCTAAATATCACATCATAGCCATGGTCTTCCAATACCACTACAGAAACAAGATTCTTATTTATTCCTTGAACAAACAAAACATTAGTAAGTATGAGAGGGGATCCAAAATCCCTCTAAAATTTAACTGTACCTATGCTAGTAGCACTATATTATCTATCATCTCCAAAATCTATATTATGCTTGAGGTATTTCTCCTCCAATTCATTGAAGAGATCTCTATTTCTTGTCATATGGAATGAGGAACTTCTATCGAGATACCACCTCCATCCCATTATAGTGTTGGCCATACATGAAATGAGAGTAAAATAAAGCTCTAACTATGAAGCTAGAGCTTCACCTGCTACTGATAATGTAGGATCCTTCTTGCTTGCCTTCTATGGACATTTCATGGCATAGTGACCATACTCATGACAATGAAAACACTTGATGTTGGACAAGTCTTTATTCTTTCCCTCTATTCCTCGACACTTCTTTCCCTTTGATTTCTTTCCTCTATCGAATAATGAAAAATCATCTTCTTTTCCTTTGGAATAGGTCTTTTCTTTGGTGTTCCACCTTATCTCTTCGTGTACCAAGTCAGACCACAATCACTCCCACTCTGGTAAATTATTCCTCCAATTCACCGAATTCTGGTAGTTGTGCTAGATATTGGGAAGGAATAGAAGTGTTAATCTCACCAAATCATCCTGGGAAATGGTCACAACAACACTTACAATCTCATATCGAAATTCAGTGAACTTCATAAAGTATTTTGGTATTGTCTCTCCCTCCTCTATCTTGATATTTCAGAGCTTGTCCTTTAGCGCCAACTTCCTGTGGTCATTGTTATTCTGAAAATAAACCTGTTAAGGCCTTCCACACAGCATATGGAGGTTCATTTACATGTAGGTTTGAGACAATATGATCGTGATGTCCTTCTAATAGAATCTTTCTCGCATTTTCTATATTCTTCTTCCATGCATCAAGAAGTTGAGCATATGTTGTTGCGGGCATGGGAATATCACTCTCTATGAATTCCTTCAGTACGTTGTCCTCCAGCACTAAATCCATCATGTGCTTACATGACTACTCTCAAATTCATATTCGAGACTCAATCCACAGAAATACATCTTGATCTGTTTTTGACCCTAAATAATAAATCTGCAAATTTGATTCACATGTTAAACAAAACCCGGGTTCTTCTCTTCTATAGTGATTCATGTTGTGATACCATGTGGAAAATCCACATAAATTCGATTGATCTTATAATATGATAAAAAAAAATAATGAATCAATTCTACAAATTTTAGAAACCAATTATGATTGCACAAAAACATGAACAAGAAATAGAAATAATTTCAATCACACAATACAAAGATGTATTTGGGGAAAGCCTTCGCTAAAAAAACTAATATATGTATATTTCATTAAGTCAAGAATATGAAACAATAGAATGCTATTTCCCTTCCTAATAAACCTTTGCGCTATCTCTGATTGTCTCACCCTGATCCTGGTAAGTTTGATCCAATACTTAACCAAAAACTTGCACCTGAACGACCAGCCTGGCTTACGCATTCTTGAGGGAATTGAGCCCCTATTAAATAGGATATTCCTAGCCTTACTTATAACTGACATGAAAAAAATATTTATGGTGAATTATCAGTTATCTAATTGATTGCTGCATATGAATTAAATCATATTTAATTCACTCGACCTCTCACTAGCTCATCCATCAATTAGAACTAGCTAAACTAATTTTAACTCAAATAATTAAGTTAAATAATTACAACTCATAATAAACTGTAAATAGACCCCCTAAAATTTAGAGTGAACTCTACATGCCTCAAATTTGAACCCCAACTTGAATTGATTGAGATAACTAAGTCTTCCCAACTTAGTTAACTCATACAAGTTGTCATGTGATGTGGAATTACAATTTCCTTCTAATTTGATTAAGGGGAAAATAAATTAGAATCCATTTTGATGCCATTTTCAATATTTCTTGTTTCAATTTTCAACATATGTTTCCTGGAGACACTAGGTTGAAGCATTCTTGGAATATAACAGATTGATGGAGTTCATTGATAAGGACATCTCGAAACCATCTACAACTGATGCACATGATCTAGTAGAGTGGAAGAAGTGCGCTGCAAAGGAGAGAAGGATTCTACTAGAAGGTGTTCGAGATCATATTGTCTCAAACCCCCATGGAAAGGAAACTCAATTTGCAATGTGGAAGGCCTTAATTGATTTTCTTCAGAAAAAAAGTGACCATAAGAAGGTGGCACTGAAGGAAAAGCTCAGGAAAATCAAGATGGAGAAAGGCGACACAATGCCAAAGTACCTAACCAAGTTCACCCAATATCAGGATGAGATTGGAAGTGTTTGTGTTATAGTTGTTTAAGATGATCTGGTGAGCCTAGAACATCTAGGCCTTCCAAAGAGCTGGCATAGCTAATAGGATTTAGTAAATGAGAGGGGTAAGCTACTAGAGTGGTAGCGTTTGTAGTCTGAATTGGTATAATAAGATATTCAGTGGAACACTAGATATGGATCCTCATCCAAGCATGATGATTAGGAGAAATGTGCTTTGGATGTAAATTCAATGAAAGGGAAAGGGAACTTATCCCATTCCATATCATATTCTAATCAGGCACGCAAGAAGAAGGACTTATCGAAGATTAAATGTTTTCACTGTCATGATCTGTGAAACTATGCCACAAAGTGTCCATACAAGAAGTTTGACAATAAGCCCTCAGGAGGAGAGGAAGGTGAAGCTATTTTTTCAAATTTCAAGTTATATTTCACCCTCATTGCATGCATGGTGTTATCGATGATTAGTAGTGTGTGGTACCTATATAATGAATCCTCATTCCATATGACCAACAACAAAGAGTTATTCAGTGACGTAGAGGAGAAGGACCTCCAAATGGACATCGATATGGGAGATGACGGAAGGTATAGCATGCCCGACATCTGTACTGTTACTTTTCAAATGGATTCTAGTTCTCTCACATTGAAAAATGTCATGTATGTTCTAGGTTTGAAGAATAATTTAGTTCCAGTTTCTATGTTGGAAGACCGTAGAAACGATGTCATTTTTAGAAAAGGAAAGGTCTTCCTTCATCACATAGCCACGGGACTTGCGAATAAGATCGAGGTTTGGGTAAAGAACCTCTACAAATTGGATGTAGATGATTGTGCTTCCTTGAGAATGAAAGCAGAGAAGGTGCAGAGTCGAGACATTAGTGAGTTATGGCATATAATATTAGGTTATCTACACTATATAGTTTTGAAGATCATGCAACATATTTCTATAGGACTTCCCAAGGATTCACTTGAGCAGTGTGATACATGCAAAGAGTGTACATTGGGGAATTACACCAAAGAAAAATTTCATGAAAAGGAGAGTTGAGTGCAAGAGATCCTTGAAAGAGTTCACTCATATGTGTGTGGACCATTCTTGATGGCCTCCACGACCAAGCACATGTATTATGTGATTTTTGTAGCTGAATTTTCACTCAATTTTTGGATATTCTTAATGCAAAAGAAATACCGGACGTTCTCAAAATTTGTAAGTTCAAAGCACTTGTTGAGAAAGACACAGGCAGGAAAGTGAAGGCTCTCAAGAGTGAAAATGGTGGAGAATATGTGTCGAATGAATTCAAGATCTTTTGTGCATCCGAAAGAATTTGGTGAGAGTAATAACACACCATAACCCACAACAAAATGGGGTTGCAAAAATAAATAACAAAAGCATTGTCGGAGTTTCATGTGCAATGTTGCATGATCAGTGCCCATCGTTTCACTTGTAGGTGGAAGAATGCAACACAACAGTATATGTGCAGAATAGAATTCCTCATCAGATTCTTTGGGATGAGTACACCTGAGGAAGCTTTTTCAGGTAAGAAACTAGATGTGGCACACTTTAGAATCTTTGTTTCATCAGTTTACTTTCATGTTTCCAAGGATGCATGGAAAAATCTAGAATCTGCAGTTGAGTTGGGAATATTTGTGGGGTACATCGATACACCTCACAACTATCGGGTATACCTTCCATCTCAAAGGATGAAAATGGTTCATAGAGATGTGAAATTTGTTGAAGGGAAGACCATTTGAATTTCTCTTTAGAGGTAGCTTTAGTTGCATGTAGATGAGGAGATTTTAGCTCCAAAATAAGAACCTCAAGATGTGGAGCAACCATAATAAAAGGAGCAGAGAGTCAAATAACCCACTGATGCAAAGACATCCATAGATGGAAGGAAGCACACCAAAGATATTGATAGGTTGATGCATGATGCTATAGGGAATGTGGGAGCACCCAAATCATAGCACAGGAAGAGGAGGTCACCAAATTGGTACACTCTCTACATTGCTCTTATGAGCGAGAGTGTAGAGACTGAGTTGTCCTCATTCAAGGAAGCAGTGCAGAAATCACTATGGGTTGATGCCATGGTATAATAGTATGACCCCATTATTAGGAACAGTGCATGGGAATTTGTGCCAAGACCGAAGGACAAGTCATTTGTAGGATCCAAGTGGATATACAAGGTGAAGAAAGTAGTAGATGGGAGTGTCGAGAAATATAAGGCCAAATTTGTGGCCAATTGTTTCTCTGAGGTGGACAGAATATATTACGAGGAGACCTTTTCTCTAGTATAAAGGTACTCTTCAACCATATCTATTCTAGTGCTTTCAACGCATGTGGGATGGAAAATACATCATAGGGATTTAAAGACAACCTTCCTCAATGGAGTGATTGAGGAAGAGGTGTGCATAAAGTAGCTGGAATGATTTGAGACCTTTGACATAGAGTCACATGTGTATAGACTCAAGCGAGCACTGTATGGATTGAAGCAAGCACCCTGTTCTTGGTACACCATGATCGAAAACTATTTAACTGGGTTTGGCTTCACACAAAGTGAAGTAGATGCAAAACTTTACCATATTATGGTTGAAGGTAAATTATTGATTATAGTACTATATGTTGATGGTTTAATTCTAACAGGTGATGAGAAGCTGATAAAATCTTTCAAAGAAGATTTCGCAAGAGAGTTAGAGATGAAAAACATGGTGCTCTTAAATTATTTTCTTGGTTCGGAAATTTGGCAAAGAGATGGGGAACTATTTGTCTCTCAAGGCAAGTATGCCAACGAGATACTGAAGAAGTTTCACATGGAGAGAAAAAAACCCATGGATACTCCTCTAGCAAGGAACTAGAGAAAGGAAGATGCTACATCATGTGAAGTGGTAGAAACTACCATTTACAGGAAACTTGTGAGTTCACATGTGTACTTGGTGAATACACGGCCATACATGTGTAATGCGGTTAACCAACTTAGTCAATCAATGGTTAAGCCAACCAAACTCTATTGGAATCTAGCCAAACATGTGTTGAGATACCTCAAAGGCACCACTCAATTTGGTATTTGGTACATGCGGACAAAGGGAGTGAATTTTTGAGGCTTCACAGATGCACATTGGACAGGGAGTCCATCCAACAGGAAGAGCACATCAGGAAGAATATTTAGTATTGGGTCAACAACAATTTCTTGGTACAACAGGAAGCAGAGATCAGTTGCACTCATTTTACCATAAGCATAGTACATGGTTTCTAGTCAAATATCTTGTGAGGATATCTAGATGAGGAAGACCCTTTTTGGGTTTTTTGGTCAACAGATAGATCCTACAGTGATTTATTGTGGCAACCAAAATTGCATCAAACTCTCGGTTAATCCAATTTTTCATGATAGGTCCAAGCATATCGACATCCAGTACCACCATATCATAGATTGGATACAGAGGTTGAACATGATGCTAGAATACATTCCCATAGGGGAACATGATGCATACATCTTGACGAAAGCACTATTAACTGATGATTCTGCCATAAATAACTCATGCATGTCATATATGAGAGTTTCCCAATTGGTATTGGAGTTCAAGGGCAATGTACTATCAATTGTATAATCATCCAAATTTTACATGTGGTGCATGAAGTCAGAGAAAGGCCCTAGATGGATTGCGAAATATCATATGGGTATTTCCATAATTAATAGGGGATAATTACCCAAGGAAACATCATAGGGAAATAGGGATATGGGCTGACACAAAAATGACTAAGTATTGGCCTAGGCTTGTCTAGGAAGAAGTGAGACAGCTAGAGATAGTGCATAGGTTTCTCTGGTTTGAGAAAAGCATTGTAATATTATCATATTTTCTAACTAATGAAATATAAATACAGTGGGGTTTTTAGCTGTGGATTTTCCAAGGAAATCATTGTGTAATGTGTTGATTAAATTATTTCTCTTGTATGCTTTTTTATTTCACTGTCGTTTATTAGTTTTCGAAATTGTTATAGTATATTCAAGTCTATTGTTTTAGAATATTACAATTAGCAGTTTGAATCTACAAGTAATTTCTACAACAAGATGATATCAGTCCCAAAATCACCTAATCTACCTTTTTTTCCCATGCAATATGCTAACTGTGATGGGACATTGTTATTACACGTCATTTTCTCACCATTAGGAAAATGACCACCAATCTGGATCTTTCGCTATTCGATAAAGTGTTCTGAATCATTCCCCTACAATGTTAGAAAGAAAACAATCCCAAAGAGAATGATAATTCTAGATTACATGGTCCAAAACCCACTTTTGAGCATGTGCGTGATTCCCCATCTAGATTATGCGCATATGCAGATCTTACCATTATAGCTAGCACAAATATGCACTTTTTCTTCCACTAGGAACTGCAAAAATAACTTAATGTAAGTAAAAAGAAAAAAACGATTTCTAGAAGCTTGGTTGGAGGAATATTTACCAACTAAAAGCTTCGAGATTATGCTTACTTGGGCCTTGTCCCTATGTTCATGAATAAACCTCCCTCTTTTTGTGGAACCATAATCCCTCCTTTTGAGGATCTCATCCCTTGAGTAGAGGATCTCAAATCTCCTCCTCTTAGCCTATAAATATAACATGGATGATAGGGCTTGGGAGTACTTCTAAATGTAAAATTATGTTTTTGGAATAGAGCTAGAAAGCTTATCATTTAAGGAGATGATTAGAGACCATTGGGAGAAGGCATACATCATCAAGGCTAAGGTTGTATTTCTCGTTGATATTTGAGATTAATACAAAAGAGTGTTTCTTTCCCACTTTATTGTTCAATGGAGTTGATGTATTTATCGTTGATATTTGAGATTAATACAAAAGAGTGTTTCTTTCCCACTTTATTGTTCAATGGAGTTGATGTATTGTGTATTTTTCCATTGATAATGATATTAGGTACTAGTTTCCTTGATCACTAGTATGGGTTTTATTGAGTCATTTTTCTATCATATTCCTTTAATATTTTTTTGCTATTATGTTTGTAGGTCTGGATTCTGAGCATTGAGGAGTTGCATCAAATCATAACAACGATCTTCATTAAGCATTTCTTTTGAAAGGTATGGATCTCATATCTCAACATTCTTGCTTATGATTCAATAGGAATGAACTTAGGGAAATATTTACTAGTTTGTTTGTTTGTTACTAGATTCAGTGATTGAATCTAGGGAGATTTCTCTTGTCCACATAAGCAATTTGTCCGCCATAACAAATTGGAAACTCCACTAGGGAATGATATTTTCTTCATCATCTCCTCCTGTAATTTATACATCTTTTTTTGTAGCCTTGTTTAACTATGATATGAACCCTGAAAGCTTACAAATTCTATATTTTTAGTTTTTTTTTTCTTAAGTTTTCTCATCTTATGCAATTTTTCTTTTGAAAGAGTGCACAAGTTTGTGCACTATTCCTTTAGTAACGATGTGCATGTGCACTGGATCAAAACTGATTTCTGGCACAAATCTTTGAAATTTTTAAAAATTTAGTTTTTCATTTGCAGGGTCAAGAATTTTTTTTATTGTTGTACTTTCTTGGATTTGTTTACATTTTGAAAATATCCACTTTATTTTGATTTGATGCTTTGAGTTGTTTTCTTGAGGAATTATTTATCTTTGCAAATTAGGGTTCATAGTTTGATCTATTGAGTGGATGATTAATCAAAATAAATACCAGTCATTGCTGAGATAACTTGAGTTTTTCCTTCTTCTATTAAAATATTAGATTAATTATTGTTTTCATAATTACAAAGAATCATTAGTATTGTTAAAAGTTAGTATTTTTCAAGGCAACACTTGTGATGTGGAGGTTGTTGTTTTTGTCGAAGTGAATAATAATTATTTATTTTGATAAGACAAAATGATATTCATCTTACAATGATTTGTAATGGCTCATATGGTTCTCAACTTAGGTTCAGAGCTAGTTGCGCACCAACAAAACCTTTATTATCGGCCCTTTCGACAACAACCTCATGTTGTGTAGATCGCAGTCTCACTTGAGGCAATATTATGGGATGTCAGAACCATGTTTATGCATCTAGAGGGACAATGGAGTGTGAATATACTGCTAAAATTCTATCTTAAGCTTATTATCGATTGCGCAAATGCATTTATCTACTTTAATAGTTTATAGTTTATTCATCAATTAAAACTAGCGTTCACTGCGCCTTTATCATCAAGACACAACATAAAGCATAAAATTGACTACACAATGAAGGTAATAAGAAAATACACATATAAACACAATGATTCTCCCAAAACTCTTCTTATTTTATTATGATAAAGCTCTTCAATACATACACTTCTTTGACTTGCGCACACAGCTGCAGGTGGTCTGCGCACAAAGCTCAAACTCTTCAAGGCCTTCATGCACACAGCTGAGGAGCCTTCCTTTAAGAACTAAAATAGACAGATATTCAATAGCTTGCGCTCATCAATAATAACAATATATCTATCCATCTATGAATTCGACTTGACATTACATTACTTTATATAGCCTTTGCATACATACGATACCATGGGTAGACAAAAAATAAAAAATAAACCAAAACCATTTACAAAATGAGGGGCTTCAACCTGCCCCGAAGCCCCAAACCTTCATGCAGTAGATTCATATTTGTTGGAACACGCACTCCGTTTCCTAAAAAATGTGGAGTCTTTGACTCAAAATTTGACCAAGTTGGGTCAAGCCCAACAATTTGTAATTTGTTACATCAAGTTGAATCATGGCTTGTATCTTTTGGAGGAATTAATTGTTTATGTTTAGGTATGAAATAAGTTTTGGAGCTTAAAATTTTTCTTTTTGTAACTTAGATTTTAAGGGAATTATGTTTCATTTAAAAAAAAAAAAATTCCCCTCATGGCTGAGGGGGCAAGAATCATGTATTCTACATTCTCTCTGATTTATATTTTAAAAATGATTCATTGATTCTTTCATTATTGGAAAGTGAATGAAACCTCTCTCTCCTTACTTTAGTTTTGATTCATAGAAGTGGAAAAATAACATTATCATGCTCAATTTCATTCAGTTTTGAGTCTGGTTATAACACCACCAGTTTCACATCCATTGGCCTACTCAGTAAAAAAAAACTTTAAAAAAAAAACGCTAATTAAATAAATTATAATTTTTTTATTTATAGGTCTCATTACACCTACATTAGATCATATAGTAGGGCTTTGGAATATGAAAGTGATTTAACTTTCCAAATTTGCAAAAAAAAATAGAATCCTGTGGTAGGGAGTAAGAACATCTATTATAGTTTGACTCTAGCAAGCCCCTCTTACATGAGATTTAATCGCGATATCATATTGAACTGAGTGAAGTGATCGACCTTGCTTCATTTGGTATGGTAGCGTGATTTTCACGCATTAAAAATGGTACCGAAAGGTACTTGGGAGTCACTTGAAGGAAAAACCTTAAATTTACCATGTTGAGGAACCTTGAAGGGGATTGAGATTTGTTACTCTTCCCTTGCGTGTACATCTAATCTGCAATTCTTCCCCTAGGTTAAATTTTTATATGTGGTAACCTTAGAGACCATTATCTTAGGACTTTTACCCAAGGTGGTGGCAGGAAGGGGGGGGGAGTATCAATTGTACCTAGAGCAGACATTGACTAGGCTCACCTGGACCTTTTTGGAGGGTATTCTTCACTCGAGATGGAATAAGTGAAGTTACTTATGCCAGATCGTAGCCATTAAGAAGTTTTCAGTGTAATTGATTCCACCTACTCTATATCTATTCACTTTTCACATTGATCTCTCTGACGTTAGGTTTCATCACTAACTAGTAATTTCATTGTGAATAATTTGTTTGCATGGCTTGAATCCTTAGATTTGTTAGTGCATGTTATTTTCTTGTTTTTACTTTTTACAAAATTTAGGCTTGGTTTGTGAATTTTGGTTGTTAATATTGTTTAAATTCTTAATTAAATTTAAACCTAATGGAAACAATGGCAGAATTTACTAATCAAGGAACCAGTTGGCTTGAGGGTCCTGACCCAGGTTTAGATTTAAGGTTTTCCAACATACCCCTATAATACTGGCCTTTTCGGCAATGAACTGCTTGCATAGGACAAGGTCTTACCCGAATTAGTATGGGAGGGTGCCGGAACCAGGTTTCTACACCCTGAGAGAAAGGTGATTGTAATGGAGGTGGCCTTGGTTAAGATCTATCAGACTTGCACAAAGGGAATCTTATCGCAGAACCGTTAAAAGTATACATGCAGAATGAGAAGTTCATAAACCCACAGATAGTATAAATATGTAACTACTATTAATCAGAACTTAGTAATATCTTCGCATCCACGTGCGCATCAATACAAATTCACCAATTAAATCACGGTAATGACAGGAACATAGCCAGTCTATAACACTGAGATGTGATCAACATATTTATCATTCATTAGCTTCAAAATCCATTTACAGACCCAATTCCCAACCCACGCACATAGCCACTGGGGTCCACACACAATAGGAATGAGGATCTCCATGCACACAGCCAATTGAATTCCTTACCCAATTACAACCCAAAACAGATCTCAACAATTCACAACTAGCATCAATCAATCTTAGCCTATCTCTAGACTCAATCTATCCATTAATTTATAGCATCTTATCCTACGCTATCATATGGTCCGTAAACCATGGTTTGTAGACCCTAGGTCTACTCGTTTAACTCATTACAATCAATTGGGGGTTTGACCCACCCCAAACCCCCTCCGCTAGACCAAATAGTACCAAAATATTACAAAAATTGGACACAAATAGGGCTTGGAACCCCCATTCCAACAGTCCCCCAACACAATCTTCTGACTCATCCCGAGTCACAGCATTGGTGAGGTCTTCATCTGTTCCTTGAGTTGTTCCAGTGCAGTTGTGAGTGGAGGAAAAATGCAAAGGCTTTGTGCTACAACAGTCTGCGTGATCTCCACCAGTTTCTGCAAGGTCGGTCCTTCCATAGTAGCGGTGATGCTATCAAGAGTCTGGTTCAATTGTTTCATGGCCCTATCTAAGTCCTACAATAGCTTGAGGGAATCATCTTACCACAGTGTGAGATGGTTACTAAGCACATATTTCCTGCATTGTAGCCCCATAATTTCAGTGCGAAGTGTGTGGCTTGTTCGAATACAGGCTAGGCGTTGGGTAGGAAAAGAAGTGTACATGGTAGCTTCCAATTGTTCAAAGTCCTGATCCTTCTCAGTTAACTCCTAATCGATCTCTCAGAGGAGAGGGTCATGTTGTACTTGGGTCCATAATTCCATAGCCTGCTCAAGAAAAGCACACCCTGGCTGATCTGCATTGTAATAGTGGTCGTGGCCTTTGTAACCAATATGGTGCGTTGGGTGCGTACCTCCGAAGGGGTCTCAGGCTGCAGCTTGGCCTGTAAAGAAGCGAGTTGAAGTTCGAACTCAGCCTTGACAACCTGTACCTCGGTCCAAGATGCCTTTAAGGCAACGACCAAACTTTCAACCTTAGCTTGAGGTTCAACAGAAGCAAGAATGACTCTAGGCAGTGTAGGTTTTAACCCTATACACAAATTATCTGCAAACGAATCTTAAAAATATAAAATAAACAATAGCGAGAGCATAAAACATAAAAAAGATATACAAAGAGATTTTCCCCTGGATTCCAAATTAGGACGACCAACTTGATTTTTCATTATATTTATTTTGATGTTACAACACATATATATACATGTCGAAGCATACATAAACCCCAATCCATTAACCTTGGATTAGAACATAACCGTAGTTTCCTTGACCGGATATATAAAATACCAGGGGCCGAAAAAATCATGCCCCAAAACCATGTGAAAACCCATGCAAAAAACCATGGGCGGGTCAGCCCACCGAAAAATAGGGTCCAAAAAAAAAATTCCCAGGGTGTTGCCCTGAACCCCAAACAGAGGGGGCGACGTGACCCCCCCGCGCGTGACTAGTCGTGGAAAGAATATAGCACATACCCAACATTCTCCCACTTGTTGTTTTCTTTCCGTAAGGGGCCACAGGAGAGCTTAGTCATTAGCCCAGCTCTGTAACACCCATTGTTTCTCTACACCAAGAGAACTTTTGAGTGCTCACATACTTCATCAATGCATCTGCAACATTATTCAAAGTGTCCACATTTACCAACAACACCCTTTTAGCCTCAACCATATCTCTCACAAAGTGATATTGAAAATCAATGTGCTTTGTCTTCAAATGATAAGTAGGGTTCTTAGCCAATAAAATTTCACTTTGGCTATCACAGTCTATCCTTATAGATTGCTTCACCAAACCCATACTTAAACACAATATCTGCAACCAAACTGCTTCCTTGCTTGCATGAGTGGCTGCCATGTATTCTGCCTTTGTAGTTGAAAGAGCCACTACAGACTGTATTTTACTCATCCAACTGACTACACCTCCAAATAGGCTAAACACATACCCACTTGTAGATCTCCTTTGGTCCAGATCTCCAACCCAGTCTGCATCAACAAAACCACATATGTCCAAAACTCTACCCAATCTTGGTCTTCCCTGGTAGCACAAGTCATAATCACTAGTGCCATGCAAATATCTGAAAACCTGCTTCACTGTTTTCCAATGCTCCTTCCCTTGGTTTGACATAAACCTGCTCAATACTCCCACTGCATGTGCAATGTCTGGTCTAGTACAGACCATTGCATACATCAAGCTACCCACTACACTTGCATATAGAACACGGGACGTATCCCCCTCTTCTTCTTGTGCCTTGGGACACTGTTCAACAGACAAATTTACACCTACAGGAATAGGAACATTCACCGGTTTACCATCTTGCATATTGAACCTCTGCAATATAGTCTCGACATAATTCCTCTAGTTTAACCAGAGCTTCCTCTTTGCCCAATATCTTTTAATTTCCATGCCCAAAATATAGTTTACAACACCAAGATCCTTCATGTCTAATTTGGAGAACAGTTGGGTCTTCAAATCATGGACAATTTCTTTGTCATTTCCAATCAGCAACATATCATCCACATACAAGACCAAATAAATAACACGATCACCAATTAATTTAAAATAAACATGGTGATCCTCCTTGCTTCTGGTGAAGCCAAGTCCCCGTATATAGGTATCAAATT